>OU342509.1:14637500-15191513 GCA_910589525.2 Ennomos quercinarius
GTCGTCTATATATATATATATATATATATATATATATATATATATCACATATATTGCTTATGATATTCTAAGATCTGTAACATAGTTAGCTATTAAATACACTGTGGCTTATTCATGTTGAAAAAATGCAATATTATTGTAACGTTTGTGATAAGAGCTGGTATCGGAGACTATTTATCAGGTCATGGGATTGTTTAAACGATATACTCTCCTTTATGCTAAACCTGATGCATTGTATACATACTAAATACAATTTCTTTCATGCATGTATCTCTTGTTTGTATATTGTCGTATTTGTTTCATACATTTTTTGTAGAAAAATAATTGATTTGTAAAAGTACATGGTCGTCAAAGAATACTACCACTTGCATGGCCTTCAAAGACCGCGTGTGTTCAAACGATCTTAATGAAATTGATATGTTTATTAGCTTTAGACAGTTTTCCTTCTTATTCATAAACTATTATCGCCCGCCTGCACTAAAGTTTGACAGATCTAAAGTTCGTACTTATCTCTTGGATGTACCCAAATGCTTTGGACTCTGCAGTAGGTAAGTCATAGAGGAATAAATGCGAACTTAGGTTATAAATCTCTTGACAGCAAATAAGGCGTGTGTTGTTTAACTGTTTCATGTGATAATGAGAACACGTTTATGGATAAGAGGGTAGGTATGTATTGAAAAATGGTCTCTATCGGCACCGGCCACGGGCCGTCCTCACTGTGTGCCTAATTATTATTTTAATGAAATGTTAAAATGTCTCAAAAAACGCTTGTATAAACATAAGTTAACCGAAATTGTGCCAACCGGGGATTGCAACCGTAACACCCAAAAAATGTGTATTAAAATTGTTAATCACATTTCTTTATGTCTGAAAAAATACATAATAACAATGCCTTCTGTGTTACGTGAAAGTTTTTTTTAATAATAATATATAATTTTTTTATAATCTCAGTCAGCAACAGGCGAGCATTAGGCGGGCGACTGGCTTCCGTAATACGACTTCTAGTGACACCTTGCGACCGATTGCAAAGTGTTTGCTGTCGCTTTGCTACTGCTGTCGCTGTCGCGAAATTTACATAATTCCGGAGCCGATAGTTTTATATTCGCGGCGTTTCTCTAGAAGTTGTCGTTATTATTGTGATCAGTTCTTTATACTAAGCTGAATGGTAGACGGTAAGTATGAAGTACCATTTACGATTCGATCAATTCTGGGATGTACATATTATAAAGTAATACGTAGGTAGTTTTAAAAACGGAGCTTAACTCAAAATGTTTGTGCAAATATTGTGTCAATTCAGGTATAGCTATTTTTGTGCTAACTATACAAATTTCGATTTCTCTCAATCTTTTTTACTCTATCAATAAAACATTGAAAAGGCGATCTTATTTTGTATTTTACAACGTATTTTTGTAATATATAATTTTATTACATAAATTCATTTTGTAAATATTTAATACGATATTTTCTGAGATCGAAAATTGTCGTTTGTTACAAGTCATAAGCAGTTTCCGAGATTTGTCTAGAATCTTTGTAGATCGTAGCCAGGTCATATAGATGTATGATAGATACTCTGTTGACATCAAGTAAGGCGTACCTAAGTATGGATCGATTGTACAATTGTGTGAAGCGATGGCCACAAATTTTAATGATAAATATAAAACTAAGACCTAAGCTTGGTAGTGTTTTGGATGGATGTTGTAAATAGGGTTGAAAAGAGATAATAGATGTTGGCCCGCTCCATAATAATAAAAATAAATTATACTTACATATTGTGCAGTTAAGTTAGAATCAGTATTTTTTTCTAAAGTTTCCTTAATGTATAGCGTCACTTTGCCTAAAATAAGAGAATGAGATAATAATACAAATTGTAAAAATAATATAAATTAAAGAGAGAAAAATATTTTAATGATAATAATATTATGAAGCTGAATATGCTCATGTAAATATATATACATATGATAGTACCTAGTGTATAAAGTTCTAATAACGTGAGAAATACAAAATGAAAAAATAATTTGATAATGTGTTTTTTTAAGTGGATTTCTATCCATCCGCCCCAAGAAGAAATTTGATGTGTAGTACCTACGAGTAGCATTAAGCCGAATTCAAACCGGCGCGTTATTCGCTACTGCTGTGGGTAGTGGTATACCGCGCGGGATTCCGCCCGGGTATTATGTATGCAGTAAGCATGTATCATTTCACAAGGAGCATGTGAAAAATCATATGATTTTCTAATCATAATTCACACCTGCTACTTTTTGTCAAATACTCTGCTACAAATCACAGTGTGATAATCACACTTAATGGGTCATGAGTCATGGCTCCGGATTTCATAATACGAGAGTAGTATAAGCAGTGAATATCAAAACATATTATATTTACAATGCTTCAGTAAACAAACAGAGACCTAGTAAAATAATAAACAATCTGTGCCTGTGATATAGTGAATTTTGGATCTTGTTTAACTGAAGAGAGTAGCGTTATATTTCTTTGTAATCATTTGTAGCAGATCGCAACTTCACTAGGTTGTTCCTAAATCACATCTCTCTTCTATTTCATAAAGTACCGCCAATCACCATTGATCATAATTCAGTCAGCAAATGAAAAATCACAGGTAAAATCACAGTGACATAATTAAATCAAATGACAATGATTTTAAAGCAGCATTTCCATGCCTAGTATGAAGTTTTGCTCAGGTTTCGCACTAGCCGCGGAACTTCATACAAAATACCGCGCGAGTTTATCACTACCCACAGCGGTAGAGGATAACGCGCCGGTTAGAATACGGCTTTATTCTTTTTCTAATTTTTACAGCGGCTATGTTAAAAAAAGCGGCTCTAAATCAAGGAGGTTAGTTTTCTTTTTGCCTTTGGTTCTGCTCCAATATATAAATTCAGTAGTTAGTAGTTCTTATCTTGTTATTTTCTTGTTCCCCTAGCGTAACTGCTTGACAAAGATTGTAAGACATACGGGCCCCCCATCTCTTCATCGCTCTGTCTAACATAAACTGGGCATAAATTCACCTATTTTATGAGTTCTTAGTTAAGTTTAGACAAGGTAACTGACCGGTTAATTAAATGAAGTTAAGGAAATTGAATGAAATTAATTACACAGTAACTATTTATGGGTGGAGTTTACGGACTTTTAAAACGACTTCGCAATACTTAGTTTTTAATCGGGTATCAATTTTAAGTATTATTGCAGAACGACGAAAGAAGAGTAGATACCAGAGTACCTACTCTGTAAGGAACGTACCTAGCCTATTAAATACTTTAGCTAGATATTTATCACATTTTTACGCAGCGATGCTATTTATACTAGATGGTGTTTTTAGTGGCCGGTAAGGACAGTAAGTATATTTTCTGAAAATACTACATCACAACCACTCCCCCCCCCCCCCCCTCTATGATAAGCGTCCAAAGTGACGTTTTATGGGGGAGGCCTGTGTTCAGCAGTGGACGTCTTCCGACTGTTGTTGTGTAGCCCCTAGTGAGCGGATGAGGTCGACGCTACAATGCCATGAATTTTATGTAGTTAAGTAGGTACATAATAAACTGCAACTGTTTTTTTGTTTAGTATAAACAGTGCAATAACGATGTTTCCAGGGTTGTTCCGGTTTGGAATATGATTGTTTTTGACACAATATTTCCTCGGGCTTTTCTCCTCATTTCCGTTGAGATTGCGTTTGCAAATCCTTCCGACGCACGCGACCTTCTCTATGTCAACGAACTGAATTTATGCCAAAAGCGAAAAACAGTTTGCGTAATATTTGGTAGAAGTAAACAGTACCTATAGTTACAATTATTATACATAGGTACCTATTCTGCTCGACTTAGCGGTGAGTAATAATATCATCAAAAATAGTTAAGTAATTAGAAATAGGTAAAGTAATGGGTCGAACCGATATACATAGGTACACCCAGATAGGTAATAAATAATGGTATGCTTTTTTTCTGTGCACAAATACTTGTCCTGTCGCGGGAATCGAACCCACAGCTTCCAGGTTATGAGCCGACCTGCTCAACCACCACACCGCAGAGGTGGTTTATTTGATTAAAATTAAGTACCTACCTATCTACTATTCATTTGATTTTGATAATTTATGATTTGTGTGCTAAAAATGTCTCAGTTCCATAAGTCATCACTGGCAACACACACTGATTGAAAACTTTCGTTTTCAGGCTCTGCGGTATTTACTGTACATGGTCTCTTACTGTTGGCCTCATTAGTAAGCTCAAAGTCGCGCAGCGAGCTATGGAGCGAGCTATGCTCGGTGTTTCCCTGCGAGATAAGCTCCGGAACGAGGAGATCCGCAGGAGAACTAAAGTGACCGATATAGCTCTTAGAGTTAGTAAGTTGAAGTGGCAATGGGCAGGCCACATCGCTCGTAGAACTGACAACCGATGGGGAAGAAAGGTTCTCGAGTGGCGACCACGAACCGGAAGACGCAGCGTAGGCCGGCCCCCCACTCGGTGGACCGACGACCTGGTGAAAGCCGCGGGGAGCCGATGGATGCAGGAGGCGAGCAGCCGCTCAAGGTGGCGTGCTCTGGGGGAGGCCTATGTTCAGCAGTGGACGTTGTCAGGCTGTTAATGATGATGATGATGTGCTAAAAATAGCATATTAGCAATAAAAATGTTTAACTTCTATGTTTATTTTGTGCCTACCATTATTTTCATAAATACCTACCAAAGAAACACAATTCAAATTAAAAAAAAAACTATCTTTAATAGCTTATCTATGTAAAGCAAATCCTCAAGGCTTTTCTTATCGATTGTTAACATAATTTTCGCTGCAGTAGGCATTAGGAAGATAGAGTTCATTTCGGGGTAAAACAACGCATTTTATTTTTTTATGGGATTTATATTTATAAAATACCGGAAATAGGTAGGTAGGTTTTAACTACATTATTGTGTTAGGTATAGGTTGATGTTTTTCTTCCAAAGCTTTTGCTCAGTTTATTAACCGAGCGAACGAAGTGAGCGAAAAAGTATTTCAAATATGAGCAAAGTCGGTCAAAAGGTTGTCGAGGTGTAAAGCCGTAAGGTCTGAGTTCGGGACATACTACGTACCTAGGTATTGTAAATATAACACTACACCGTGTGGTCCCAGCGGCGTGAGTATAGGACCACTCAATATCTTTCCATGGATAGGTACCATAAAAGCCGGCTAAGGGATACTTACCTATGTCTAGAGAATGGGCAGTAGCACCAAGCGCCAAGTGTGGTGCTTATGGCAAATCCCCATGGATATATCTGGGGGGCTAGAATAACTCTGGGGGGATAATTTTTCCGCAGCTAATGTCAAAGCTGTCATTCCCATACATTTTGGGAGTTAGCGTGAGGCGTTAACGCCTTACGCTGGTATCTTTGCTAGACCCCCTGAAGCATCCATGCTCTCTCCCAATGAAAAAGTGTCCAAAGTGTCGTTTTATGGGGTAGGCCTGCGTTCAGCAGTGGACGCCTTCCGGCTGTTGATGTGCTTATGCACAGACTGAATATAATTATTGTTGCAGAAGGGTTCGTCCTCGCGAGGTCTACCGTTCGCAGAACTACTAGTATAGTATTAAATATAGTTTTTACAGAACAGGTACTTGTGCAAAATATTACCGATTGTATCTGTTACTCCTTTAACGTAAGGTGGATATGCTGGATGTCGTTCTACCTTATGCTGGAGCTGTTTCCCGGTAGGTAGGTACGTCGTGGTGGCTTTTTGTGTCGTATATGTATCCATTTCTCTGTAGAACGCCGCTCAGGTGTTGTAGTTCTTCCTGTAAATGCTCCTCGTCACATAAGTCGTATATGCGCGGTTGGTTAGCGACACCACTATAGAGTTCAACTGACGTGGGTGATGATGAGAGTTAGCACGCAGGTATCGGTCCGTGTGAGTGGGCTTCCTATAAACAGGGTGGCTGAGGGAACCATCATTTCGAACTCTGATCTTTACATCCAGGAACGCAATACATCTGCTCCAAATGGATTGTCCAAATCGGTTAGTAAATGATGGGGTTCTGAGGTAACAAACATAAAAAAATAGAACTGAATTGAGAACCTTCGTTTTTTGGTAAGTTGGTTAAAAGTATTTGTATTGTCCAATCGTCTCCTTTACTCCCCTTATGCGAGAGAACCATAGGTAATAACGCCCAACGATCACATACATAGGATCCTGGACCCTAACTAGGACCCTGTATCTAGGGACCCAGGAACTACGAGGACCATGGTCCCACAACGACCAGACACAGATCAAGTATTTGCGTTTTTTTTCATGTACACAAAAGCTTGTCCTGCCGCGGGAATCGAACCCACCGCCTCCGGGTTATGAGCCGAACTGCTCAACCACCACACCACTGAGGCTGTCAAATGCTAGCTGCACACGTTTATCCACAGCGCGACAGCGGTCTATCACCCTGAATAACTAACCTTGTGGTTTTGTTTACTGCCCGCTGCGGATCCTCGCGAATTCACTTATATAAATACCAAACAGCGGTGAATTAGCGTCATACTTTCTTACGCTTTCTGATCGACTGGTACTCAGTTCCAGAATAGTTAAATATTTGGAGCGTATTTATTTTTTAATCACATATAATTTGTACTATTTATTATCAGTACTCTTGAATTTTACCTGACATAGAAAAAAAAAATTAAGTTTCCTTTCCTATTGTTAATTGAAATATTATCAAGATGAAGTGCCTGTTAGTCGAAGTATTCAAATTAATGTTCCTACTGTGCTGCTGTCATGGGTTGCCTACAAACTACGACGTGGACGATGCAGTCGAAATTGTCGCCAATGACATCGAAGAGAACAGCATAGATGGAGATGATTCAATAGACTTATCAAGCCTGGGGCCCGAAGCCTATGGATCTCCAAAAAACGAAAGCGGTAAATTCTAATCATAAAAATTTGATAGGCCTTTACTGAAGTCTTTATATAGGGTGTTTTGTACATTTACCCCCACCAGTCTATTTACCCTTAGTTACCCTCTATCACCACTACCATCATCATCATCAGCCTACAGACGTCCACTGGGGAACATAGGCCTTCCCCAAAGAGCGCCACTTTGAGCAACTGCTTGCCTCCTGCATCCATCGGCTCCCCGCGGTTCTGCCAGGTCGTCGGCTCACTTACTGGAGGGCTGGCCTACGCTGCGTCTTCCGATTCGTGGTCGCCACTCGAGAACCTTTCTTCCCCATCGATTGTCAGTTCTACGAACGATGTGGCCTGCCCATTGCCACTTCACCTTGCTAATTCTCAAACCTATATTGACTTTAGTTCTCTTGCGGATCTGCGCATTCCGCATCTTGTCCCGCAAGGTAACTCCGAGCATAGCTACCCTAAACTCCTTGAAATAGTAGAGAACGGTTTTGGGTCTCTCGCACAGCTGTTCCGTTCCAGTAGTTATGATGATGGTGACGATGGTGCTCAAGCAGTATAATATATCAAAATATTGTGTAAATTAGGTATCTGATTTAACTTATAGGTAAAGAACGTTTTAAATAGGTACCTTGTAGTGATCACCTATCCTAGTAGGTACCTACTGATCGCAGGGAGCCTCGCTGAACCGAACTTACTGAAGTGTATTTATTGCTCGTACACTTGCAAATGTATGAATTGAATTGAACTTTATCTACCGATTGAAAATACCGAGACGAGTTCATTTTTT
Source organism: Ennomos quercinarius (assembly GCA_910589525.2). NCBI lineage: Eukaryota > Metazoa > Arthropoda > Insecta > Lepidoptera > Geometridae > Ennomos > Ennomos quercinarius. The sequence continues at coordinate 14,645,161 of OU342509.1, forward strand.
GTCATTGGTTTGTCTTTCCCTGCTTTTTCAGCAATTTCTTCCTGAAACTACACTTTCAGTTGTTGTTATTTATTTCTAGGTGTTATTTAATTTCATTAGGTACATACGCATTTACTTAACATCTACTTAGGTATTTCAAAACACTAATATTTAGTATTATCCTTCTTTTTTTTTTTTTGGTGGGGGGGAAATGCCCTCGCACTTCCCTGCCACCACGAGGGTGATGGCAGGGGGTATGTGGGACTCGAACCCACTAAAACCCCCCGTGATCCGTCCGCCGCCGGGATGGGGCGAGATAGGGTCGCGTTAGCATTCACTATCTCGCCCCGACGGTAGGCCCTTTCGGGCCTCTGCGCCAGTGGGTGGGCAACCTTACACCTCGGTTACCCACCAGACGTGTTACCCGCCGACCCCACTACGGAGGGTGGATAAGGCGTGCGAAACGCCTCCTCCGTCCCCCGGTCCGTCTGCGCCGGATCGGGTCAGAGTTGGCATCATCCTCCCTGACCCGCTCCGCAGCCGCCTTCTGCGACATCACCGCCTCACAGAAGGAGACTGTTGCCTGCCACGCTCTCTCGCTGTCGAGCATGGCGTTTACCACGCTCGACAACGAGAGGTCCCGGCCAACGACCGCTGAAAGTGTGCGCCGCTCAGAATCCCAAGCAGCGCACACCTCCAGCGTGTGGGGCGCCGTGTCCTCCGGCGCGCCACATTCGTGGCAGGCTGGGGATTTAGTATTATCCTTATCTAAGGCCATAAATGTAAGACTAAAGTTTAAAAGTACCTATAGATCAGATTTTTATAATATTTGTGTATGCTTATGAAGCTATTTAGAGTTTCGGGCAGTGTGACGGTTGCATATATTTCGAAATAGCCTCTTCTACTCAATTCTCAAGTATAAGTTAATGTACCTAACAAACTTCATTCGCTCGCAAGTGTTGCAACACGTTAATCATCAGTACACAACACGGCGTCATGTACCTGTCATCAGGCCTCGATAAAAACTATTGACAAGATCCTGGCGCTGACGGCTTCCGCGACTTTATGGCAACTCGATAAGTTAATTGGTTTGTTCTAAATGTAATTTAATGATGTAGTTACGCTTTTATCGTTCTTTAAGTAACCTAGATAGTCAGTTCTCATTTAAGTAGGTACTTACTTAGTACCAAGTGGTTAGCATTTTCCAAAAAAATTAAACATGGTGTACATGGCTGGTGGGGTAGGAAGTTTGCATTCTACCTCGACTCGATGGCCTCAGATTGAATTGCATGTTCTTTTCTACATCAATATATTAATAATATACCTATCGAGCGGTTGTAATAAGAAACAAAGGCTAAGCTTGGGCCCGATGTTACCTAATAGTTATGCTTATTTACTAAAACGCGGGGTTTTCAGTTTTTTCAGCAGTGACTCCTTGTTTCGTTGTAATTATAACCCCTATAACCGATTTTACACTCTATAATTTAAAATAAACAATCAAATTGACAGGAGACCTCTTATCAACGTGGAATGAGACCTCCTTAATGAATCCTGAGGAGATGGGAGAGTACGCGGAGGGAGACATCCTGATACCGGCGCAGGCGACGAGGAACGGCGTCCGCGAGAGCTCACTAAGATGGCCGGATGGGCACATACCTTACATGATTAATGGACATTTTAGTAAGTCTTCTTAATTTTACCAATATTAAGTATACGTCAGATCAACACGTGACCAAAATGCTGGCCTCTACTTCGGCCAAAGTTTGAGTATTGCCATTCAACGTGGCAATGCTGCCAGCATTTGGGCACGTTGCCCAAACGGTAGTGGTTTGTTATATTAGTTTTTTTATATTATGCAGCTTATAGTTTTCTAGTACCTAGTTTAGAATGAAGTGTTTAATAAAAAAATATATTTTGTGATAAGGTCAAGACCAACGCGACACCATAATGAAGGCTATCGCAGACTACCACCGGCTGACTTGCTTGCGGTTCGTGCCGTACAAGGGGCAGCAGGATTACATCACCATCCAGAGCCAGAACACTGGTTGCTGGTCCAGTGTAGGTCGCATTGGTAAGAACAACATCAGGAGAATTACTAGCTCGACACAACTCATTTATACACACATAGAGCTCCACAATCTAATTCCACCATCTCCATTTTACCATCGGACGACAAGACGTACAGCTACACGTCATCCATTTAGGTATGGTTGATATTCCTTCGATTCGCACAAAACGGTTTGACTCTACATTTATAATCCGAGCAGCGAAGGAATGGAACACTTTAACAGCGTCTTTGTTTCCCGATAAGTACAATCTGGTGCTCTTCAAGTCGCGAGTGAATAGGTATCTTCTAGGCAAGCATGTACCATCGTAGACCGCGTCGTCACTTTCTATCAGGTGAGATTGCAGTCAAATGCAGGTGGGCCTATTTAGTTAAAAAAAGAATGAATAAGATTATATTAGTTACTTAATAGCACAGTATTTTAAAACTGTGTGGTAGTAGATACTAGATACTAGAATATTTCATTTTTTATTTTTCTTTATTAGGAATAGAAAACAGCATACATTATGAACATTAAGCTAAAATTTAAAATTAGTAAAGTAACTTATTAATAATGCAGCCCACAACACTATTCTCAGATTATTAAATAGTTTAAACAAATTTAAGGCTCGGGGAAGATGACATGTAAAACACCATCATTCATATTTACCTAAAATATACATAAGTGAAATAGAACAAAGTGATTAAAGAAAGAAGTTAAATTATTATACAAGATTAACGTGAAGAAAATAAAAGAAAAATTATTGTAAAAAACTAAAGTAATAGGATATAATAAAATATTCATAATAAGTACAATAAAGTTACAAAATATATAACATCTGATATAGATATTATACAATATTCAATATACATATGACATCAAGACGACGTAAGATTTTGAAAAACTGCTAATTCGAATTGAATCATGTTACAAACAAAAATGTCAATTTTAATAAAATATTTATTATATGTATCTACCATCCGGTGAATAGGAACACGTAGGCCAGCATTCGTGCGACAAGTGCCAACTGCGAACAAGCGGCCAGCCCGAACCTCTCGCTTGTGCACCGTTCTAGGTACAATATAACATATATGTCTCACTAATTCTATGCAATCAAAATGATAACTTACAATTTTGTACAAGGTGGTAGCTTCAAGATATTTTCTTCTTGACTCTAATGTAAGCATGTTGTACCTGGCGAGCAATTGGGGATAAGGTAAATAACCTCTATGACCTCTATAATGCATAGCACGTAAAAACTTTTTTTGAACTCTCTCAATAGCCTCCACGTATTTGTTGTAGTAAGGATTCCAGATAGGTACTGCATACTCAAGTTGAGAGCGTACTAGAGTTTTATATAGGTAGAGATAAGTAGAAGTGCGCTTAAAATCAGAAGAAGACCGCATAACGAATCCATACATTTTAAAAGCCTTATTGACGATATTATCTATGTGTAAATTTAAGCATAATTTAGTGTCCAGATGTATCCCTAAATCTTTTACAGTTGTTACATTAGTCAAAGAGGTGTTGCACAGATTATACGTATGTTTGATAATGTTTTTATTTTTTGTAAAATTAATATAGTGACATTTAGGGATACTGAATTGTAGTTTATTGATACAACAATATGATGTAAGTCTATCTAGGTCTTGGTGAACATAGATGCAGTCGTCGATAGATTTAATGGCTTTGTAAATTTTTAAATCATCTGCATATAATAAGAATTTTGAATGATGAAAACAGTTATTAATGTCATTAATGAACATGATAAACAGCAGCGGTCCAAGAATTGAGCCTTGAGGTACGCCAGACGTGACCAAAATGCTTCTGGACTGAAAGCCATTGATTACAACTCTTTGAGACCTGTTTTGAGTGTAAGATGCAAACCATCGCAACAAATTCCCACGTATTCCATTGAATGCAATCTTATTGAGAAGCAGCTCGTGATCAACTTTATCAAAGGCTTTTTTGAAGTCAGTGTATATGGCATCTATTTGAACGCGATCATCCATATTTCCAAACACAAAATTTGTAAATATCAACAAGTTGGAGGTTGTGGGTCTGCGCTTAACGAAACCATGTTGTTCATCTATGATAGAGCTGTGCAAGATAGGGTAAATTTGGTTATGAACTAACCTTTCAAAGACCTTAGACATAACGGACAAAATGGATATAGGACGATACTGTTCAACATCATGTTTAGACCCACTTTTATGCACCGGCGTTATATTGGCACGCTTCCAAATCTCAGGAAAGACACCCTCGCGCAAACATTTATTGTAAATAATATGTAGCGGCACGCAAATATTATCAGCTGTTTGCTTAAAAAAATTAGGAGGAAGACCATCTGGTCCAGGACCTTTTGAGGTATCAAGCAGTTTCAGTTCTTTTAAAATAATGGATTCACTAAAATAAAGGTCAGATATTAAATAAGATGTGGTAGGTGGTGGCCGCCATTGTGCTAAACTAGGTGAAGATGGTTCAAAGACCGATAGAAAAATGTCAGAGAACAAATTACAAATGGTTTCAGGGTCGCTAGATTTTGTATTTTTATATTGTACTGTGCGTGGAATTTCCGGCTTAGCTTTACGATTTGACAAGTATGTCCAAAAGTGCTTAATATTTTTGGATATATTATCTTCAACGGACTCCATATACCTTCGGTAACATTGCTCACACTTCTTTTTAAAGATACTTCTATACTGCGAAAACATTTCATAGTCGGATTCATTTTTAAATTTCTTCCACTTGACCCAAGCTTTCTGTTTCTTTTTAAAAGTTTTTATTAATGTGTGAGAAAACCAGATTGGAAATTCAGAAACTCTGGAGCTAGCCAACGGAGCATGTTGTTTAATAACATTATCAATAGTGTTGTAGAATGCGTCTAGAGCTATCTCAGATGGAAGATTGTGTAGTAGATACGTTCAGTCAACGTCTTTCATTCATAATATGTAATCTGTAATCACTTTCTTGGAATCGTACATTGGTAGCCACGACATTCGTCAGATTATTTTTTGTTCTAATCTATATTTAATTGATTGTATCAATTTCAAAACTATACTCAGGATAAAAATTAGTCATCGAACCACAGAACACAGTCTCGTACTTCTGCAGGTGTCATCGATCTTCATTTGTTTGTATGTTAAAATGTTATGGTTCCTAATAAAAGATTATTATAAAAAAAAGCCTATTCAAAATTGTTTCAATCTTTGCAAAGTTGAGTGGTTCGATGGATTGCTATCCCTAGTAGTGCAATCAGCATTGAGCTACAAGTGTGACTTCTGAGCGCTTTATATTTGGCGAAGCGAGTTACAGCTGTGACAACATACGCATCACCGGTTAATTTCAGTGATGTGAAATGTGATGTGTGTTATGCTCTAAACTGTTTTTGATAAATTAAAAATAACCTTGTTTAGTGTACTATGGTACAAATAATTTCAGGAGGTCGTCAGGAAGTAAACCTGCAGATTCCTGGGTGCGTCAGCAAGAAGGGTACCGTTCTGCACGAGCTGCTACACGCTATTGGGTTCATGCACGAACAAAGTAGACCGGAGAGGGACGACTTCGTCATAGTGCGGTACAATAACATCAAGCCAGGTTGGTTCATTATAATTGTTAATAGGTACCAAATATGTTTTTTTTAACGGGCATTGTGCCTTTATTCTTTAAACTAACTACTACAATAATAAAAACTATACTATGTACTAAAAGCTACTAGCTACACTATCTATTGCAAAGAACATATTTGGACTGTATACTGGCTGCGATGGCCTATAGACAGTCTAAATGCTCCAGCCCAGAGGATTCCTAAGCTGCGAATGTCCAAACAAATATGTCCAAACGTATGCCCCTGTTTGCTTCCTGGATTATGTCTCTAGACTATTTCTTTTCTTCGTAAAATCTAGGTCAAATATAGGCATGTCCCTATTGTCACTTGATTTCTTTCAGAAACTAATACAAAAGGAAATATGACCCTCCAAAAATCCTAAAACATGCCTTGTATTACCGCCATGATCAAATTACTACCAGACAAAATAGAAAAGTTTTAACATTAAAAAAATTAAGAGGAATCTGGTCGTACTCATTCTTTAAATTTTAATGCAAAAAATAATTAAATCGGTTCAGATTAAGAGGAGGAAACCAAGGAACACGAAACATCGAACTCAAGATTTTTGTAGGTATTATCGAGCTGTGCTTGTCACACACTACGGGGGCAGCGCGACGGCAACAGTGTCCTCTATGGATATTAATCTGAGATAAAAATGTAGTACTCGAACTCATACTTTTTGATTCTGCTGAATAGGTAGCATCAGAGCATAATCTTACAGAGATTTAATTCCCCATCCTATACCCAGGTACTGAAAATAACTTCAGAAAAGCCGACGTGAAGCATACCAACGGGTACGGGGTCCCGTACGACTACAACAGCGTGATGCACTATTCGGAGTATGCATTCTCGAAGAACTCGCAGAAAACTATTGAACCTAAGGTAGGTATTATGAAAATACAGCTGCAGGTTTAGAATTACTTGGTAGTGGGTTGATTTTTAATGCTGTCACGTTTTCTGTTATGGGCGGCCGTGACGTGAGTAGCACGGCCGCCTATAACAGAAAACATGGTGCCGTGGTGTTGAGACACCAGGCGAACCAGGCGATAGCTCGTCACGTCATTCGTTTATTTAAAGAAAAGTCTACCTAAGATACCTACGTAATAACTTGTTTTTTGTAGCAAAGTATATAATTAAAGTTAGTTGAGTTATAATGCCAAATGGCGTAATGGTGTGTATCATCTGGCTCCATGTTATAACAGAAATACTAATAATTAACGAAGAGCCTTGACAAACATATGGAGAGGTTCTTGTAGGACGGGTGGATCATAGTTCGGATACAGAAGACCTTGCCACGGCAAATCACATACCGTATTGTGAGGAGGTTCTGCAGAGTGCTGCAGCCTTGACCTTCGGTAGCTTGGGCCCTACCCCACTGCTGGCAGGACCTACTCTGGTGTAGATTTATAGGATTCCCAACAAGAAACGGAACCCTTATAGGATCTCTCTTTAGTCCGTCTGTCTGTCTCTTATTTATTCATCATCACCATCAACAGCCTGAAGTAGTTCACTGCTGAACATAGGCCTCCCCCAAAGAGCACCACTTTGAGCGGCTGCTCGCCTCCTGCATCGATCGAGGCCCCGCGGCCTCATTTATCGCACGGTCTTATTTATTAGTAGTACCTAATAGATCAAAATTGGGTCTTTTCACGTGTTGTAGGTGGGCGGTGTGAAATTAGGTCAAAGAGAAGGACTCAGCCGAGGAGATGTGAGAAAAGTCAACAATATGTACAACTGCAAGAAAGAGTGAGTACCTACAACTACATACTGCATCATACATGTAAGATAGAGCGCTGCTGTGCTCCCAGCATAACACAGAGCATCGTACGTAGTACTCATCATCCTCTTTGCCTTTTCTCATTTGTTATTGTGGTTAGCTCCCAATATAATCTGTAGCGGCAAGCTACCAGAATTACACGAGTGACTGCCATCTGACCTCGCAACCCATAAGGAACCAGTAACAGGGATGGTTAGATCAAGCGTCAGATTCTGGCGTCTGATTACCCGTGACGATTGCCATATCACATGATGTTCTTATCACAACCGGGGCCGACGGCTTAATGTGCTCTCTAAGGTACGGAGCGATGGCATCGAAAACTGCACATTACTAGATAAGTCTGATGCAGGATCGCCAAAATCACCACGCTTGACAGGCGGCTTGGTGATCGCAGAAGATTTTAATGTTCCGAGGAGAATGCTGCTGCCCATTCTCTGGATATTCCTTTAGCCGGCTCTTACGGCACCCACGGGAAGAGATAGGCTGGTCCTATTCGCAAACAAGGCCTGCATATCCAACGGCGATTGATTATATAAAAATATAAAAGTATAAACAATATCTGTATCTTCCACAGGGAGCCGAACTCGGGCTGGAATATGGCAGGAATTTTCCAAAATTTGTTCGGTGGAAAAGCAGCTGAGATGATATAAACAACACTTTTCTAATGATCGATCCATGACCTATCAACTTGAGTTTGACAAACGCAAGAATTTAAATGTAAAAGATTTTACTTTCTGAGAAGTAAAAAAATAGTATTGTCATAAAATCTAATATAAGTGTATTACAACAATTTATGGACCTGTGGGGCCATAAAAGTCACCTCTTAGCGCGATTCAATTGAAACCTAAAGTGAACCCCCACCCCCACCCCGCCCCCACCCCGCCCGCGCGTTTACCTACTTGCGCTCGTAAGACAATAACTATGGCACAAAGGAGAGATTAGATAGTCAGTTTAATACTTATTTGATTTCTGTATAGGCACCTAGTCCATTGGAACTATTATTAATTCTGTATCAATTTTAATTAAATAAGTTAGTTACGATAGTCAAAGAGATAATCAACTCTAAAAATGGCTTTGAAACGGTTGAAGACACACCTACTATAGGATACTAGATGTAAGAGTCGCTTGGACACCTACTAGTCGTTGATATTTTGTATCTATCTGATTTAATATAATAAATAAAAAAATTTGACTCAAAAATTTTACTTGGTGTTTTTATTAGCTTTTCTTTAACTCGTGCGAGTTCTCTGAGAACTGCATAACAACACGAATGAAAACTGTGCGTCCAACACAATAATAGTTTACAAACTCTACTGCAAAGAAACTGACATTAAGTCAATACCTAACCTATTTAACACCTTTAAATAATTAATTGGATTTTAACAAGTAAGTATAGATACTTTGTCTACAGAAGTACATGGATTAGATTAGACCAATAATGGATCTATGAGAATTATTCGCAGAGTACTTTCTGTCAATATTGACATTTTGCAAGGGATATACAGCAGATTGATGTTCTAGTGCTTACAACTATACAGGTCATATTGGTGTGAAGCAACAATCAAACATACGTTCAAACAAACAGACAGTAATAGGAGGAGCAAAGATCTCTACACCTGTGCGACACTGGTGCAAAACCGTGTTTTACAATCCAAGTTGGTCCAATAAAGAACCCGTTATATTAAATATAAGTAGGTACTTATACGAAACAATCAGAAAATGCGAACGTGCTCTTAATATTGTAACATTATTACTAGGTACGTTATTATGCCGCCAAGAATCTGAAACAAAAATAACACTCTTAATATTTATAATAAACTTATCCACCAATATTTATAAACCTAGTGATTTAGTACATGGCCGTGGCACCGGTCTCCTAAATGGGAGAATCCCCGCCATGTTGGCGGGACATTTAATTCCCCCCATTCAAGAGTGCAAGAGTGCATAATAAGTTTGAACAGGTACCTAGTTAGGCACAGTTTCATAATTATATTGCTTTACTTCCACTCGCATGCAATAAGATATGTACAGAGAAAACAATCAATTATAACGAATATTACGACCCCATAAGCGACAATTTTTTCAATGGTTCGATGAAGTTAATAAATTATGATGAACTGAATAACAAAATACATCAGTTGGCAAAATTCAATCTTCATTTTCACTATGTTTTGTTTTATCCAATGAATAACTTAAGGTGGAAAGTTACGCTAGCGCGGCAAATTCAAGTTTTCTTGCGTTCTTTTGCCAATAATAGCTTAATTCCTCAACGTGATTACATGAAAACTAATTTTGCGCAAATAAATATAATGTATCAATAAATTACAATTAAAAGTATCACCTAATTAATTATCACTGGTTTAGCGACAAATGGCAATAGACTGAGAAACTAATAAGAAAATCGTTTATTTCCATTTGTCACTAAACCAATGATATCTAGGAGATACTTTTAATCGTATTTTGTTGATACATTCTATTTATTTCCGCAACATTAGTTTTCATGTAATCAAGTTGAGTAATTAAGCTATTATTGGCAAAAGAACGCAAGAAAATTTGAATTTGCCGTGCTAGTGAAACGTTCCACCTTAAGTGCGCCTAAATCTGGCAGACTCGTGTGGTCCCCGGCACGGTGCCGGTGTGGCGCCACGTATGCTCGCTCTGTATGGTACTGCAGCGCTGCACCGCACAGTAGACCTTGCGAGAACGAACTTTTAGCAACAATTTTGTTGCATAAAAATTTGTTTTTAAGTATTTGCAAAACTACTTACATTAGCTTTTCGGTTAAGAAGGCGTGGCTTCGAAAGAAGCAAAATATTTTGCAACAATCATACATTTGTCTCTTACTTTGAAGTAGCGCCGCACTATCGCCCATTTAGAAAAAGATAGCAATATTGGTAACAGTGCCAACCCCAGCATATATAATATTGTCTACCATGGATTTACACGTTACTATTATTTCAGTGATGACTTATGGAACTGAGACATGGTCTCTTACTGTTGGCCTCATTAGTAAGCTCAAAGTCGCGCAGCGAGCTATGGAGCGAGCTATGCTCGGTGTTTCCCTGCGAGATAAGCTCCGGAACGAAGAGATCCGCAGGAGAACTAAAGTGACCAATATAGCTCTTAGAGTTAGTAAGTTGAAGTGGCAATGGCCAGGCCACATCGCTCGTAGAACTGACAACCGATGGGGAAGAAAGGTTCTCGAGTGGCGACCACGAACCGGAAGACGCAGCGTAGGCCAGCCCCCCACTCGGTGGGACCGACGACCTGGTGAAAGCCGCGGGGAGCCGATGGATGCAGGAGGCGAGCAGCCGCTCAAGGTGGCGTGCTCTGGGGGAGGCCTATGTTCAGCAGTGGACGTTTTCAGGCAGTCAATGATGATGATGATTATTTCACATATTAACGTATGTACATCTAACACATGTACATTTTAATATAAAAGCACACACTTTTTAACCACATAAGTATTATGATACAGTCACCCCAATTGGACCATAAATCAGCGTAGACGGTAGATTCGTAGCGTAGAGCGTAGACTCACAGTCTACGCCAGCGCCGTAGAGATGCTATCGTAGCGTAGGTACTCGTTACCGTCAATCTACGCCGTAGGGGTACTGCCCTCTACGGCGTAGACTGGCGCATGCAGTAACGTAACACAACAAAATTTGTGTTACTTGAAGTATTGGTATTAGAAACAAGAACTCAAAATTGTAATTGTTTAAAGTGATACTACAACAGTCGCCTGCAAATCTCTTAGGTATTTTGAGAATGTAGCTCAGGAGTGAGTTTTAAGCGGACGGAAGTTTAAGAGTTAGAACAGATCCCATTCGCACGTGCGGTTTTTCAACGTCCCGTGAAAAGCGTTGAAATGAAACAAAATTTTAATATTTACAGTACTTTCGTGATTTTTATAAGTACTTTAAGAGATATAAAACTTCCTGATTTTTCCCTGAACTTAATCACTGGGGCCAAAATTAAATCAAAATAGTTATGCTTTTTATGTTAAGGCTCTGATATCACGCCTTTCTAAAATATCTCTGTCGATCTGATTCAAGCTCGAACCACAAAAAATTAAGATACACACTTTTATCCATTTGAAAGTGAATATTATCAAAAAAAGCCAGATTCCTTACTTTTATTAATATACAGTTATTGGTAAACCAAATAGCCTCTCTATATATGTTTCTATTCATTTAAGATTTTTTCTAATGCATCCACTAACTTTATGGAAAGTTTTTTATATTCTACTAGTTGCGCCCCGCGGTTTCACCCGCGGATACAAAGTATTCTATGTATTAATCCAGCGTATAAGCTATCTGCATTCCAAATGTTATCAAAATCAGTTTAGTAGTTACCGAGATAGAACGTAACAAACATTCACACACACAAATTTTCGCATTTGTAATATTGTTAGGATTAAGATTAGGATGGCTATAAATAACGCAAAAGCTTAGGTCATAACCACCGTACCACATACCGAGAGCACCAGCGATCTCGACAGGGTGATGACCCGCAAGGGTGAGTAGAAGGGCTGGTTCAGGAGGAGCTGTCTATAGAACAGATCCAGCTCCATCGCCAGTGGCCCGTGGTTGGAGTCAGAGCAGTGCATCATCAGCTCGCTGACCAGCTCGCGGGTAGTTTCCATCTATTTATTATTTATAAATGGTAGTCAAGTATCATAAAGGATAAGCATAGCAATGTGAATAATTCTATTAGTACATACACTGTAATTATTTTTTAGGGTTTCGTACCCAGGGTATAAACTGGACCCTATTATTAAATTTTAAAGAGTTATTTTATTTGATCTTATATCACAAAATACGAGAAGTCAGGGTACTTGCACTTGGCTGGTTTTATTTTAAGCGATCGCATCGTCAGGTACATCCCATCAGGTGAGATCAAAGACTTGCACATATTACCACAATCTGTTTCACGATGAAGAGCATTTTGTGATCATGTACATCATCATCATCCCGTTATCAAAGTGCAAAATACTATTTTTGCAGATTTTACATCTTATTTCGTGAGTAAATGTGATGTTACAAAATATACTAAATCCAAACAAATACCCGTATCACAGCAAGTTTATCACAAATTTTATTGCATTATTACTAGTCATAAATGTGTTGATTTTGGTGTGGTATCTGACTGTAAAACTTGTTTATTTTGTAGATTGGTAATGCTCCTTCCGATTTATCGCAATATTTTAGTGTTTCAGTTTTTGTATTATTTAGCAATTTTACTCCATTGTTTGAAAAAGCTCCGTAAATAAAACTACTGCTATTTTATTTAAGAAACTATGTGGATCTATATGTAGGTTCAATATTTAGTAAATACTACAGTTAAGGGCTTGTGCAAGGCCAGCGCAAATTCACGTCAAAGCCACAGAATAGATGTATAGTACTAGGCCAAAGCGGGGATGAGCCAGGGGCCGAGCGGCAGGGGCGGTCTAAGTTAAACTGGTTCCAACGCGCAATAGTTTAGGTAATTTTTTATTACACTGAATATAATAGGTATTTTAAAAATCCGCTATACATAAGCCCTCCATTATATTTAATTCAACTACTACACAAAGTTTCATGATCTTATTTAAAGTATTCATTGAATAATCGCTGTTTATTTGTACGGTTTGGAGGTAACTTTGTAATTTTTTTCTATCGAGAAAATTTTATTAATTCGTGTTTTCACTATACATTTGCAGTAGCATTAGTCCTGGACTTTACCATATATTAATTTCAAAGTCATTGTTGCAATATTGTTGACAGGATACTGCTTCAAGCTAAGCCGTTTTAAGCAATTTGGCGTTGTATTGGCTCTTAACTTGTCACAAATATTCAAGATCATAATCATAACAACAGTTTCTCACACACACCATTTCTTTTCAAACTATCATTGTTGCTCTTGTACATCCTAACTCTATGGGTCAAATTGTTGACATGTAAAAAAAAACTTCTTTGAAGGCTGCTTTTTTTTTGTATATTCGCGGATCGACTAGCTCGCTTGCACATTGCAAAATTTTTGAAGATAATAGCTGAATTTATTTACGAAAAATTTGGCTAAACTATGTTCTCATGAGTAATATTACAAATGCTCAACAAAAATGTCGCAACTCAAGAGCGAGATAAAGGATCCGCGAGAGCCTTAACGAAGTTATATAGTTGTTAGTTGCAGTACCTACCTCGACATGAGTCAGATGGCACGGCTCCACGCATATAATTAGGTTGAAGAAGTGGAACAGAAACCAGAATATGAATATCAAGCCGTTCGTCACCTGCATAGCCAGCGTGTTTGTCCAGTCATTGTTTTCTGTTACTGTGGATCATAGTGAAAATAGTCAATTATCGAAAAAAAAAGTTATGATATAAAGTAATCGCATAACAAAATAAATGCAAAATTTAGGTGTGCTGTTACTTAAGATGGTAATAACTATAATACCTATGTATTAAACATTAATACTCTAACTGACTGCTTCAATCAAATGACATCATCAACCTTTATGCGTCTACTGCTGAACATAGCCCTACCCCATTGGAATGGGGTTTAGCATAATCACCACGCTTGCGATTGGCAGACGTCTTGGTGATCGCAGATTCGATCTATGAATTCGAGTTGTCTATCTGCATAGCGCCAGATTGCTTGCACCTGCAGTGGAAAAATTGAACTTCTTGTTTTCAAACTCGGTTCACTGTCGAAACTCATAAAATAGTTTATCATAATTTTGTTACAAATAAAAATGTTAAATATAAACATCATTTCACATAATGTCATTTAACATATTTTACTATATGTAGGTAATGTTGTTTATTATAAATCAAAAGTAATAATTATCGAAATTTATAAGAATGAAACTCATAAACCGTATAACACATAACAGTATAAATTTATAATTTTTGTACCGTAACCAACTTAAATCATAAAGCAAAAAATCAATAATACTGCGATCAAACGAAACTTAAACACTACAATATGTAATTTTTATATAAGCACAAGTGACACTGGCACTCGCCGGCCGGCGGCCGCTGCCGCGGCACGCACTAAAGTACTAACCTAATCTCATTTGACTTGTAAAAGTAATATGAATAGCCTATTTGCAATAAAATATTTTGATTTGATTTTGATTACTAGGTAAGAAACATAAAAAAAAGAAAAAATACTACTAACTAACTGATTTACGAACCTCCTCTTTGAAGTAGGTTAAAAATTCGATCACGATGGATACGTACTTAAGTTTTTGATGAATAAATACGCAGTGACCACAAGGTATAGCAGGCAGAAGCCCAGTGTCGTGAGCACCACGAGCCCGTGGCGGGCGTCCACCTCGCGCACCACCGCGCACGCGGACGCGTAAACCGAACTCACACGACGGACAGTCTGCTGCTGAGGGACCACTGAACTCTTCACGCCACCTGTTGCAATCATTTATTTGAGGTTTGTTATTGTTGTATATAATTTTATTTTGAAGTTATATTGCTCGTTATGTTGGTAGTTTTAGCAAAGCGTAGGTGAACTAACATGCGTATATAGCTTGGACGAGTTTTCGTCCAAAGTATTTAGCGACTAACGAGAAAATATTTTTTCAATTATGTAGTTGTTGAGGTAGTATATCAACAGCCTAACCCAAAGAGCATCATATGAGCATAATATAACTGCTGCATCCTACCTATATGTAAAAAGACTCAATTTTAGGATGTTCCATTTATGGAATATTTTGTGAACTTACTTGGCGCTTACTTACTCTTGAGCGTGATGACGCTGCGTGCTGGACATTTATGATCTCGTACCACTCTCGTACAAACCTTTTGTTCGCAATTAATGTCAGCTTATTCATGGTATTTATAAGACGTTACGAATGTCTGCTATTTAAGAAAACAATAAGTATGGCGGAGAATAGGCAGACTATGCCAAAATCTTCAAAGCCTGAAGTTTACGATCAACCTCTACAGTTATCCTACCAGTTTCAGTACCTAATGCCTAATGTACAGCTACACTGCACAAGAAGATGAAACTTACCATGCTGCTGATTCAGCAAGGTCCTCAAGCAGTCATTGATAGCTTTGAATGTGCGCATGACGTGAAGCGTGATGACGGCGAACAGTATCATACGCACTTCCATGATCCAGAAGCAGACGTAATAGAACCAGTATAACATACATACCCGTTCTGGAAATAAATTGCAAACAAAATAAGTAATAATTTATTTTATTTTCGTTTATTCAAAAAGGAGGTGGGTATTATAATTTTTATATAAGTAGATAAGGGCTTCCGCATATATATTAAGGTACCCACTGTCAACCAAATCGTAATTGAGCATGAACACAAGGTTCTCAGCGCTGGGGAAGCTCACAGTGATTATCAACCAGACAATAAATAAGACGATCTTCTTTTTTTCCGAAAACATGGGCTTGTGATGATGGACGTTCAACTCGCAGTTCATCTGAATTATAAAAATGATGGTATTAATATTTAGGTGTTAGGTTGTACATATAATTCCCATACCAGTAAAACAACGCTATAAATTGTATATACCTACAACGTTAAAGTTAAAACAACGCTAGAAGAAAATAGACTCATTGATTTGTGTTGCTAATTATTGAGTCCAACTTACACTGTTCTGTCAGCAATTTTGGAAAAATATAACATAGTATATAAAATTATACCTACCAATCGGTTCTCGTAGTGATTCTGAACTAACTAATTTCAGGTTTGCATAATACTAAAATAAGGTTTTATATACTGCATGCAAATTATAGTAATTTATAATATGTCAATGAACTTAATATAATATGTTAATGAAGTAGATATTTCAATTAATTATTCTGATTTTGACTAGCAAAAGTGCTAGTAGTCAAATTGCAATAAATTATTTGTAACTAGCTGCTAACCCGGCTTCGCACGGGTTTTTAGGGTTTTCCCGGCAATTATTCGAACTTTTCTCACCTTTTAAACCTTCTCTAGACCTCCACGAACATTTCAAGACCAAGATAAGATAAATCTGTTAAGCCGTTCTCGAGTTTTAGCGAGACTAACGAACTGCAATTGATTTTTATATATATAGATAAGAGATAAGAGATATAATAATATAATAATAGATAGATTTTAAATTTTGAATTTCACAAAAATGTGACACGGCATAGTTTTCACCTTCTGCACATGATTTATGCAAGCTATCATGGATCTCATCTGGACCGAGGCTCCATAGACCGCGGCCCCCGCGATCACCATCACCATGCCGGCGTCAACGATACACACCACCCGCTGCGTCGGGGTCCGCATGCGGATCGACTTCTCCTGGGCTAATAGTAATTCACTGATCGTATTTCCTATAGTCATTAAGTCTGGAAGGAATACGTACATTATGAAATTAAAGGTGAAATGGTTGTGCTTACCAAAACACGTTTGATCAATTTTATAAATATCTTGTCAACTTCACGCTACGAGCGAAGAAGATATAAGGCACTATAAGTAATACAATCATCTACAATTCTACATTATACTATATCTATGTACACAAAGCTAAAAAAAGTTATACTTAATTACATAAATTAATTAAGTAGATGGTACTCACTGCAGATGGTAACAATGACGTATCCATAGATACTCCATCCCGCAGAAGGACTGACGTGCCACCCAGTTGGCTTCTTCACGAAACGGAGCGGGGCTATTCCTACGAATCTGGACACGTGCAGAACTGCCGCCAAACATCCCGACACGAAGCAGCCAGTTCTACTGTCCATGGTATCGCTATCTTGACTGTTGAATAAACATACTGGATCAATAGGTCTTTTTATATTTGGGTCAAAGGACGCAATAATTTAAATGCGTTTCTGTCATTTATAATGTTATGTCATGCCACCACTGCTCAAACATTCCAACTCTATAAATTTAGCCCGAGAGGATACAGAGGGTTTGTTTACAATAAAATAGATAAAATTATGAAGGTGGAAGTAAATAAAAAAGTCTATTATTTTATTATCTAAGTATAGGTATCCCTATCCCTTCCCTACATATAATAAATGTGAAGTTCTGGTATGCTTTGGAACACACACATAATTATAGCCAATGTAATTTATCCCATAGGTTCTATTGTTCAAAAAATATCGCTTGCGCGATGCAGGCCCGCGGCTTTTTGCCCTTTTTCCATACATTATGACATTTTATTTGTGTCAGCGCCATCTAGGGACAGTGATGTGTCGTTGTTTGTTTGTTATGACTGAACTCCGTAAATACTGAACTGATTTTCATGCAGGTTTCACTAATATGCTTAGAAATAACCGGCGCTTAAAATAGGATATATTAAAATTGAAATTTCATTAATTTTTTTGGTCATAATTATTAAGTTTTCATTACGAAACGAATCTGAATTATAAACAACATGGCCGCTTCATGGTGAGATTATTTTTGGACACTGACGGTAACTTTATGTCATCTATCTGGTTTATCTGGAGGCACAGATTAAAGAAAAAATCTCTGTGTAGGATATGACCAAAGAGTAATAATTATAACCGCTACTCTAAGAGGTAGTTAGGTACAATAAGTAATTGAGAACTTAACCTTCTTTGCTACCTATCTATTTTATAGTTTTTCTATTTATGCCTTTACAGGTTGTATGACTTGTATGGCGTTTTAGGAGTAAACAGATACGTACCAAAAGATAATATAATAAAGCTTACATAATTTAAATTTTTATTAAATCTTTCGAATTAAAAGGTTCTGGCTTGTGGATTTAAAAATAAAGCCGTTTTTTCATTCCTATGCAATGCAGGTAGGAAATATAGGTACTATGCAGAACAAAGACTACACTGACACACGTAGCCTATTCAGAAGCATGAGACTGCACAGCATAAGATGTGGCAGCTTCCAAATACCGGTGGCTGTCGCGCGTAAACGTTACTGCTGCGAAAGTACCATAAAGTTACCATATGTCTGGACAAACCTAACCTAGGTGTAAGGCATATTTTTACCGAATATGTAAGTTGCGGTGGTGCGTGGCAGCCATCGGTGGTTGTGGACGGTGGCCGGTCTGCATCGGGGCTAAGTACCTATAACTATTACTATAGGTAATGTAGTCCACGCGTGGCAACGCCGCGGGCAGCAGCTAGTAGTATAATAAATGTATCCTATTAGTCATGTATATAGCAATCGGGCAGCCAGAGATAGCCACTTTTTGTTAGCTATAAACGCGGGTTTAGGTTTACATCTAGAAGGGAACATATCTACTGCATAATTTTAATAATATTTTATATTTTATTTATGGAGGAACAACAAACAGCTACATTATACAAATTACACAGTAAAAGATAAACTAATAATAATGTTAATTTTTAAGTGCCATAGTTATATATTCCCAGTTTTGTAAACTTTGAAGTAAAAATGGTAATAAATAGATCTCATACTTACATTACTGGCCGGTTAAAATGACTGCAATGAATATAGTGGGCCACTAGCAGCTACCAGCATTTTTTAAACCGTACTATAATTTACATTTTATTTATGTGTATATAATTATATAGGATAGGAAAGGTAATATAACTCATCAATAGAGTCATGTTTGTGTCAACATTTGATAATACGCCCAGATAACATAATATCATAGCAGATACAAATCTGACCTGGCCCAGACTTTGTGCAGGCTTATTCATTTATTTATACGCCTCAGGGTGGGACTTTTGATCAGTAGTTAACCAACCAATGGCAACCAATGGTTAAAATCCCTAACAAATGTTGAACATTGGTTGGAATTAGTTAGTTTTTAACCATTGGTTACCTTAACTACTGATCAAAAAACCTACCCTTAGGGGATGATTTTAATTTGTGAATACTTTTATTGGTAAGTATATATAATAATTATTTTCATCAGTGCTCTTAATACTTGTGTTAATTTGAGAAAACCTTTTATTTTTCATTCTATCCCCACGTCACAGGTTCTTTCTCTACTTACTTAATCTTCTTATTAGTATTAGTATACCTACTATCTATCGAGTTTAGCTTCAGTGATCCAACCTGATAAGAATGCTTCCTGTAGAGGCTTGACGCGTGATGGATTGCCTTATACTTACTAATTTGATGTAACGCTGTATATATAAAGTCGATTTTGTAAAATAAATATTTACATAATAATATCATCTGTATCAAAGTCGCGCAGCGAGCTTTGGAGAGAGCTATGCTCGGTGTTTCCTGTGAGATAAGCTCCAGAACGAGGAGATCTGCAGGAGAACTAAAGTGATCGATATAGCTCTTAGAATTAGTAAGTTGAAGTGGCAATGGGCAGGCCACATCGCTCGTAGAACTGACAACCGATGGGAAAGAAAGGTTCTCGAGTGGCGACCACGAACCGGAAGTTGCAGCGTAGGCCGGCCCCCCACTCGGTGGACTGACGATCTGGAGAAAGCCGCGGGGAGCCGATGGTTGCAGGAGGCGAGCAGCTGCTCATGGTGGCGCGCTCTGGGGAGACCTATATGTTCAGCAGTGGACGTCTTCAGGCTGTTAATGATGAATATCATCTGGACTGGCCTGATAGCTCAGTTGGTTGTAGTAGCCCTGTCTTCTGTAGGTTGTGGGTTCGATTCCCACCCGGGACAAACATTTGCGTGATGAACAATAGGTGTTTGTTCTGTGTCTGGGTGTTATATTGTATTCTATGTATGTATTTACAAACCAAATAGTATCTATGTATTCTATCAGTTATCTGGTTCCCATAGTACAAGCTTTGCTTAGTTTGGGGCTAGATGGCATTGCGTGAAATGTCCACAAATATTTAAATATTTGTTTTATATTTACTTATTCATTTAACCTATCATTATACATATACAA
Organism: Ennomos quercinarius; assembly: GCA_910589525.2. Lineage (NCBI taxonomy): Eukaryota > Metazoa > Arthropoda > Insecta > Lepidoptera > Geometridae > Ennomos > Ennomos quercinarius. The sequence continues at coordinate 14,665,379 of OU342509.1, forward strand.
CCTTTAGTTATTCATATTTGACCCAACAGAGGTATTATAACCTATTTATATGTGTTACCACGGAGTTACACCACATTTACTTTTATTTATATCATTTTGAATTTATTTACAACCAATTTTGAACCCCTCAATCCATTCCTCCCTTTTTTATTTCTTATTTTTAATCCCGTGTATACCTATAAGTACCTACTACTTGGTGCGCGGGCTATTTACCGCAACTAGGCTATACAGTGTTCCCTTTTGCGTGATGCCCGATACATAATACCTACTAATGATTAATTCAATTTACTAACTTCTATTTTTATTATGACTTTGACTTAGAGCTCGAACTCACCGAGTTACTAAAAATACATAATCACTTAAATACGAGCCCTAACTTAACGAAATGCCATGGCGTCGCCGGCTACGAATGAAATGTATGGCAGTTAACTCACTTGGCAACATACATTTCAATATGAATTGTTTGGATACGTAGCCGGTGACGTGGCCATGGCGTCTCGTTGAGTTAGGGCTCTTATTTAAGTGTTTATGCATTTTAAGCACTACAGCAAAGAAGAATAATACTTTAGGGGCAGAAAGTCTAATTAGATCAACATTGATGAAGAGGTGAGGTTGTAATAATTTGAGGCTATATCGAAGTTACAGTTTTCAAAAATACTCAATGTAGGTACGAAGGTACGCATAGACTTAACCTAGACAGTTTTTTTTAAATAGTTACATGCAATTACATACGTAATTACTACATTAACATTACAACAATGTATATCATCATAACAGTAGTACCTATATTAAGTTCAAAATTACAATACTTTCGTGTTTACTTTTTGTATTTACTTTGTTTCTGGAATAGACCTACGTAATTCTTATACTGCTTCTGTTTAAACTAATTAGTGGTATAATTATTAGTAACTACGTGTACGATTGATCTGAGATAGTATAATTGTTCACGCCTACCATTTTTATTTAACAGTTTCAAAACTTGCTAGTATATTCTAGTAGGCGTTTACTTCTTTTATAATAGGAGGTAGAATACAAAAATCATTCTCTTTTTTCGATCAACCAACAAGCAACACGCAAAATTGTACTTCTCGTCTTTCTTATACAAATACAAGTAATTCAGCATCTAAACGGGTTTAATTTCAAGACTAAACCTAATATCTATGTCTAACACAAGACATATTTTGGCGCTCGAACAAAAACACTTCAAAAAGTAATCGTCACGCCGAGTGTCTCCATCGAAAAGGACGTCGGGTGATAGCCAAGCAGACCTTGAAGAGGAAGTATAGCCAGGATACGGGCATACCAGCCGGGCAGGATCAGCAATAAGTGGCCCCCGCAGCTAAGTGTGACGTCTTCCGTGAGTTAAGTGCTCCTTACTTTCTCCTTCATACGCATACAAATTCATTAAAATTGCAATTCATGCAACTACAATAGTCCAAATCACATTCCATATCGCACCATTTGCGCATACATAAGTGTTAAAACATCCAACAACGTTATTTCAACGATATTTTCCCTATTTTTCGTCACAAAGTATACGACATTTTGTGATACGATATTACCTAACCTATTTACGATCTCAACATTCTTTCGATATTTACACTTCATATACAAACCAAAATGGCATTATTTCATAGAAATCGTAAGCCTATAATTAGTATCTAAATATTAAAAACTCCCCAAACTATAATCTCATTCGTTTCTTGCGTAATTTCAACTCGAATTGCCGACCGCTTCCAGGGTACCTACTGTGTCGGTGGGCTACAATCAAGGCCTCAGACCTGTTACGTCAGTGATAGGCGATCAGCTGTGAAGGTGCCATATCCAGTTTGCAGCCTGAGCGAGGAGCGTGAGATAACTTTCATTACTAAAACTATTTACATTCATTTTATACAAACTAGTTGAACTAAGTACCAGGGTTTTTTCAACAATAAGCTAGTAAGCACTATATTATTATCAGTATCTTATGCTACTGGTAGTTTGCTAGTTCTATATTTTACTATTGACGATATAATAATAAAAAAAAATCAAAATGCCTTCCGATAGTGAAAAACCTGGGACTAGTACAGTTACTTTGAAGGAGTTATTGGTCAAACGTAGCTCAATCAAAGGTCAGATTACCAAATTTAAGAACTATTTGGATAAAACTAAGCAAATTTCATGTTTGTCAGCTGCTGAGATGGCTGAATTATCGCTTAAGCTTGGTAAATTTGAGGGACTGTCAACAAAGTTTGATGTGTTGCAAAGTGAAATCGAGGTCACTAATTCACAATGTCTGGATGTTGAGATTGATGAAAGAGACAATATTGAGCAGGATTTTATAACTAACATAGTCACAGCAAAAACTATTATCGAAAAACAAAATAGCATTAAAGATGCAGTTAGACGAGAATCGATATTTCAAGAAGCTCAATGTAGTCTCGAGCATCAACACAATATTGGTGTCAAATTACCACAAATATCCATTTCTAAATTTAATGGTTCTTATTTCCGCTGGCTTGAGTTTCGCGATACATTTATGAACTTGGTGCACAACAATGAGCAAATAACGAACATACACAAATTCCATTATTTGGTTTCATACCTAGAAGGCGACGCGGCTCGCATTATTTCTAATCTCGAGATATCTTCCGCTAACTACAAAGAAGCCTGGGCATTGTTATGTTCACGGTACAATAATAAGAGACTGTTAATTAATCATCACTTAAAATCGTTATTTAATATTCAAGCGATCACTCGTGAGTCAGAAAGTTCTCTGCGATTTCTTGTAGACCACGTCACAAAAAACCTACGTGCTTTGTCTAGCCTAGAACAACCTACCAATCATTGGGATATATTGCTTATCTATATGTTGTCTTCGAAGTTGGATAGCACAACACTAATGAAGTGGGAAGAAAAACGTAACTCTATTGATGAGGTGCCTACCTTAGAGCAATTTAATAAGTTTTTAATAGATCGTGCAGACGTTCTCGAGTCTATTAATCGAAATAAATATGATAATTCTTTCAGATCACAAACAAATACACCGCGTCCCCCACCTACTAGCAATTACAACAACAACAATAAACAAGAGCGAACTCCGATAAAATCATTTGCCAGCACTACACAAAATACCGCAACTATAAATAATTCATGTATTATTTGCAAAAACAATAATCGAATATATGATTGTCCGATATTCAAATCAAAGTCTATAAAAGAACGAATAGCCGACGTTGAAAAACTGAAGCTGTGCTATAATTGTCTACGACGAGGTCACGCCGTAAGCCAGTGTGTCTTAGGCCCTTGTCGCGAATGTAAACAAAAACACAACACTATGATTCATCAGTCCGAGACGGCATCGCCCGCGCCGGCGGCATCGGCAGTTCTAAGTAACGCCGCGATGTGCGAGTTCGGATCCAACGATGTACTTTTGTCTACAGCAATGATCGAAGTATCCAACCCTAATACGAACGAGAAGGTAGTGGTACGTGCTTTCTTAGACTGCGGCAGCCAATGGTCGTTTATAAGTAAGTCGTTAATGCAAAAATTATTATTACAATCAAATCCTATCGACCTCAGTGTCATTGGAATCAGCAACAAATCAGCGGACACAATTAAATAAAGTTGTGTGGCCGAAATAGCATCCATGCATTATCCATTCACTGCAAAACTTTCATTTTTCGTCCTTAACGAGTTAACAGGTAGACTGCCTAACACTCCTATAAACTTACAAAAATTAAATTTGCTTATGAACATGAAGTTAGCAGACCCTAATTTCTATCAACCAGGCACAGTTGATCTACTAATCGGATCTGATCTTTTTTGGGACATTATAGGAAACAAGAAAAGGTCATTAGGTCCCAACAATCCTAAGCTCATAAGCTCCAAACTAGGTTGGTTAGTGGGCGGTCCTATGAGTACATCACACACAAAACAATGTACAAAATACACTAACAATCATTCAAAAACCGGAAATCATACAACAACAAAACATACACTCATTAACCTCGATGCTAAAGAGCATAAGGATAATCATGCGAACAATCATTTGAACAATCACTCGTACAATCATTCGAACAATCACTCAAACAATCATTCAAACACCAACCCATGCGAAACCAACAACTGTCCAAGCGATTATACCAACAATCATACAACCACAAATACATGCGAAACCAACAATCATTCAAGCGATTATACAAACAATCATCCAAACAATCATTCAAACGATAACTCAAATAACCATTCATGCAAAACTAACAATCATTCATGCGTTCATACAAACATTCAAACTAACAATCATACCAACAATCAAAACAATCATAACAATCATAACAATCATAATAATCATAACAATCAAAACAATCATACCACCAATCAAAACGATCATAACAATCAAAACAATCAAAACTATCATAACAATCAAAACAATCAAAACGTTCAAAATAATCGAAGTAAAGGTTACGACATTCAAACCAATTTAACGACGATTCATTGTAACCACGCTGTAATTTCGAATCCATCTAATACAACCGATATTGAAACAATGCTCACAAAATTCTGGGAGATTGAAGATCTGCCCCAAAGGAGAATTTTGAGTGAAGAAGAAAAAGCTTGCGAAAATCATTTTTTAGAAAATACTACTCGTCTAAACTCAGGTCGATTTTGCGTTAAGCTACCTACTATTGACTCTCCAGATTGTCTGGGAGACTCCTATACTATCGCGAAAAAACGGTTTCTTAATCTTGAAAAAAGATTCCGTAAGAATCCTAACTTAAAGACACAATACGTTGAATTCATTCGTGAATATTCAGAATTAGGCCATTTATCCATATCTAATGTTCACATACCAAATCCATCATACTTTTTATGCCACCATGCCGTTTTCAAAGACACAAGCGAAAGTTCTAAAATTCGCGTTGTGTTCGATGGATCTAACGTCACTGGTACTGGCTATGCTGTCAACGACATCCTGATGGTAGGACCAAGCATTCAAGACTCTCTTTTCTCCATATTGATTAGAGCGAGACAATACAAATACATATTAACTGGCGACATAGAAAAAATGTACCGCCAGGTACAAATACATGAAGATGACCGCAATTTACAATTAATTTTATGGAGAGAAGACGAGTCCATGCCCATCAAAACTATGACACTGAATACGGTCACCTACGGTACCGCCAGTGCTAGCTACTTAAGCACGCGCTGCCTCTGGCAAGCCGGAGACGACTGCGATGATGATGCTATAAAAACTATTATTCAAAAGGATTTCTATGTCGATGACTTAATCACAGGTGCTGATGATGAGCACTCATTACGCTATATTCTAAATTCAGTTTCAAATGCATTAAACTCAGCTTGTTTCAAACTACGAAAATACAAATCGAATTTACCTACTATTTTTGAAGATACTTCCATTGATACACAAGAAAACCTGACCTTGAGTGAATCATCAAGCACTCTCGGAATTGGATGGAGTCCATCCAATGACAGTATGCATTTCCGATATCAAGTCCAACCCAAAGTACTACAACAACAAAGCGAACTATAATGTCAACCTCATTTAAGATTTTTGACCCATTAGGGGTCCTAAGCGTTTGTATAATAAAACCCAAAATGATTTTACAAAAATTATGGCAATTGAAACTAGATTGGGATCAACCGGTCCCACGAGAAATACAAAATGAATGGAACAATTTTCTTGATAATCTAAGCTATATTTCAAAACTACAAATACCAAGAAGAGTTTTATGTGACTCACCTAAAGAAATAGAACTACATACCTATAGCGATGCATCACTAGGGGCTCTAGGAGCATGTGTATATATGAGATCTACAGATAACAATAATGTTGTTACAGTCAAACTATTATGTGCTAAATCCAAGGTCTCGCCCTTGAAACCAGTAACTATACCTCGCTTAGAACTATGCGCAGCTTTGCTCGCTGCCAGACTATGTAAAAGCGTCATCGATTCACTACGATACAAACCATTACGAGTCGTGCACTGGTGCGATTCTACCGTAGTGTTAGGATGGCTCAACAGCCACCCCGGCAAGCTTAAAACCTTTGTCGCGAATAGGGTGGTCGAAATTCTTGAGACTACACAGCTTCCATCCTGGCGTTACGTGCCAACCGACGCTAATCCAGCTGATTTAATCAGTAGAGGTGTTGACGCCAATCAGCTACAAAATCTTGACTTATGGTGGTCAGGTCCCAGCTATCTAGCTCGTGATGAATCTGATTGGCCTGTCTTGAATCCAAATTCGATCTGCAAAGACTTACCTGAAACAAAAAACAATAAAAAATGTAATAACATAAATGAAACAAAAAATACTTACCCAAAATACTTACCTGATGTGATGATCCATCCAGCCACGGTTGTAGAATCTGCAATAAAAATACAAAATTATTCTAAACTAAATAAAATACAAAGAACCTTAGCCTACGTTAAACGATTTATACATAATACAAAAAATACTAAAAATAAACTTACCGGACATTTAACCGTTGAAGAGTTAGACAATTCATTTACTTACCTGTGTGCTATGGCGCAGAGAGACTCATTTTCTGTTGAATATAAGGCATTAATTCAAAACAAACCTTTGAGTTCTAAATCCAAGATTTTGTCTCTTTCCCCATTTTTGGACGAAAACCAATTAATCAGAGTTGGCGGTAGAATAGAAGCCTCCAACTATCCATACGAGAAAAAACACCCAATACTTCTAGACTCTTCACATCATTTAACAAAACTTATTTTCGAACACGAGCATTTACGAAACCTTCATGCGGGTCCTCAGCTATTACTGGCTACAGTAAGAGAATCCGTATGGCCAATTAACGGAAGACACCTCGCACGGCGCACAGTCTATAAGTGCGTCCGATGCAGGCGTATTCAAGGTAAAACCTTATGTCCTAAAATGGGTGATCTGCCCTCACAACGCTTAATCCCTGACTATCCATTTCTCTCAGTAGGTCTAGATTTTGCCGGTCCTTTTTTAATACTAAATCGTAGAGGGCGCGGTGCGAAACTCATAAAATGCTATTTGTGCTTGTTCATTTGCTTACGGTACAAATGCCTACACCTAGAAGCAGTCAGCGATTTGACAAAAGATGCCTTTGTAATGACATTACGAAGATTCGTTTCACGTCGGGGGAAGCCAGCCGAAATATTTTGCGATAACGGACGGAACTTTGTTGCCGCTGCTAAAGAACTAACCGATTTCTTTCAATCTAATGCTAAATCTCTATCTGACTTTGCAACGCAAGAAAAAATTAAATTTGTTTTTACTCCAACTTACGCTCCTCACTTTGGCGGCATTTGGGAGGCTGGAGTAAAATCGGCAAAACACAGTATTAAACGCGTTATGGGAAAACCCACCTCACATTTGAAGAACTTTCAACCTTATTTGCGCAAGTGGAGGCTATTCTTAACAGTCGCCCCTTGTATCCTTTATCATGTTCCCCGGACGATTTCCTATCCCTAACCCCAGGGCACTTTCTCATTGGGAGACCATTAACTGCACTGCCAGCACCTGCCCTGGACGATCACAACCAGAATGCGCTAAAACGCTATGCCCGGCTAGAACAAATTCGTCAACATTTTTGGCAAAGATGGCAACGTGACTACATTTCTGAGTTGCAACAACGAACCAAGTGGAAAACGAATACATCCAAATTGAACGTCGGAGAACTGGTGCTACTTCACGAAGACCACGTGCCTCCGCTATCTTGGCGTCTTGGACGAGTCCTTCGCTTGTTCCCGGGACCAGATGGAATGTCCAGAGTTGCGGACATTTCTACTGCTCGAGGCTGCGTACGGCGGCCCTTAGTTCGACTCTGTCCTCTACCCACAGTTGAAGATCTTCAAGCTTGAAAGCAGTTCCTTTCAACGAGGGGAGGATGTTCACGCCTACCATTTTTATTTAACAGTTTCAAAACTTGCTAGTATATTCTAGTAGGCGTTTACTTCTTTTATAATAGGAGGTAGAATACAAAAATCATTCTCTTTTTTCGATCAACCAACAAGCAACACGCAAAATTGTACTTCTCGTCTTTCTTATACAAATACAAGTAATTCAGCATCTAAACGGGTTTAATTTCAAGACTAAACCTAATATCTATGTCTAACACAAGACAATAATACTGAAATGAATACCTGGCTAAGGTAATATTTTTTTGTTTAGGTACATAAGATATTATAGCCTCACGCCGTGCTCAAAGTGGAACTGAAAGCACCGGAACGCCATTCTATCTCGTGAAATAGTCGTAGTAACTTCTAATATCCTTCTGGTTCGTCGGATCACAGTTAACCCTCTCTTTTAGATCAAAAAGAGCGCGTAACATATAGCCTATTAAATATTCAACAGTGAAACAATTTTCAATAAGCAATAGAAATTTATTTATTTATTTGTTATTGTTAGGAAGACCGACAGCTTTTCTTACATAATAGAAATTTAAAGTATGCTTTAGGAAGCCAATTACAGGTCCTCACGTCTAGCAATATAATAGGAATAGTGCTTGAGCATACAGTGATGAACACCTGATATTATTTTGAAAAAGTACAAATAAAATACTTTGACAAAGATTGGGAACACTAAAACAAAAAATTGAGAGTAAGTATTACTACGCATAATGGGTAAAACATAATATGTATACATAAATAGATAGTTACATTCAATATTCAATAATAAACGTAAGTAGTATTATGTGACGTAATCGACAAAAAAGTCTCTGCACAGCAGTCGCCTCGCCGAGCCCACGCTCGTGTTATTCAGGTCTAATGATCTACACTCACTGCATAGCTTGTTAAAGTTTCTGCTCGCTCAATCAGATATGAATTTTGACGATAATTGGTTTTAACAACTGGCATGCAGAAATTGTAAAGTCAACAACTTGGACTAATAAGATTGCGTATAGGTACTAAAAAATTGGAAAATATAGAATGTGGAAAACAAGTGTATGCAACTTACGGCCGACACCATCCGATCAGTTATAGTTGACTAGAGTATGTATGTAAATAAACAATTTCACCTCTTTGTGATAGTATACCTACTACTATATAACACAAATAATTTAGGAGGTCGTCAGGAAGTAAACCTGCAGATCCCTGGATGCGTCAGCAAGAAGGGTACCGTTCTGCACGAGCTGCTACACGCTATTGGGTTCATGCACGAACAAAGTAGGCCGGAGAGGAACAACTTCGTCATAGTGCGGTACAATAACATCAAGCCAGGTTGGTTCATTAAATCATAATCAAATCAAATCAATTGTTATTTGCCAATATATAAAAAAAATGTTATTACCTGTTACATATTCTTTGCTTATAAGCCAGCCACTCAAATGTTTCGAAACATAATTTCCTTCAAAGATTTGAGTAATTGTTGATTGTTTAATGTTTACAACTCTACAATGGCTTTGGAACGGTTGAAGATAATGATACTTCCTATAGGTACCTACTAGATGTACGAGTTGCTTCGACACCTACTAGTCGTTGATATTTGTATCTATTTGAGTTAATTTAATAAATAAAAAACTTAACTAGACTTGGTATATTTTTATTAGCTTTTCTTTAACTCGTGCGAGTTCTCTGAGAACTGCATAACAACACGAATGAAAACTGTGCGTCCAACACAATAATAGTTTACAAACGCTACTGCAAAAAACCGACATATAGTAAGTTAATACTTAAGGTGACGAGTAGAGCCAGATAAGCAGGTCCAAATCTGGTCAAAGAAACATCAACCTTAATGTCGTAGTTTTAAATATCGATTCAGTCTGCACTTCAGCGCGGCGCTTACGACAAAGACAACGCACGAAATGACTGATTTTGATGGTTTTTAATTAATATCTTTTTTTATATAGTATTTTTCAAAGTTATTAAGTCATCACGATATTTAAATCTTAGTTGGGAATACAATAATTTATTTTTTGAAAAATATATTCGGTGGAAGCTTAGTAAAATGGGAACATTCGAATTTTTTGGGGGAGGTTTGCGACTTTTTTCTACAGAGCTATATTTATTAATCTTGTATTCGCGGTCATCACAAACGACTTAATGAAAAGAATTACATGATATATTAAATTCAAAGCTCCACATGTTTTAATTACGCCAGGAAACTTACCAAAAAACACTTTGTTTGCTCTACTCGCCGCCTTAACCTGATTAACACTTTTAATTAATTAGGTAATTTCATTTTAACAAGTATAGACATTCTCAGAAAAACGTGCTCAATCAATTCATAATAGATATATGAGAAATAATGAGAATGATTCGCAGAGTACTTTCTGTCAATATTGTCATTTTGCGATTTGATAAACAGCAAATTGATGTTCTAGTGCTTACAACTGTACTATACAGGTCATATTGGTGTGAAACAAGAATGAAACATACGTTCAAACAAACAGACAATAATGGGAGGGGTAAAGATCTCTACACCTGTGCGACACTGGTGCAAAATTTCGTGTTTTACAATCCAAGTTGGTCCAATAAAGAACCCGTTATATTAATCATAAGTAGGTATGCGAAACAATAAAAAAATGTGAAAGTGATCTTAATATTGTAACATTATGACTAGGTACGTTATTATGCCGCCAAGAATCTGAAACAAAAATAACAGATTTTAAAATTATAATAACTTATTTACTTAATATAATACTTAGCGATCTAGGAAACCAAGGTGGCTAAAATTAAAGGCAAACCAGTGCATGTTAGGCTCTAAAAATGGGTCTCTCTAAAATGTGATTGTAAATCTCATGTAACTTCAAACAATCTGATAAAAATCAAGTTCTAAATTTGTATCTATTTGGAAGGGCATTATCTAAATGTAACTGAAGAATAGAAAAGGTCACCGTAGCTGATAACGATTAACGGTTAGGAAGAATTTTCATCATCTAAAAAAAGATCGTTTATTGTGAAGAGATAGGTCGTCTGTAGTAAGAGAAACGAAATGTTCACAATAACCAAATACTTGTATGTATACACTAGACAGCACATCTCTAACTTGCACTGTCGACCACTGCAAATAAGCCGGCCAGCGTATTCTCGCTCATACGAAGCTCGGCACTCAAAGCTACTGCACGTGTATTGCAATAAAAATTATGATCCGTAAATGCCATTGTGCGTGGTTAAATACTACAAAAACCAGTCGGGAAAAACAAACAAACGCGACGCAATCACTTTTAAACAATAAGTTTAGAATTTGGAACAAAATACACCTAAATAAAATATTATTTCGTCGATTTATAATGCCGCCAGAGCGCGCGGCGGCAGCCATAATATTGGCAGAGTGAACGAACACTGACCGAACAATACAAACTACAAGCACTAGCGTTGCGTCTTGAGATCGTTGGTTAGACGATTTAATCTCGTAAAGCGCTGTAGCGGATTTTAGTTAAATTATACAAAAAATGTCTACTACTTGTGCTTCCCATAGCTTCTCTAGTACGTAGTACATAATTATACCTCTTTGACAATAACACCGTTTACTCTAACACTTGCTTGACATTAAGTTTATTAGGTGACCGTAGTCCCGAGACAAATTGAATAAGTGGATATAGACAACGGTGATCTGAAAATAAAGACTGCATCGAGTAAAATCAATCAAAACTGTAGTCATGGTTATAACGATACCATCAGTACTATTATAATAGTTGACACAAAAAAATATGACAAATAGCACAATGAATCAGTTAACCTCTTCTATTTAACAAAAATAAATAATGATGTAACACTTTGTTTTAAAAAAATCGTAAGTTTACACCAAAAAGCCCAAAATGGCATGATGGCATGATGGCTGAATTTGTATTATAAACAAACGAACTTCCATACAAACTTGAAATAATATTAATCTCTAATATCTAAAGCTTTGTATGTATTTTTTACATTTGCAAAATAATGTCTGGTAATTTAATTATGAATTTCCTAAAAACTCGTCTCAAATTCTCCATACATTATTTCTATGGACGCACGTTGTTGAATATTTACGCGACGTATGCGCTCGGAAATTCAGTCGACCACTGGAGCTCAGAGTGAGGTCACGTTGATTTGCGGAGCGACGCGCTGAGGACACTCGGTCGCAATCTATTGTGTACGAATATTCAGCTGCAAACGCGTAAATAAGGTAAGTTCAGCTTTGTGATTTTTATTTTTTTCGTGTAAGTGGTTTATATTTCTTGTGTTAAAATAATACTTATATTTTTGTTTCATTTATATTTTAGCGATAATGGGAAATCGTAAAGCGAAAAAATAGAACATGAAAAATATAACTTTGTCTGAAGAAGATCGCCACTTACTAGAAAAAAGAACTCTTCTGCAAGGTGAGTCAATAGAATGGCGTCAAGAACGTAAATTAAGACTTCACATCTGCATCTTTTTTCGGAAAAGTTTGCAAACGAGAACTTATAAAATGCGGTCTTTTGGTCAAAAGTATAGTCACAGAAAAAAATTTAGATCACGTCAAGTCTATTAAACACGGACAAAAAAATGAACACATTGCGCGCGAACAGCTCGAAATGTGTCTCCAAAGTCCTATAAAAAGATGTGAATTATTTATTGATCCAGATTTGCCATTCTTAGGTGCAAGCCCAGATGGAATTGTGGGAGAGGACAAAATTCTAGAAATAAAGTGTCCATACTCGCCAAGAGACATAAGCGTAGATGACGGAATAAGAGTTAAAAAAATAAATTTCTGGAAAATAGAAAAAGATGGAAATGTAGAAATAAATAAGAAACATGATTGGTATTGCTAGATTCGGGGACAGTTACACATCACAAAACGAAAAACTTGTATTTTAGCGATTTGGACCGAAGTGGACATGAAGATTGAGTACATAGAGGTAGTTGAGCAATTTTGGCTGGACATGGAAGTTAAATTAAAGAGATTTTACTTTGATTGCTTATTACCTGAAATTTTAGACTCAAGATTAGACAGGCAAATGGAAATCAGGGAACCCATCAATATTCTTGAAGCAATACGGGAAACAAACATAAGAAAGACCATGAAACGGAAAATCACAGATACAAATGGTGGTACATCAAAATTTAAAAAATAGTAATTGGTGAACAAAACTTAATACAACCGACTTCAATCTGTTATTATTGATGATTGAAACTTTTCATTAAAAACTACTGAACTGATTTCGAATAAATCTTTACTGTTGCCTAAGTTGTAGTAATTGTAAGCAAATTAAAAAAATTCGCTCCGTGCAATCACTGTTTTCGGAGAAATGCGTGGGCAAACATACATACACCTATAAAATTTTAATTTGTTTGGAACGTGTTAATTGTAAAAAAAGTAACAGATTATTATAATGTAGATATTTTGCAGTTCCAACTATATTACATATATGTATTTGCATGTCGAACTGATAACCTCCTTTTTTGAAGTCGGTTAATAAAATACACTCACCTATACACATAAATATTTAGATTTTTTATTTCTGATCTATTTGATGATATAAATATTTTAATTTATTTAATACCTACTCCTTATTTAAAATACCAATAGGTATCAACATCAATTCAAGTAGGAATTCAAATAACAAACAAGCCTTTTTCTGTACGATGATAAAAAAAACTCAAATTCTAAGTTATGCACTTTTTTCCGCAAGTTCACACGGCTTCAAGAGAACTTATCGTTGTGTGCGTGTCGACGCACACTAGGCAGCGCGCCGCGGCAAATACCTACTTGCCGCGCGCCGTGTTTGCTCGATACGTCTTAAGTGATAGGGGATTTTCTGACAGCTGGATGGCACGTAGTTCTACATCCAAAGGTAGGTGGCGCTACTGCCATATGGCTTCTTTTTTTTGTGAGGTGGCTTTGCTCTCTGTCATAGCGCAGTGTCACTTTCACTTCACTCACCAGTGTGACAATTTTTGGCAGATTTCTGCCATTTTGGCAGATTGATTTGGTGAAAATTCTGACATATTTAGGTTTTTTATTTTTTTTTAAGTAAAATTCAGAAATATAGCTACGAAATTAATTCATTGACTTCGATATTTGGTTGGAATCATTGTCACTACAGTGACAGCTCCTGTATTAAGTCAGTTGAGTATGTTCTATGCATCCAATGTACAATTAATATGATAATATTTTAATATTTTTTTCACAAGGTGACTTTACTCTTTGTTATAGCGCAGTGCCACTTTCAGTTTATTCACCAGTGTGGTCATTTCTGCCATTTCGGCACATATATTTTCTTCACATGTATACTGTGGCACAAAGTGTAAACGACTGATGACCAGAGGGCTGGCTTGTTTTTTGCCGAGAAAACCAGCATTGCTATTCAACGTGGCAATGCAGCCAGCGTGCTGGGCACTTTCCCTTACACCAAAGGTCTTTTTGATAACACTTAGTTTATACCTATTTGGAGGGGCGTGTAAATAGCCCACTCCGCTTTAGGTTCCAAAATCAGTGTTCTTAAAGCCTATGATAAAAATTAAATATGGCCGAACACTAAACCGCGATAGGTGACAAGAACGTTTTGATGAACGACTAAAACTAACATCAAAGAAGTGAAGCAACCCACGTACCTTAGCCAACCAGCTCTCACCAGGAACTCGAAGATGCGAATCACAGCAGAACACCGTCCCCAAACAGATCAAGCCCGAGATCGTGGGGCCGCCGGCCGGCGTTTTTCAGATCCGAAGAAAATCCTGGTTATTCTGATAGTTCGGCAGTAACTAGGTATACACCACAGTAGGACTGTCTAGCACTCAAATCACAGCACCTTAGTCACTTTTTCGTCAGTTATTAGGTCACCAAAAGAATTTTCACACAAAAACAGCGTATCGCTTTCACGGGACTTGGAACGAGAAGAAGTCGCCATTGTCCGAATTGACATTAGGGCATATGCTTTAACCAATCAGCGGTTAGTTAATTATTGCGGTTAGCGGAACTGCTAACGCCATCTATGGAGTCCATATAGGAAACTCGAAGGCTTCGGATAATGGGCGCGACATTCCAATATTATTAATCTTAGGTCGTTCATCAAAGAAATTAATACCAATATTGGAAATAAATATTATTCATTAGAAAATAAATGAAAATTCATGTTGGAAATTAAATATAATAAACATTGTCTTTAAAAGCCTTAGCGCTTAACCACTATTTGTAAATATTTTAATTTATCATAGTGAATTATTCAGTATTATAAATTATGTCTACAAGTTTAGTATACAAACATTAAAAAATTGTGGCAGATTTTGGAGATTTTATTATTTTGAAGTAAACAGAAATAATTAGTCACGAAATATTAATCCATTGACTTCGATATTTGGTGAAAATCGTTGTTACCACCCAGACCCGCAAGAGAACTTAAGTGACCGATATAGCTCTTATAATTAGCAAGTTGAAATGGCAATGGGCAGGCCACATCGCTCGTAGAACTGACAACCGATAGGGTACAAAGGTTCTCGAGTGGCGATCACGAACCTGAAAATGCAGCGAAGGCGTGTCTCTGGTAGGTAGGTATTACCTACTTACCTTAGTCCTTATTCTGGGATTCGTTGAACTCTATGATTAAAGGGTTTATTTTATTTACTAGCAAATTACAAGCTGGTTTCACCCTCACGCCAAGTAAAGACATGGTTAGAAAAAATATGAATGTAAAATCCATGTATGAAAAAAAGAGGAATATAAATCTAATATAAATTAAAGTTTTTCGGTATAGTTTAGTTTTTAGGTCTAGTATAGTTTAGTATATTATTATATGTTATTTAAGATTGTGTTTTTGAAAATATAAACTATAAATCTAATGTTGATTTGGTGATTAATGATAATTTTCCTCCTTTTTACGATCATTTCTACATTAATTTTGGATTCCTATTCAAGTATTGCTTGATTTTTTGAAATAAATATAAGTAAACACTAATGAAAAATATTTCTATCATTTCCCTTATATTATTAGTATTATAAAAGACGAGGCATATTTCTGAAAGATTTCAAAGTGTGGGCAGATTTTTAGCCTATTTAGGGCAGACTCTGCAACGTACAGATGGTCACACTCACCTGTTTATGGTCAATGCATAAATCACAGTATTGTTTTTTTCTCTAGTCTGTGGCATAAATCTTCTGAACACAGATATGGGTAGGTCTGTGATTCTCAACCATATCTCGTCAACGCCATCTAACGGATTTTTAGGAACTAGTTATTTTTTTTTAATTTGGATGCCTGAAAACCTCCTATTAGTTACACGAATGTGTAATTAGATGCGTTTGCGACCGCGAGCGCGCACGTCGTCGTGTGTAGTCGGTTCAGCGAAACTCCTGAACAAAGTTCGTGCGTCTCTCTCTGGCATAGTAGTGAGAACATAGCCGAGCTCGGAGCTTACACGCGAGTTTACCGCGACGCGTGACGTGTTGGCACTATCGTCTTTGACATAAGATTTAAATTTGACCGGCGCGCGGGACGTTGAGAAGTAGAGTTTGGGTTTGCGACACATTTTATTTCACATCATCATCAACAACTTGAAGACAGACATCCAGTGCTGAACATAGGCCTCCCCCAGAGAGCGCCACATTGAGTGGCTGCTTGCCTCCTGCATCCATTCGATTCCCGCGGTTTTAACCAGATCGTCTTCCGGTTCGCGGTCGCCACTTGAGACCCTTTCTTCACCATCGGTTGTCAGTTCTACGAGCGATGTGGCCTGCCCATTGCTATTTCAGCTTGCTAATTCTAAAAGCTATATCGGTGCCTTTAGTTAAGTTAATTAGATATTTAAGCACAGGTATAGGTAAACTAAATAGCCTTTCTAAACTGTTCATTAGTGTAGTGTTATTTTTCTAATGCATTTTTAACTTTATAGAAAGTGAATTATTAAATATCCATAAATAACGCAAAAGCTTAGGTCATCACCACCGTACTACATACCGAGAGCACCAGCGATCTCGACAGGGTGATGACCCGCAAGGGCGAGTAGGAGGGCTGGTTCAGGAGGAGCTGTCTATAGAACAGATCCAGCTCCATCGCCAGCTGGTCGTGGTTGGAGTCCGAGCAGTGCACCATCAGCTTGCTGACCAGCTCGCGAGTCGTTTCCATCTGTTTATTATTTATTAATGTACAGTCAAGTATCATAGAGCAATGTAAATTCTATTAGTATAACTATAGAGTCAACTTATTTTTTAGGGTTCCGTACCCAGGGTATCAACAGGATCTTATTACTAAGCCTCCGGTGTCTGTCTGTCTGTCCGACATATTAAAAGGCTCTATCTCTTGAACTCTATAGATATAGCTGGCTCAATTTTTTTACTGGGTGTGCGCTATTAAGGCTTATTACCTATATAATAAAATAAAATATACAAAAATAAAGGGACTTCCATAAGAAACGTGTTTTTGTTAGTGGTTTTGTGTGTATTACTTTTTTTCAGATATGTTGTGTTGTTTTTCTTGGTATTTGTTGTTATTATTAGAACGTATGCAATATATAATATAATCACATCAAGTTATGGAATATTACTTGGTATGATTATTATTTTTATTATATTATATACCTATATATACTTTCTAATATAACAACAAATACCAAGAACCGACCAAGTGCGAGATGATCTTGCGATAACATGTTTTCAACCACTTTTCATTTTAGTGAGTTGTGTTACCTGATCTTATATCACAAAAAGATAGAGAACCCTCGCAGCATGTGTGAGACTCACACTTCGCTGGTTTTATTTCCAACGATCGCATCGTTACTTCCCATCCCATCAGGTGACAGCGTGGTCAAATTGCAGACAAGTGTGATGTAAAAACACTTCTTTAACGACTGTTTTATGTAATCGAATGACATGACGAGCTTGTTGTTCGCCTAGTGTTAAGCATCACAGACACCCATAACAGATTGCAGTGTCACTCGGAACTCTAAATTAAAGTTTAGCGTGACATTGTGCACTGCGCACGTCATCCTGAGACATCACACAGTCTAAGAAAGATTTCTGGACTGTGAGGTCAGTTCATAAGTCTCATTTGCGCAGTAGTTTCACTAGCTATAATTCCCTTCAGATCGGAACACAGTATAGTGCTTGCACACTACTGCTTGGCGGGAGAATAACTGGCAAAGCGGTGGTACCTACCTAGACCAACTTTGCAGAAAATTCCTACCACCATACCACCTAGTAACAGACGTAGTTGCAGCACTTACCTCGACATGAGTCAAATGGCACGGTTCCGCGCATATAATTAGGTTGAATAGGTGGAACAGTAACCAGGATAGCAGCATGAAGCAACGTATCACCTGCATAGCCAGCGTGTTCGTCGAGAAATTGCTGTCTGTTACTGTAGATCATAGTGAAGAAAATGACGGTCATTTACTGAAAAAAACTTTGACATCGTGTAACAAATAAATATGCAAAATATGTAACTGTGATATTACTTAAAAATATTAGGTCCTTACATATGAAATTAGCGTTTTGTCGCTAGCTGGTACGGTACATTTGAGTTTTGAAAACAGTCATTAATTTGTTTTTTTTTCTCATTATTTTTTTCTTTGGTGTCGCTTATTACCACACAATGGAAAACATGAAATATCGGTATATTTACGACTACGAGTTCTACCGTGGCACCAGTGCTGCAGAAACAGCCCGAAGGATTAAAGATGTGTACGGCGCTGGTGTTGCAAAAAAAAGCACGGTACGTTTTTGGTTGCAACGTTTTCGTTCTGGAAATCTCAATCTTTAGAACCAACCCCTTGAACGGCCGGAGACCAAAGTGAAAAATGAAGAATTAAAGGCTATTGCGGAAGCGGATCCATCACAAAGCACTTCAGAGATAGCTGCAGGCTTCGGGGTAAGTGATCAAACTGTATTAATCCACTTGAAGCAAATCGGGAAAGTAAAACTTGAACTATGCGTACCTCATGAATTGAGTGAATGGAACTTGCAAACACGCGTCGACTGCTTGTTACTTTGCTCAACCGACACAATAATGAAGAGATTTTAAAACGAATCATTACTTGTGATGAAAAGTGGATACTTTACAATAATCGGAAGCACTCTTCGCAATGGCTGAACCCTGGAGACCCAGCCAAATCCTGCCCTAAACGAAAGTTGACACAGAAAAAGTTACTTGTGAGTGTTTGGTGGACTAGCGCCGGTGTAGTTCACTACAGCTTTCTAAAATCTGGCCAAACGATTGCGGCAGATATCTATTGTCGGCAACTGCAAACCATAAAGGAAGAACTAGCTGCTAAACAACCGATAGTCAATAGTCAATAGTCAATAGTCATTTATTCATATCACAATACACGTCTGAAAAATAAGTAATATAATATAATTGTACACTATCAACGGTACAACATAATTAAATAACATAAGTTTTCTAATACTAATTAAATAGGCATGTAGAAAAATTAATTAATTAATACGGTGGAATGTCAAAATAATATATTATAATAATTAAAATTAGCAATACAATGTCATAATGAATACCAAAAAATACAGTAATAAGATTTCAATTATATATGCTTACTATTTAAAAATTCTGCATAATTATAAAATGTTTGGTTGATAAGCCAACGCTTAAGCTTCAGCTTAAAATACCCTAAGTTTGGAGTCCCCGTTATTTCATCTGGTAGATGATTGTAGACTGTCGGCCCCATGACATGTGTCAACTTGTCGGACTTAGCCAGTGACCGTTTTACGGGTGCTAGCTTACCCTTGCTACGAGTGCTATATGTATGGGATTCACCGATTTTTGCATAGGCTTCAACATTGAGTCTCACGAATACCGCCACTTGAAAGATCACCATGGATGGTAGCGTGAGAATACCAAGTGATTTAAAGTGCGGTCTGGCGGATGTGTCCTGAGACACCCTCACAACCGCTCGCACTGCACGTTTATTGGTCACCGAGATTGGTCAATCGCTCTAGGCCACTGCTGCTTCACGAAAACGCAAGACCACACACTGCACAACAAACAACCACTAAGTTAGATGAGCTACAATTGGAATGTCTGCGACATCCACCGTACTCCCCGGACCTTGCTCCAACAGATTACCATTTTTTCCGGAGTTTGGACAACTTCTTACAAGGAAAAAAATTCAACTCCGATGCGGCAGTCCAAACCGCCTTCAAAGAGTTTATTGATTCTCACCCCCATGGTTTTTTTTAGTAAAGGGATCAATGAACTACCTATGAGATGTGCAAGAGTGCATAGATAACAACGGTGCATACTTTGATTAATTAGATGTATTTTACAAAAAAATAATTGACTTTATATGCCTCCCGTACAAAACGCCAATTTCATATGTAAGGACCTAATATTTAATACCTGCTTGGTTTAGTATATTACTATAATATTCTAATTGACTGAATAGAAAAGTAATACAGAAAAATACAATCAAAGATACGAACTTAAGTTTTTGATGAAGAAGTACGCAGTGATCACAAGGTTTAGTAGGTAGAGACCCAGTGTCGTGAGCACCACGAGCCCGTGGCGGGCGTCCACCTCGCGCACCACCGCGCACGCGGACGTGTAAACCGAACTCACACGACGTACAGTCCGCTGCTGAGGGACCACTGACTTCCTGACACCACCTGTTGTATAATTTGATTTTCTCTTTCATGCTTGTAAAGTTTGTCATTTAAGCAATCTGGTTGAAGATCTCATGGAAAATGGTGCTAAGCGTAGCCTTCAGTGTTGCCTACGGTTTTACTGTACATGACTTAGCTAATTATTGATCTTCAGCCTATTCGTTTACGACATTTATGAATGCGTTGCCGATCAACGTCCTGCAGTAACACATTGCAGAAGGTTACGCTCACCATGCTGCTGGTTCAGCAAGTTCCTCAAGCTGTCATTGATAGCTTTGAATGTGCGCGTGACGTGGAACGTGATGACGGCAAAAAGCATCATACGCAAGTCCACGATCCACAAGCAGAAGTAATAGAACCAGTATAGCATAAAGGTCCTTTCTGGAATTAAGTTGCAAACATACCAATTAATAAATTTAAAAAAAATTGATCAAAGGATCAAAAAATCAGGAGGATCGGCAATACCTATATGTATATCAATTTACCCCCATTATGTTCTGCAACTTTTTTAGCTTAGGAGTTATGGGCATATTTTTTTTCATTTGTTATTCCACGACACTCCGACGACAAACGACGTATTTAGACACTCCGATACCTGTCTTTGAAGAGGTAGCTCCAATAATTATTCTGATACAATTTAATACCTACATAAAAAAAGGTTTTACCAGTTTTATGGTAAGGCAAACAAAACAACTTTTTAAACTTTCGCGACTCGAACTCATAAAGTTAAAACGGGTCTCTTCACGCACAGAAATTTATAAAAAAACAATTTTTGACTAACCTCGTTTCGAGCAAGTTAAATCAGCTGTGGTCACGAGGGGACTGGAGTAGAAAGTGTCATCATCGTGCAAGCCTGGTGTTGTACAACTACCCGCATTTGGTCTTGTAAAACTTCACTATCAATGTCCCGACATACAATAATGACAGTATCGGCAGTTTCACGCAAACACAAACCGCGACGCGAACATCTACTTATCACTGGGTTCCACGAAGATGATAACCTATAACCATAAGTTTTATAACCGATTGATGATTACTGTACTTCTTAATTTCAATGGCTTCTCGGATAAATTTTGGGTAAATTGTTTTGTGATAAATGTCCGTGCGCGAAGAGACCCGTTTGAAACAAAACAAGTCTCAAAACAAGGCTGGTAAAGTTCTTTATAGCTTGGGACCCAACCTTTTGTTGACAAAACGTAACGTGCAGTAAAGATACATTTTGGTTACCACGAATGCTTAGCGAATGAAAAGCCAATTAAATGGGTGTAGTTGGGGGAAAATAATTGACCAAAGTTATTCATTATTTACCTCAAGGATTTTTTTTATATTATTATGATGAAATTGATGAAGCAGTCACCACCTCCATCGCCTCAGAGATGGAGATGCACGACTGAACACAATTTGTTCCAAAAACTTTGTGCTCGTAAGGTCAACTGTGTTCACAACTTCACACAGACCACACAGCTACTAGTTAATGTAAAAGTAAAGAAGTAATTAGATGTATAAAATGGAAACTCGAGACATGAAACTGTACTCAGGTACCCACTGTCAATCAAATTGAGCTTCTGCACCATGAATAGGATAATATTCTGAGCGCAAGGTAAGCCCACGGCGATTATCAACCAGACAATAAATAAGATGATCTTCTTTTTTTCCGAATGCATGGGTTTGTGATGATAGACGTTCAACTCGCAGTTCATCTGAATTATAAAATGATTGTATTAATTTATATATATGTAAGTATACAAAGTCATCAGCATATACTGGGTGGCGCAAAAGTACTGGCACTAAAGAAAATACTTTTATTTTTTTTATATGACATTTTCTGTCATTCTGTTGTTGAAAATTGTGTAGTGAACAAATGTAAAATACACTGAAAATAAACATGGACCGTTTTACTCCCCAAGAACGTGGAATAATTGTGTCAATGTTTTTACGGAATAATTCATCAGTGATAAGAACACAACGTGAATTTCGTCGACGATTTCCCCACCGTCCGGCACCGATTGGTCGCACAATTCGACGCTTTGCCACACGCCTTGAAGCAACTGGCTCAACATTGGATAGACCTAAGTCTGGGAGACCAAGAACAGGCCGTTCAGCTGAAAATATCGATGCTGTGCGCGAAGATGTGGAAGAGTGTCCAGAAACATCAACGAGGCGACGTGCCACGCAATTGGGCATTTCCAGACGGACCCTGCAGCGTATTTTGGTGAAAGACTTAAAGATGTTCCCGTATAAAACTCAAATGACTCATCAACTGCTGCCTGCTGACCACCGAGCTCGTCTAGATTACTGCCAGCGCGTCATAAACCTCAACCTTGAAGAGGATGATTTTCCTTCAAAATTGGTTATGAGTGACGAAGCGCATTTCCATCTCTCAGGGCATGTCAATAAGCAGAATACTCGGTTCTGGGGCACTGATAATCCGCGCATTATTCAAGAAACACCTCTACACCCACTAAAAGTTACTGTATGGTGTGGCATCTGTGTTGACAGAGTGATCGGACCCTATTTTTTCGAAGACGCTGGAGGCAATGCGATAACTGTCACTGGAGAACGCTACAGAACCATGTTACGTGAGTTTTTGATACCCAGTTTGGACGAATTGGGGCTGGAGCACATCTGGTTTCAACAAGACGGCGCTACGGCACACACAGCGCGCGACACTATGGACTTAGTGAGGGACGCTTTTCCAAGCCGAGTTATCTCTCGTTTTGGCGATTTGCCTTGGCCTGCAAGATCACCCGATCTGACCAGTCCAGACTTCTTTCTTTGGGGTTTTTTGAAATCTCGGGTGTATGTGAACAAGCCACAGACTCTCGTAGCTCTAAAGGAAAACATTCGTCAAGAAATAACGAACATATCGCAGGAAGTGTTACGGCAAGTTATGCAAAATGTCATAAATAGGGCTCAAATGTGTATCAACTCTGGAGGTCACCATTTAAAAGACATCATCTTTAAATCCTAATGGTACGAAATTTAATGGCACAAATATACATTTAAAAAAACCTAAATCTAGTTTTCTAATTTAGAAAAAATGTTATAGCTGAACCAAATAGGGTCTTTACTTTTGCGCCACCCAGTACCTACGTTCCCATTGCTAAAGCATGTGGGGCTCCTCTCCAGAGGGAGAGAGGAGCGTTATGCGCCATTCTGGCCAAGCGTGAGTTGGGTAGATGACTGACACACACACATATTACATCAACAGCCGGAAGACATCCACTGCGTACTTATATAGGCCTCCCCCTTAAAACGCCACTTCGGACGCTTATCTTAGGGAGAGGAGGAGGGGGTAAATAATGGTTGCCATAATTATTTTAATACATGACATGCGTGATGTGAGACGACATCGTTTTCACCTTCTGCACATGACTTATACAAGCTATCATGGATCTCATCTGGCCCGAGGCTCCATAGACCGCGGCCCCTGCGACCAGCATCACTATCCCGGCGTCAACGATACACACCACCCGCTGCGTCGTGGTCTGCATGCGGACTGACTTCTCCTGGGCTAATTGTAATTCGCTGATCACATTTCCTATAGTCACTAAGCCTGGAAGGAATACTGTATACATTACGAGAGGTAGAACGGTTATGCTTACTTAAACACGTTTGATAAATTTCATCAATATCTTGTCAACTTCACGCTACGAGCGAAGAAGATACAAGACATTTTGAGTAATATTCTACATTATACTACATCTATGTACACAAAGCTAAAAAAGTTATACTTAATTACATAAATGAATTAAGTTGATGGTACTCACTGCAGATGGTAACAATGACGTATCCATAGATACTCCATCCCGCAGAAGGACTGACGTGCCACCCAGTTGGTTTCTTCACGAAATGGAGCGGGGCTATTCCTACGAATCTGGACACGCGCAGAACTGCCGCCAAACATCCCGACACGAAGCAGCCAGTTCTACTGTCCATGGTATCGCTATCTTGACTGTTGAATAAACATACTGGATCAATAATTATGTCTCAAACATATACTATGTGTAGCATATATTATGTGTCTATATTTGGGTCAAAGGACGCAATAATTTAAATTCATTTCTGTCATTTATAATGTTAATGTTATGTCATGTGAACGGGTATTGATGCCACCACTGCTCAAACACTCCAACTCTATAAAACTTGGCTCGAGAGGATACGGAGGGTTTGTTTACCAATAAAATAGATAAAATTATGCAGGTGGAAGTAAATATAAAAAGTCTATTATTTTATTATCAAGGTATAGGTATAGTATAACAAATGTATCGTATTAGTCATGTATATAGCACTCTGGCAGCCAGAGATAGCCACTTTTTGTTAGCTATAAACGCAAGTTAGGTTTACATCTGTTAGAGTTCCGAGTGACACTGCAATCTGTTATGGGTGGCCGTGTCGCTTAACACCATGAGTAACGCATGATTTTAGTAGCTAATGTTAATTTTTAAGTGCCATAGTTATATATTCCCAGTTTTGTAAACTTTGAAGTAAAAATGGTAATAAATAGATCTCATGCTTACATTATTGGCCGGTTAAAATGACTGCAATGAATATAGTGGGCCACTAGCAGCTACCAGCATTTTTTAAACCGTACTATAATTTACATTTTATTTATGTGTATATAATTATATAGGATAGGAAAGGTAATATAACTCATCAATAGAGTCATGTTTGTGTCAACATTTGATAATACGCCCAGATAACATAATATCATAGCAGATACAAATCTGACCTGGCCCAGACTTTGTGCAGGCTTATTCATTTATTTATATGCCTCAGGGTGGGACTTTTGATCAGTAGTTAACCAACCAATGGCAACCAATGGTTAAAATCCCTAACAAATGTTGAACATTGGTTGGAATTAGTTAGTTTTTAACCATTGGTTACCTTAACTACTGATCAAAAAACCTACCCTTAGGGGATGATTTTAATTTGTGAATACTTTTATTGGTAAGTATATATAATAATTATTTTCATCAGTGCTCTTAATACTTGTGTTAATTTGAGAAAACCTTTTATTTTTCATTCTATCCCCACGTCACAGGTTCTTTCTCTACTTACTTAATCTTCTTATTAGTATTAGTATACCTACTATCTATCGAGTTTAGCTTCAGTGATCCAACCTGATAAGAATGCTTCCTGTAGAGGCTTGACGCGTGATGGATTGCCTTATACTTACTAATTTGATGTAACGCTGTATATATAAAGTCGATTTTGTAAAATAAATATTTACATAATAATATCATCTATATCAAAGTCGCGCAGCGAGCTTTGGAGAGAGCTATGCTCGGTGTTTCCTGTGAAATAAGCTCCAGAACGAGGAGATCTGCAGGAGAACTAAAGTGATCGATATAGCTCTTAGAATTAGTAAGTTGAAGTGGCAATGGGCAGGCCACATCGCTCGTAGAACTGACAACCGATGGGGAAGAAAGGTTCTCGAGTGGCGACCACGAACCGGAAGATGCAGCGTAGGCCGGCCCCCCACTCGGTGGACCGACGATCTGGAGAAAGCCGCGGGGAGCCGATGGTTGCAGGAGGCGAGCAGCTGCTCAAGGTGGCGTGCTCTGGGGGAGGCCTATATGTTCAGCAGTGGACGTCTTCAGGCTGTTAATGATGAATATCATCTGGACTGGCCTGATAGCTCAGTTGGTTGTAGTAGCCCTGCCTTCTGTACTGTAGGTTGTGGGTTCGATTCCCACCCGGGACAAACATTTGCGTGATGAACAATAGGTGTTTGTTCTGTGTCTGGGTGTTATATTGTATTCTATGTATGTATTTACAAAACAAATAGTATATCTATGTATTCTATCAGTTATCTGGTTCCCATAGTACAAGCTTTGCTTAGTTTGGGACTAGATGGCATTGCGTGAAATGTCCACAAATATTTAAATATTTGTTTTATATTTACTTATTCATTTAACCCATCATTATACATATACAACCTTTAGTTATTCATATTTGACCCAACAGAGGTATTATAACCTATTTATTTGTGTTACCACGGAGTTACACCACATTTACTTTTATTTATATCATTTTGAATTTATTTACAACCAATTTTGAACCCCTCAATCCATTCCTCCCTTTTTTATTTCTTATTTTTAATCCTGTACGTATACCTATAAGTACCTACTTGGTGCGCGGGCTATTTACCGCAACTAGGCTATACAGTATTCCCTTTTGCGTGATGCCCTATACATAATACCTACTAATGATTGATTCAATTTACTAACTTCTATTTTTATTATGACTTTGACTTAGAGCTCGAACTCACCGAGTTGCTAAAAATACATAATCACTTAAATACGAGCCCTAACTTAACGAAATGCCATGGCGTCGCCGGCTACGAATGAAATGTATGGCAGTTAACTCACTTGGCAACATACATTTCAATATGAATTGTTTGGATACGCAGCCGGCGACGTGGCCATGGCGTCTCGTTGAGTTAGGGCTCTTATTTCAGTGTTTATGTATTTTAAGCACTACAGCAAAGAAGAATAATACTTTAGGGGCAGAAAGTCTAATTAGATCAACATTGATGAAGAGGTGAGGTTGTAATAATTTGAGGCTATATCGAAGTTACAGTTTTCAAAAATACTCAATGTAGGTACGTAGGTACGCATAGACTTAACCTAGACAGTTTTTTTTAAATAGTTACATGCAATTACATACGTAATGACTACATTAACATTACAACAATGTATATCATCATAACAGTATGTACCTATATTAAGTTCAAAATTACAATACTTTCGTGTTTACTTTTTGTATTTACTTTGTTTCTGGAATAGACCTACGTAATTCTTATACTGCTTCTGTTTAAACTAATTAGTGGTATAATTATTAGTAACTACGTGTACGATTGATCTGAGATAGTATAATACTGAAATGAATACCTGGCTAAGGTAATATTTTTTTGTTTAGGTACATAAGATATTATAGCCTCACGCAGTGCTCAAAGTGGAACTGAAAGCACCGGAACGCCATTCTATCTCGTGAAATAGTCGTAGTAACTTCTAATATCCTTCTGGTTCGTCGGATCACAGTTAACCCTCTCTTTTAGATCAAAAAGAGCGCGTAAAATATAGCCTATTAAATATTTAACATTGAAACAATTTTCAATAAGCAATAGAAGTTTATTTATTTATTTGTTATTGTTAGGAAGACCGACAGCTTTTCTTACATAATAGAAATTTAAAGTATGCACTAGGAAGCCAATTACAGGTCCTCACGTCTAGCAATATAAAAAGAATAGTGCTTGAGCAGTGATGAACACCTGATATTAATTTAGAAAAAGTACAAAAAAAATACTTTGACAAAGATTGGGAACACTAAAACAAAAAATTGAGAGTAAGTATTACTACGCATAATGGGTAAAACATAATATGTATACATAAATAGATAGTTACATTCAATATTCAATAATAAACGTAAGTAGTATTATGTGACGTAATCGACAAAAAAGTCTCTGCACAGCAGTCGCCTCGCCGAGCCCACGCTCGTGTTATTCAGGTCTAATGATCTACACTCACTGCATAGCTTGTTAAAGTTTCTGCTCGCTCAATCAGATATGAATTTTGACGATAATTGGTTTTAACAACTGGCATGCAGAAATTGTAAAGTCAACAACTTGGACTAATAAGATTGCGTATAGGTACTAAAAAATTGGAAAATATAGAATGTGGAAAACAAGTGTATGCAACTTACGGCCGACACCATCCGATCAGTTATAGTTGACTAGAGTATGTATGTAAATAAACAATTTCACCTCTTTGTGATAGTATACCTACTACTATATAACACAAATAATTTAGGAGGTCGTCAGGAAGTAAACCTGCAGATCCCTGGATGCGTCAGCAAGAAGGGTACCGTTCTGCACGAGCTGCTACACGCTATTGGGTTCATGCACGAACAAAGTAGGCCGGAGAGGAACAACTTCGTCATAGTGCGGTACAATAACATCAAGCCAGGTTGGTTCATTAAATCATAATCAAATCAAATCAATTGTTATTTGCCAATATATAAAAAAAATGTTATTACCTGTTACATATTCTTTGCTTATAAGCCAGCCACTCAAATGTTTCGAAACATAATTTCCTTCAAAGATTTGAGTAATTGTTGATTGTTTAATGTTTACAACTCTACAATGGCTTTGGAACGGTTGAAGATAATGATACTTCCTATAGGTACCTACTAGATGTACGAGTTGCTTCGACACCTACTAGTCGTTGATATTTGTATCTATTTGAGTTAATTTAATAAATAAAAAACTTAACTAGACTTGGTATATTTTTATTAGCTTTTCTTTAACTCGTGCGAGTTCTCTGAGAACTGCATAACAACACGAATGAAAACTGTGCGTCCAACACAATAATAGTTTACAAACGCTACTGCAAAAAACCGACATATAGTAAGTTAATACTTAAGGTGACGAGTAGAGCCAGATAAGCAGGTCCAAATCTGGTCAAAGAAACATCAACCTTAATGTCGTAGTTTTAAATATCGATTCAGTCTGCACTTCAGCGCGGCGCTTACGACAAAGACAACGCACGAAATGACTGATTTTGATGGTTTTTAATTAATATCTTTTTTTATATAGTATTTTTCAAAGTTATTAATATATTTAAATCTTAGTTGGGAATACAATAATTTATTTTTTGAAAAATATATTCGGTGGAAGCTTAGTAAAATGGGAACATTCGAATTTTTTGGGGGAGGTTTGCGACTTTTTTCTACAGAGCTATATTTATTAATCTTGTATTCGCGGTCATCACAAACGACTTAATGAAAAGAATTACATGATATATTAAATTCAAAGCTCCACATGTTTTAATTACGCCAGGAAACTTACCAAAAAACACTTTGTTTGCTCTACTCGCCGCCTTAACCTGATTAACACTTTTAATTAATTAGGTAATTTCATTTTAACAAGTATAGACATTCTCAGAAAAACGTGCTCAATCAATTCATAATAGATATATGAGAAATAATGAGAATGATTCGCAGAGTACTTTCTGTCAATATTGTCATTTTGCGATTTGATAAACAGCAAATTGATGTTCTAGTGCTTACAACTGTACTATACAGGTCATATTGGTGTGAAACAAGAATGAAACATACGTTCAAACAAACAGACAATAATGGGAGGGGTAAAGATCTCTACACCTGTGCGACACTGGTGCAAAATTTCGTGTTTTACAATCCAAGTTGGTCCAATAAAGAACCCGTTATATTAATCATAAGTAGGTATGCGAAACAATAAAAAAATGTGAAAGTGATCTTAATATTGTAACATTATGACTAGGTACGTTATTATGCCGCCAAGAATCTGAAACAAAAATAACAGATTTTAAAATTATAATAACTTATTTACTTAATATAATACTTAGCGATCTAGGAAACCAAGGTGGCTAAAATTAAAGGCAAACCAGTGCATGTTAGGCTCTAAAAATGGGTCTCTCTAAAATGTGATTGTAAATCTCATGTAACTTCAAACAATCTGATAAAAATCAAGTTCTAAATTTGTATCTATTTGGAAGGGCATTATCTAAATGTAACTGAAGAATAGAAAAGGTCACCGTAGCTGATAACGATTAACGGTTAGGAAGAATTTTCATCATCTAAAAAAAGATCGTTTATTGTGAAGAGATAGGTCGTCTGTAGTAAGAGAAACGAAATGTTCACAATAACCAAATACTTGTATGTATACACTAGACAGCACATCTCTAACTTGCACTGTCGACCACTGCAAATAAGCCGGCCAGCGTATTCTCGCTCATACGAAGCTCGGCACTCAAAGCTACTGCACGTGTATTGCAATAAAAATTATGATCCGTAAATGCCATTGTGCGTGGTTAAATACTACAAAAACCAGTCGGGAAAAACAAACAAACGCGACGCAATCACTTTTAAACAATAAGTTTAGAATTTGGAACAAAATACACCTAAATAAAATATTATTTCGTCGATTTATAATGCCGCCAGAGCGCGCGGCGGCAGCCATAATATTGGCAGAGTGAACGAACACTGACCGAACAATACAAACTACAAGCACTAGCGTTGCGTCTTGAGATCGTTGGTTAGACGATTTAATCTCGTAAAGCGCTGTAGCGGATTTTAGTTAAATTATACAAAAAATGTCTACTACTTGTGCTTCCCATAGCTTCTCTAGTACGTAGTACATAATTATACCTCTTTGACAATAACACCGTTTACTCTAACACTTGCTTGACATTAAGTTTATTAGGTGACCGTAGTCCCGAGACAAATTGAATAAGTGGATATAGACAACGGTGATCTGAAAATAAAGACTGCATCGAGTAAAATCAATCAAAACTGTAGTCATGGTTATAACGATACCATCAGTACTATTATAATAGTTGACACAAAAAAATATGACAAATAGCACAATGAATCAGTTAACCTCTTCTATTTAACAAAAATAAATAATGATGTAACACTTTGTTTTAAAAAAATCGTAAGTTTACACCAAAAAGCCCAAAATGGCATGATGGCATGATGGCTGAATTTGTATTATAAACAAACGAACTTCCATACAAACTTGAAATAATATTAATCTCTAATATCTAAAGCTTTGTATGTATTTTTTACATTTGCAAAATAATGTCTGGTAATTTAATTATGAATTTCCTAAAAACTCGTCTCAAATTCTCCATACATTATTTCTATGGACGCACGTTGTTGAATATTTACGCGACGTATGCGCTCGGAAATTCAGTCGACCACTGGAGCTCAGAGTGAGGTCACGTTGATTTGCGGAGCGACGCGCTGAGGACACTCGGTCGCAATCTATTGTGTACGAATATTCAGCTGCAAACGCGTAAATAAGGTAAGTTCAGCTTTGTGATTTTTATTTTTTTCGTGTAAGTGGTTTATATTTCTTGTGTTAAAATAATACTTATATTTTTGTTTCATTTATATTTTAGCGATAATGGGAAATCGTAAAGCGAAAAAATAGAACATGAAAAATATAACTTTGTCTGAAGAAGATCGCCACTTACTAGAAAAAAGAACTCTTCTGCAAGGTGAGTCAATAGAATGGCGTCAAGAACGTAAATTAAGACTTCACATCTGCATCTTTTTTCGGAAAAGTTTGCAAACGAGAACTTATAAAATGCGGTCTTTTGGTCAAAAGTATAGTCACAGAAAAAAATTTAGATCACGTCAAGTCTATTAAACACGGACAAAAAAATGAACACATTGCGCGCGAACAGCTCGAAATGTGTCTCCAAAGTCCTATAAAAAGATGTGAATTATTTATTGATCCAGATTTGCCATTCTTAGGTGCAAGCCCAGATGGAATTGTGGGAGAGGACAAAATTCTAGAAATAAAGTGTCCATACTCGCCAAGAGACATAAGCGTAGATGACGGAATAAGAGTTAAAAAAATAAATTTCTGGAAAATAGAAAAAGATGGAAATGTAGAAATAAATAAGAAACATGATTGGTATTGCTAGATTCGGGGACAGTTACACATCACAAAACGAAAAACTTGTATTTTAGCGATTTGGACCGAAGTGGACATGAAGATTGAGTACATAGAGGTAGTTGAGCAATTTTGGCTGGACATGGAAGTTAAATTAAAGAGATTTTACTTTGATTGCTTATTACCTGAAATTTTAGACTCAAGATTAGACAGGCAAATGGAAATCAGGGAACCCATCAATATTCTTGAAGCAATACGGGAAACAAACATAAGAAAGACCATGAAACGGAAAATCACAGATACAAATGGTGGTACATCAAAATTTAAAAAATAGTAATTGGTGAACAAAACTTAATACAACCGACTTCAATCTGTTATTATTGATGATTGAAACTTTTCATTAAAAACTACTGAACTGATTTCGAATAAATCTTTACTGTTGCCTAAGTTGTAGTAATTGTAAGCAAATTAAAAAAATTCGCTCCGTGCAATCACTGTTTTCGGAGAAATGCGTGGGCAAACATACATACACCTATAAAATTTTAATTTGTTTGGAACGTGTTAATTGTAAAAAAAGTAACAGATTATTATAATGTAGATATTTTGCAGTTCCAACTATATTACATATATGTATTTGCATGTCGAACTGATAACCTCCTTTTTTGAAGTCGGTTAATAAAATACACTCACCTATACACATAAATATTTAGATTTTTTATTTCTGATCTATTTGATGATATAAATATTTTAATTTATTTAATACCTACTCCTTATTTAAAATACCAATAGGTATCAACATCAATTCAAGTAGGAATTCAAATAACAAACAAGCCTTTTTCTGTACGATGATAAAAAAAACTCAAATTCTAAGTTATGCACTTTTTTCCGCAAGTTCACACGGCTTCAAGAGAACTTATCGTTGTGTGCGTGTCGACGCACACTAGGCAGCGCGCCGCGGCAAATACCTACTTGCCGCGCGCCGTGTTTGCTCGATACGTCTTAAGTGATAGGGGATTTTCTGACAGCTGGATGGCACGTAGTTCTACATCCAAAGGTAGGTGGCGCTACTGCCATATGGCTTCTTTTTTTTGTGAGGTGGCTTTGCTCTCTGTCATAGCGCAGTGTCACTTTCACTTCACTCACCAGTGTGACAATTTTTGGCAGATTTCTGCCATTTTGGCAGATTGATTTGGTGAAAATTCTGACATATTTAGGTTTTTTATTTTTTTTTAAGTAAAATTCAGAAATATAGCTACGAAATTAATTCATTGACTTCGATATTTGGTTGGAATCATTGTCACTACAGTGACAGCTCCTGTATTAAGTCAGTTGAGTATGTTCTATGCATCCAATGTACAATTAATATGATAATATTTTAATATTTTTTTCACAAGGTGACTTTACTCTTTGTTATAGCGCAGTGCCACTTTCAGTTTATTCACCAGTGTGGTCATTTCTGCCATTTCGGCACATATATTTTCTTCACATGTATACTGTGGCACAAAGTGTAAACGACTGATGACCAGAGGGCTGGCTTGTTTTTTGCCGAGAAAACCAGCATTGCTATTCAACGTGGCAATGCAGCCAGCGTGCTGGGCACTTTCCCTTACACCAAAGGTCTTTTTGATAACACTTAGTTTATACCTATTTGGAGGGGCGTGTAAATAGCCCACTCCGCTTTAGGTTCCAAAATCAGTGTTCTTAAAGCCTATGATAAAAATTAAATATGGCCGAACACTAAACCGCGATAGGTGACAAGAACGTTTTGATGAACGACTAAAACTAACATCAAAGAAGTGAAGCAACCCACGTACCTTAGCCAACCAGCTCTCACCAGGAACTCGAAGATGCGAATCACAGCAGAACACCGTCCCCAAACAGATCAAGCCCGAGATCGTGGGGCCGCCGGCCGGCGTTTTTCAGATCCGAAGAAAATCCTGGTTATTCTGATAGTTCGGCAGTAACTAGGTATACACCACAGTAGGACTGTCTAGCACTCAAATCACAGCACCTTAGTCACTTTTTCGTCAGTTATTAGGTCACCAAAAGAATTTTCACACAAAAACAGCGTATCGCTTTCACGGGACTTGGAACGAGAAGAAGTCGCCATTGTCCGAATTGACATTAGGGCATATGCTTTAACCAATCAGCGGTTAGTTAATTATTGCGGTTAGCGGAACTGCTAACGCCATCTATGGAGTCCATATAGGAAACTCGAAGGCTTCGGATAATGGGCGCGACATTCCAATATTATTAATCTTAGGTCGTTCATCAAAGAAATTAATACCAATATTGGAAATAAATATTATTCATTAGAAAATAAATGAAAATTCATGTTGGAAATTAAATATAATAAACATTGTCTTTAAAAGCCTTAGCGCTTAACCACTATTTGTAAATATTTTAATTTATCATAGTGAATTATTCAGTATTATAAATTATGTCTACAAGTTTAGTATACAAACATTAAAAAATTGTGGCAGATTTTGGAGATTTTATTATTTTGAAGTAAACAGAAATAATTAGTCACGAAATATTAATCCATTGACTTCGATATTTGGTGAAAATCGTTGTTACCACCCAGACCCGCAAGAGAACTTAAGTGACCGATATAGCTCTTATAATTAGCAAGTTGAAATGGCAATGGGCAGGCCACATCGCTCGTAGAACTGACAACCGATAGGGTACAAAGGTTCTCGAGTGGCGATCACGAACCTGAAAATGCAGCGAAGGCGTGTCTCTGGTAGGTAGGTATTACCTACTTACCTTAGTCCTTATTCTGGGATTCGTTGAACTCTATGATTAAAGGGTTTATTTTATTTACTAGCAAATTACAAGCTGGTTTCACCCTCACGCCAAGTAAAGACATGGTTAGAAAAAATATGAATGTAAAATCCATGTATGAAAAAAAGAGGAATATAAATCTAATATAAATTAAAGTTTTTCGGTATAGTTTAGTTTTTAGGTCTAGTATAGTTTAGTATATTATTATATGTTATTTAAGATTGTGTTTTTGAAAATATAAACTATAAATCTAATGTTGATTTGGTGATTAATGATAATTTTCCTCCTTTTTACGATCATTTCTACATTAATTTTGGATTCCTATTCAAGTATTGCTTGATTTTTTGAAATAAATATAAGTAAACACTAATGAAAAATATTTCTATCATTTCCCTTATATTATTAGTATTATAAAAGACGAGGCATATTTCTGAAAGATTTCAAAGTGTGGGCAGATTTTTAGCCTATTTAGGGCAGACTCTGCAACGTACAGATGGTCACACTCACCTGTTTATGGTCAATGCATAAATCACAGTATTGTTTTTTTCTCTAGTCTGTGGCATAAATCTTCTGAACACAGATATGGGTAGGTCTGTGATTCTCAACCATATCTCGTCAACGCCATCTAACGGATTTTTAGGAACTAGTTATTTTTTTTTAATTTGGATGCCTGAAAACCTCCTATTAGTTACACGAATGTGTAATTAGATGCGTTTGCGACCGCGAGCGCGCACGTCGTCGTGTGTAGTCGGTTCAGCGAAACTCCTGAACAAAGTTCGTGCGTCTCTCTCTGGCATAGTAGTGAGAACATAGCCGAGCTCGGAGCTTACACGCGAGTTTACCGCGACGCGTGACGTGTTGGCACTATCGTCTTTGACATAAGATTTAAATTTGACCGGCGCGCGGGACGTTGAGAAGTAGAGTTTGGGTTTGCGACACATTTTATTTCACATCATCATCAACAACTTGAAGACAGACATCCAGTGCTGAACATAGGCCTCCCCCAGAGAGCGCCACATTGAGTGGCTGCTTGCCTCCTGCATCCATTCGATTCCCGCGGTTTTAACCAGATCGTCTTCCGGTTCGCGGTCGCCACTTGAGACCCTTTCTTCACCATCGGTTGTCAGTTCTACGAGCGATGTGGCCTGCCCATTGCTATTTCAGCTTGCTAATTCTAAAAGCTATATCGGTGCCTTTAGTTAAGTTAATTAGATATTTAAGCACAGGTATAGGTAAACTAAATAGCCTTTCTAAACTGTTCATTAGTGTAGTGTTATTTTTCTAATGCATTTTTAACTTTATAGAAAGTGAATTATTAAATATCCATAAATAACGCAAAAGCTTAGGTCATCACCACCGTACTACATACCGAGAGCACCAGCGATCTCGACAGGGTGATGACCCGCAAGGGCGAGTAGGAGGGCTGGTTCAGGAGGAGCTGTCTATAGAACAGATCCAGCTCCATCGCCAGCTGGTCGTGGTTGGAGTCCGAGCAGTGCACCATCAGCTTGCTGACCAGCTCGCGAGTCGTTTCCATCTGTTTATTATTTATTAATGTACAGTCAAGTATCATAGAGCAATGTAAATTCTATTAGTATAACTATAGAGTCAACTTATTTTTTAGGGTTCCGTACCCAGGGTATCAACAGGATCTTATTACTAAGCCTCCGGTGTCTGTCTGTCTGTCCGACATATTAAAAGGCTCTATCTCTTGAACTCTATAGATATAGCTGGCTCAATTTTTTTACTGGGTGTGCGCTATTAAGGCTTATTACCTATATAATAAAATAAAATATACAAAAATAAAGGGACTTCCATAAGAAACGTGTTTTTGTTAGTGGTTTTGTGTGTATTACTTTTTTTCAGATATGTTGTGTTGTTTTTCTTGGTATTTGTTGTTATTATTAGAACGTATGCAATATATAATATAATCACATCAAGTTATGGAATATTACTTGGTATGATTATTATTTTTATTATATTATATACCTATATATACTTTCTAATATAACAACAAATACCAAGAACCGACCAAGTGCGAGATGATCTTGCGATAACATGTTTTCAACCACTTTTCATTTTAGTGAGTTGTGTTACCTGATCTTATATCACAAAAAGATAGAGAACCCTCGCAGCATGTGTGAGACTCACACTTCGCTGGTTTTATTTCCAACGATCGCATCGTTACTTCCCATCCCATCAGGTGACAGCGTGGTCAAATTGCAGACAAGTGTGATGTAAAAACACTTCTTTAACGACTGTTTTATGTAATCGAATGACATGACGAGCTTGTTGTTCGCCTAGTGTTAAGCATCACAGACACCCATAACAGATTGCAGTGTCACTCGGAACTCTAAATTAAAGTTTAGCGTGACATTGTGCACTGCGCACGTCATCCTGAGACATCACACAGTCTAAGAAAGATTTCTGGACTGTGAGGTCAGTTCATAAGTCTCATTTGCGCAGTAGTTTCACTAGCTATAATTCCCTTCAGATCGGAACACAGTATAGTGCTTGCACACTACTGCTTGGCGGGAGAATAACTGGCAAAGCGGTGGTACCTACCTAGACCAACTTTGCAGAAAATTCCTACCACCATACCACCTAGTAACAGACGTAGTTGCAGCACTTACCTCGACATGAGTCAAATGGCACGGTTCCGCGCATATAATTAGGTTGAATAGGTGGAACAGTAACCAGGATAGCAGCATGAAGCAACGTATCACCTGCATAGCCAGCGTGTTCGTCGAGAAATTGCTGTCTGTTACTGTAGATCATAGTGAAGAAAATGACGGTCATTTACTGAAAAAAACTTTGACATCGTGTAACAAATAAATATGCAAAATATGTAACTGTGATATTACTTAAAAATATTAGGTCCTTACATATGAAATTAGCGTTTTGTCGCTAGCTGGTACGGTACATTTGAGTTTTGAAAACAGTCATTAATTTGTTTTTTTTTCTCATTATTTTTTTCTTTGGTGTCGCTTATTACCACACAATGGAAAACATGAAATATCGGTATATTTACGACTACGAGTTCTACCGTGGCACCAGTGCTGCAGAAACAGCCCGAAGGATTAAAGATGTGTACGGCGCTGGTGTTGCAAAAAAAAGCACGGTACGTTTTTGGTTGCAACGTTTTCGTTCTGGAAATCTCAATCTTTAGAACCAACCCCTTGAACGGCCGGAGACCAAAGTGAAAAATGAAGAATTAAAGGCTATTGCGGAAGCGGATCCATCACAAAGCACTTCAGAGATAGCTGCAGGCTTCGGGGTAAGTGATCAAACTGTATTAATCCACTTGAAGCAAATCGGGAAAGTAAAACTTGAACTATGCGTACCTCATGAATTGAGTGAATGGAACTTGCAAACACGCGTCGACTGCTTGTTACTTTGCTCAACCGACACAATAATGAAGAGATTTTAAAACGAATCATTACTTGTGATGAAAAGTGGATACTTTACAATAATCGGAAGCACTCTTCGCAATGGCTGAACCCTGGAGACCCAGCCAAATCCTGCCCTAAACGAAAGTTGACACAGAAAAAGTTACTTGTGAGTGTTTGGTGGACTAGCGCCGGTGTAGTTCACTACAGCTTTCTAAAATCTGGCCAAACGATTGCGGCAGATATCTATTGTCGGCAACTGCAAACCATAAAGGAAGAACTAGCTGCTAAACAACCGATAGTCAATAGTCAATAGTCAATAGTCATTTATTCATATCACAATACACGTCTGAAAAATAAGTAATATAATATAATTGTACACTATCAACGGTACAACATAATTAAATAACATAAGTTTTCTAATACTAATTAAATAGGCATGTAGAAAAATTAATTAATTAATACGGTGGAATGTCAAAATAATATATTATAATAATTAAAATTAGCAATACAATGTCATAATAAATACCAAAAAATACAGTAATAAGATTTCAATTATATATGCTTACTATTTAAAAATTCTGCATAATTATAAAATGTTTGGTTGATAAGCCAACGCTTAAGCTTCAGCTTAAAATACCCTAAGTTTGGAGTCCCCGTTATTTCATCTGGTAGATGATTGTAGACTGTCGGCCCCATGACATGTGTCAACTTGTCGGACTTAGCCAGTGACCGTTTTACGGGTGCTAGCTTACCCTT
The DNA here is from genome assembly GCA_910589525.2 of Ennomos quercinarius. Classification (NCBI taxonomy): domain Eukaryota; kingdom Metazoa; phylum Arthropoda; class Insecta; order Lepidoptera; family Geometridae; genus Ennomos; species Ennomos quercinarius. The sequence goes on from OU342509.1 coordinate 14,704,265, forward strand.
GCTACGAGTGCTATATGTATGGGATTCACCGATTTTTGCATAGGCTTCAACATTGAGTCTCACGAATACCGCCACTTGAAAGATCACCATGGATGGTAGCGTGAGAATACCAAGTGATTTAAAGTGCGGTCTGGCGGATGTGTCCTGAGACACCCTCACAACCGCTCGCACTGCACGTTTATTGGTCACCGAGATTGGTCAATCGCTCTAGGCCACTGCTGCTTCACGAAAACGCAAGACCACACACTGCACAACAAACAACCACTAAGTTAGATGAGCTACAATTGGAATGTCTGCGACATCCACCGTACTCCCCGGACCTTGCTCCAACAGATTACCATTTTTTCCGGAGTTTGGACAACTTCTTACAAGGAAAAAAATTCAACTCCGATGCGGCAGTCCAAACCGCCTTCAAAGAGTTTATTGATTCTCACCCCCATGGTTTTTTTTAGTAAAGGGATCAATGAACTACCTATGAGATGTGCAAGAGTGCATAGATAACAACGGTGCATACTTTGATTAATTAGATGTATTTTACAAAAAAATAATTGACTTTATATGCCTCCCGTACAAAACGCCAATTTCATATGTAAGGACCTAATATTTAATACCTGCTTGGTTTAGTATATTACTATAATATTCTAATTGACTGAATAGAAAAGTAATACAGAAAAATACAATCAAAGATACGAACTTAAGTTTTTGATGAAGAAGTACGCAGTGATCACAAGGTTTAGTAGGTAGAGACCCAGTGTCGTGAGCACCACGAGCCCGTGGCGGGCGTCCACCTCGCGCACCACCGCGCACGCGGACGTGTAAACCGAACTCACACGACGTACAGTCCGCTGCTGAGGGACCACTGACTTCCTGACACCACCTGTTGTATAATTTGATTTTCTCTTTCATGCTTGTAAAGTTTGTCATTTAAGCAATCTGGTTGAAGATCTCATGGAAAATGGTGCTAAGCGTAGCCTTCAGTGTTGCCTACGGTTTTACTGTACATGACTTAGCTAATTATTGATCTTCAGCCTATTCGTTTACGACATTTATGAATGCGTTGCCGATCAACGTCCTGCAGTAACACATTGCAGAAGGTTACGCTCACCATGCTGCTGGTTCAGCAAGTTCCTCAAGCTGTCATTGATAGCTTTGAATGTGCGCGTGACGTGGAACGTGATGACGGCAAAAAGCATCATACGCAAGTCCACGATCCACAAGCAGAAGTAATAGAACCAGTATAGCATAAAGGTCCTTTCTGGAATTAAGTTGCAAACATACCAATTAATAAATTTAAAAAAAATTGATCAAAGGATCAAAAAATCAGGAGGATCGGCAATACCTATATGTATATCAATTTACCCCCATTATGTTCTGCAACTTTTTTAGCTTAGGAGTTATGGGCATATTTTTTTTCATTTGTTATTCCACGACACTCCGACGACAAACGACGTATTTAGACACTCCGATACCTGTCTTTGAAGAGGTAGCTCCAATAATTATTCTGATACAATTTAATACCTACATAAAAAAAGGTTTTACCAGTTTTATGGTAAGGCAAACAAAACAACTTTTTAAACTTTCGCGACTCGAACTCATAAAGTTAAAACGGGTCTCTTCACGCACAGAAATTTATAAAAAAACAATTTTTGACTAACCTCGTTTCGAGCAAGTTAAATCAGCTGTGGTCACGAGGGGACTGGAGTAGAAAGTGTCATCATCGTGCAAGCCTGGTGTTGTACAACTACCCGCATTTGGTCTTGTAAAACTTCACTATCAATGTCCCGACATACAATAATGACAGTATCGGCAGTTTCACGCAAACACAAACCGCGACGCGAACATCTACTTATCACTGGGTTCCACGAAGATGATAACCTATAACCATAAGTTTTATAACCGATTGATGATTACTGTACTTCTTAATTTCAATGGCTTCTCGGATAAATTTTGGGTAAATTGTTTTGTGATAAATGTCCGTGCGCGAAGAGACCCGTTTGAAACAAAACAAGTCTCAAAACAAGGCTGGTAAAGTTCTTTATAGCTTGGGACCCAACCTTTTGTTGACAAAACGTAACGTGCAGTAAAGATACATTTTGGTTACCACGAATGCTTAGCGAATGAAAAGCCAATTAAATGGGTGTAGTTGGGGGAAAATAATTGACCAAAGTTATTCATTATTTACCTCAAGGATTTTTTTTATATTATTATGATGAAATTGATGAAGCAGTCACCACCTCCATCGCCTCAGAGATGGAGATGCACGACTGAACACAATTTGTTCCAAAAACTTTGTGCTCGTAAGGTCAACTGTGTTCACAACTTCACACAGACCACACAGCTACTAGTTAATGTAAAAGTAAAGAAGTAATTAGATGTATAAAATGGAAACTCGAGACATGAAACTGTACTCAGGTACCCACTGTCAATCAAATTGAGCTTCTGCACCATGAATAGGATAATATTCTGAGCGCAAGGTAAGCCCACGGCGATTATCAACCAGACAATAAATAAGATGATCTTCTTTTTTTCCGAATGCATGGGTTTGTGATGATAGACGTTCAACTCGCAGTTCATCTGAATTATAAAATGATTGTATTAATTTATATATATGTAAGTATACAAAGTCATCAGCATATACTGGGTGGCGCAAAAGTACTGGCACTAAAGAAAATACTTTTATTTTTTTTATATGACATTTTCTGTCATTCTGTTGTTGAAAATTGTGTAGTGAACAAATGTAAAATACACTGAAAATAAACATGGACCGTTTTACTCCCCAAGAACGTGGAATAATTGTGTCAATGTTTTTACGGAATAATTCATCAGTGATAAGAACACAACGTGAATTTCGTCGACGATTTCCCCACCGTCCGGCACCGATTGGTCGCACAATTCGACGCTTTGCCACACGCCTTGAAGCAACTGGCTCAACATTGGATAGACCTAAGTCTGGGAGACCAAGAACAGGCCGTTCAGCTGAAAATATCGATGCTGTGCGCGAAGATGTGGAAGAGTGTCCAGAAACATCAACGAGGCGACGTGCCACGCAATTGGGCATTTCCAGACGGACCCTGCAGCGTATTTTGGTGAAAGACTTAAAGATGTTCCCGTATAAAACTCAAATGACTCATCAACTGCTGCCTGCTGACCACCGAGCTCGTCTAGATTACTGCCAGCGCGTCATAAACCTCAACCTTGAAGAGGATGATTTTCCTTCAAAATTGGTTATGAGTGACGAAGCGCATTTCCATCTCTCAGGGCATGTCAATAAGCAGAATACTCGGTTCTGGGGCACTGATAATCCGCGCATTATTCAAGAAACACCTCTACACCCACTAAAAGTTACTGTATGGTGTGGCATCTGTGTTGACAGAGTGATCGGACCCTATTTTTTCGAAGACGCTGGAGGCAATGCGATAACTGTCACTGGAGAACGCTACAGAACCATGTTACGTGAGTTTTTGATACCCAGTTTGGACGAATTGGGGCTGGAGCACATCTGGTTTCAACAAGACGGCGCTACGGCACACACAGCGCGCGACACTATGGACTTAGTGAGGGACGCTTTTCCAAGCCGAGTTATCTCTCGTTTTGGCGATTTGCCTTGGCCTGCAAGATCACCCGATCTGACCAGTCCAGACTTCTTTCTTTGGGGTTTTTTGAAATCTCGGGTGTATGTGAACAAGCCACAGACTCTCGTAGCTCTAAAGGAAAACATTCGTCAAGAAATAACGAACATATCGCAGGAAGTGTTACGGCAAGTTATGCAAAATGTCATAAATAGGGCTCAAATGTGTATCAACTCTGGAGGTCACCATTTAAAAGACATCATCTTTAAATCCTAATGGTACGAAATTTAATGGCACAAATATACATTTAAAAAAACCTAAATCTAGTTTTCTAATTTAGAAAAAATGTTATAGCTGAACCAAATAGGGTCTTTACTTTTGCGCCACCCAGTACCTACGTTCCCATTGCTAAAGCATGTGGGGCTCCTCTCCAGAGGGAGAGAGGAGCGTTATGCGCCATTCTGGCCAAGCGTGAGTTGGGTAGATGACTGACACACACACATATTACATCAACAGCCGGAAGACATCCACTGCGTACTTATATAGGCCTCCCCCTTAAAACGCCACTTCGGACGCTTATCTTAGGGAGAGGAGGAGGGGGTAAATAATGGTTGCCATAATTATTTTAATACATGACATGCGTGATGTGAGACGACATCGTTTTCACCTTCTGCACATGACTTATACAAGCTATCATGGATCTCATCTGGCCCGAGGCTCCATAGACCGCGGCCCCTGCGACCAGCATCACTATCCCGGCGTCAACGATACACACCACCCGCTGCGTCGTGGTCTGCATGCGGACTGACTTCTCCTGGGCTAATTGTAATTCGCTGATCACATTTCCTATAGTCACTAAGCCTGGAAGGAATACTGTATACATTACGAGAGGTAGAACGGTTATGCTTACTTAAACACGTTTGATAAATTTCATCAATATCTTGTCAACTTCACGCTACGAGCGAAGAAGATACAAGACATTTTGAGTAATATTCTACATTATACTACATCTATGTACACAAAGCTAAAAAAGTTATACTTAATTACATAAATGAATTAAGTTGATGGTACTCACTGCAGATGGTAACAATGACGTATCCATAGATACTCCATCCCGCAGAAGGACTGACGTGCCACCCAGTTGGTTTCTTCACGAAATGGAGCGGGGCTATTCCTACGAATCTGGACACGCGCAGAACTGCCGCCAAACATCCCGACACGAAGCAGCCAGTTCTACTGTCCATGGTATCGCTATCTTGACTGTTGAATAAACATACTGGATCAATAATTATGTCTCAAACATATACTATGTGTAGCATATATTATGTGTCTATATTTGGGTCAAAGGACGCAATAATTTAAATTCATTTCTGTCATTTATAATGTTAATGTTATGTCATGTGAACGGGTATTGATGCCACCACTGCTCAAACACTCCAACTCTATAAAACTTGGCTCGAGAGGATACGGAGGGTTTGTTTACCAATAAAATAGATAAAATTATGCAGGTGGAAGTAAATATAAAAAGTCTATTATTTTATTATCAAGGTATAGGTATAGTATAACAAATGTATCGTATTAGTCATGTATATAGCACTCTGGCAGCCAGAGATAGCCACTTTTTGTTAGCTATAAACGCAAGTTAGGTTTACATCTGTTAGAGTTCCGAGTGACACTGCAATCTGTTATGGGTGGCCGTGTCGCTTAACACCATGAGTAACGCATGATTTTAGTAGCTAATGTTAATTTTTAAGTGCCATAGTTATATATTCCCAGTTTTGTAAACTTTGAAGTAAAAATGGTAATAAATAGATCTCATGCTTACATTATTGGCCGGTTAAAATGACTGCAATGAATATAGTGGGCCACTAGCAGCTACCAGCATTTTTTAAACCGTACTATAATTTACATTTTATTTATGTGTATATAATTATATAGGATAGGAAAGGTAATATAACTCATCAATAGAGTCATGTTTGTGTCAACATTTGATAATACGCCCAGATAACATAATATCATAGCAGATACAAATCTGACCTGGCCCAGACTTTGTGCAGGCTTATTCATTTATTTATATGCCTCAGGGTGGGACTTTTGATCAGTAGTTAACCAACCAATGGCAACCAATGGTTAAAATCCCTAACAAATGTTGAACATTGGTTGGAATTAGTTAGTTTTTAACCATTGGTTACCTTAACTACTGATCAAAAAACCTACCCTTAGGGGATGATTTTAATTTGTGAATACTTTTATTGGTAAGTATATATAATAATTATTTTCATCAGTGCTCTTAATACTTGTGTTAATTTGAGAAAACCTTTTATTTTTCATTCTATCCCCACGTCACAGGTTCTTTCTCTACTTACTTAATCTTCTTATTAGTATTAGTATACCTACTATCTATCGAGTTTAGCTTCAGTGATCCAACCTGATAAGAATGCTTCCTGTAGAGGCTTGACGCGTGATGGATTGCCTTATACTTACTAATTTGATGTAACGCTGTATATATAAAGTCGATTTTGTAAAATAAATATTTACATAATAATATCATCTATATCAAAGTCGCGCAGCGAGCTTTGGAGAGAGCTATGCTCGGTGTTTCCTGTGAAATAAGCTCCAGAACGAGGAGATCTGCAGGAGAACTAAAGTGATCGATATAGCTCTTAGAATTAGTAAGTTGAAGTGGCAATGGGCAGGCCACATCGCTCGTAGAACTGACAACCGATGGGGAAGAAAGGTTCTCGAGTGGCGACCACGAACCGGAAGATGCAGCGTAGGCCGGCCCCCCACTCGGTGGACCGACGATCTGGAGAAAGCCGCGGGGAGCCGATGGTTGCAGGAGGCGAGCAGCTGCTCAAGGTGGCGTGCTCTGGGGGAGGCCTATATGTTCAGCAGTGGACGTCTTCAGGCTGTTAATGATGAATATCATCTGGACTGGCCTGATAGCTCAGTTGGTTGTAGTAGCCCTGCCTTCTGTACTGTAGGTTGTGGGTTCGATTCCCACCCGGGACAAACATTTGCGTGATGAACAATAGGTGTTTGTTCTGTGTCTGGGTGTTATATTGTATTCTATGTATGTATTTACAAAACAAATAGTATATCTATGTATTCTATCAGTTATCTGGTTCCCATAGTACAAGCTTTGCTTAGTTTGGGACTAGATGGCATTGCGTGAAATGTCCACAAATATTTAAATATTTGTTTTATATTTACTTATTCATTTAACCCATCATTATACATATACAACCTTTAGTTATTCATATTTGACCCAACAGAGGTATTATAACCTATTTATTTGTGTTACCACGGAGTTACACCACATTTACTTTTATTTATATCATTTTGAATTTATTTACAACCAATTTTGAACCCCTCAATCCATTCCTCCCTTTTTTATTTCTTATTTTTAATCCTGTACGTATACCTATAAGTACCTACTTGGTGCGCGGGCTATTTACCGCAACTAGGCTATACAGTATTCCCTTTTGCGTGATGCCCTATACATAATACCTACTAATGATTGATTCAATTTACTAACTTCTATTTTTATTATGACTTTGACTTAGAGCTCGAACTCACCGAGTTGCTAAAAATACATAATCACTTAAATACGAGCCCTAACTTAACGAAATGCCATGGCGTCGCCGGCTACGAATGAAATGTATGGCAGTTAACTCACTTGGCAACATACATTTCAATATGAATTGTTTGGATACGCAGCCGGCGACGTGGCCATGGCGTCTCGTTGAGTTAGGGCTCTTATTTCAGTGTTTATGTATTTTAAGCACTACAGCAAAGAAGAATAATACTTTAGGGGCAGAAAGTCTAATTAGATCAACATTGATGAAGAGGTGAGGTTGTAATAATTTGAGGCTATATCGAAGTTACAGTTTTCAAAAATACTCAATGTAGGTACGTAGGTACGCATAGACTTAACCTAGACAGTTTTTTTTAAATAGTTACATGCAATTACATACGTAATGACTACATTAACATTACAACAATGTATATCATCATAACAGTATGTACCTATATTAAGTTCAAAATTACAATACTTTCGTGTTTACTTTTTGTATTTACTTTGTTTCTGGAATAGACCTACGTAATTCTTATACTGCTTCTGTTTAAACTAATTAGTGGTATAATTATTAGTAACTACGTGTACGATTGATCTGAGATAGTATAATACTGAAATGAATACCTGGCTAAGGTAATATTTTTTTGTTTAGGTACATAAGATATTATAGCCTCACGCAGTGCTCAAAGTGGAACTGAAAGCACCGGAACGCCATTCTATCTCGTGAAATAGTCGTAGTAACTTCTAATATCCTTCTGGTTCGTCGGATCACAGTTAACCCTCTCTTTTAGATCAAAAAGAGCGCGTAAAATATAGCCTATTAAATATTTAACATTGAAACAATTTTCAATAAGCAATAGAAGTTTATTTATTTATTTGTTATTGTTAGGAAGACCGACAGCTTTTCTTACATAATAGAAATTTAAAGTATGCACTAGGAAGCCAATTACAGGTCCTCACGTCTAGCAATATAAAAAGAATAGTGCTTGAGCAGTGATGAACACCTGATATTAATTTAGAAAAAGTACAAAAAAAATACTTTGACAAAGATTGGGAACACTAAAACAAAAAATTGAGAGTAAGTATTACTACGCATAATGGGTAAAACATAATATGTATACATAAATAGATAGTTACATTCAATATTCAATAATAAACGTAAGTAGTATTATGTGACGTAATCGACAAAAAAGTCTCTGCACAGCAGTCGCCTCGCCGCGCCCACGCTCGTGTTATTCAGGTCTAGTGATTTACACTCACTGCATAGCGTGTTAAAGTTTCTGCTCGCTCAATCAGATATGAATTTTGACGATAATTGGTTTTAACAACTGGAATGCAGAAATTGTAAAGTCAACAACTTGGACTAATAAGATTGCGTATAGGTACTAAAAAATTGGAAAATATAGAATGTGGAAAACAAGTATATGCAACTTACGGCCGACACCATCCGATCAGTTATAGTTGACTAGAGTATGTAGGTAAATAAACAATTTCACCTCTTTATGATAGTATACCTACTACTATATAACACAAATAATTTAGGAGGTCGTCAGGAAGTAAACCTGTAGATCCCTGGATGCGTCAGCAAGAAGGGTACCGTTCTGCACGAGCTGCTACACGCTATTGGGTTCATGCACGAACAAAGTAGGCCGGAGAGGAACAACTTCGTCATAGTGCGGTACAATAACATCAAGCCAGGTTGGTTCATTAAATCATAATCAAATCAAATCGTTTGTTATTTGACCAATATATAAAAAAAATGTTATTACCTGATACATATTTTTTGCTTAAAAGCCAGCCACTCAAATGTTTCGAAACATAATTTCCTTCAAAGATTTGAGTAATTGTTGATTGTTTAATGTTTACAACTCTACAATGGCTTTGGAACGGTTGAAGATAATGATACTTCCTATAGGTACCTACTAGATGTACGAGTTGCTTCGACACCTACTAGTCGTTGATATTTGTATCTATTTGAGTTAATTTAATAAATAAAAAACTTAACTAGACTTCACTGAGAAAAAAAATAGGTTACGGTTACGTTTTGTCGGACAACGTAACATATTAGGTAAACACAACCGAGTGCACTTGTTAATACAGATTTTGTGATTTTACTAACTCATTAGGTTATTTTAACTTTTTACCCAGTTAGGTTAACCAGTTAGTTAATCACCTAACTGGGTAAAAGGTTAAAATAACCTAATGAGTTAGTAAAATCACAAAATCTGTATTAACAAGTGCACTCGGTTGTGTTTACCTAATATGTTACGTTGTCCGACAAAACGTAACCTTAACCTATTTTTTTTCTCAGTGTTGGTATATTTTTATCAGCTTTTCTTTAACTCGTGCGAGTTCTCTGAGAACTGCATAACAACACGAATGAAAACTGTGCGTAACCAACACAAAAATAGTTTACAAACGCTACTGCAAAAAACCGACATATAGTAAGTTAATACTTAAGGTGACGAGTAGAGCCGGATAAGCAGGTCCAAATCTGGTCAAAGAAACATCAACCTTAATGTCGCAGTTTTAAATATCGATTCAGTCTGCACTTCAGCGCGGCGCTTACGACAAAGACAACGCACGAAATGACTGATTTTGACGGCTTTTAATTAATATCTTTTTTTATATAGTATTTTTCAAAGTTATTAAGTCATCACGATATTTGAATCTTAGTTAGGAATACAATAATTTATTTTTTGTAAAATATATTCGGTGGAAGCTTAGTAAAATGGGAACATTCGAATTTTTTGAGGGAGGTTTACGACTTTTTTCTACAGAGCTATCTTTATTAATCTTGTATTTGCGGTCATCACAAACGACTTAATGAAATAAATTACATGATATATTCAATTCAAAACTCCACATGTTTTAATTACGCCAGGAAACTTACCAAAAAACACCTTGTTTGCTCTACTCGCCGCCTTAACCTGATTAACACTTTTAATTAATTAGGTAATTTCATTTTAACAAGTATAGACACTCTGTCTACAGAAAAACGTGCTCAATCAATTCATAATAGATATATGAGAAATAATGAGAATGATTCGCAGAGTACTTTCTGTCAATATTGTCATTCTGCGATTTGATAAAAAGCAAATTGATGTTCTAGTGCTTACAACTGTACTATACAGGTCATATTGGTGTGAAACAAGAATCAAACATACGTTCAAACAAACAGACAATAATGGGAGGGGTAAAGATCTCTACACCTGTGCGACACTGGTGCAAAATTTCGTGTTTTACAATCCAAGTTGGTCCAATAAAGAACCCGTTATATTAATCATAAGTAGGTATGCGAAACAATAAAAAAATGTAAAAGTGATCTTAATATTGTAACATTATGACTAGGTACGTTATTATGCCGCCAAGAATCTGAAACAAAAAGAACAGCTTTTAAAATTATAAAAACTTATTTACTTAATATAATACTTAGTGGTCTAGGAAATCAAGGTGGCTAAAACTAAGGGCAAACAAGTCCGTGGTGTTTTATGTTAATGCTCTGAAAATGGGTCTCTCTAAAATGTGATTGTAAATCTGATGTAACTTCAAACAATCTCATAAAAATCAAGATCTAAATTTTTATCTATTTGGAAGTGCATTATCTAAATGTAACTGAAACTGAAGAATAGAAAAGGTCACCGTAGCTGATAACGATTAACGGTTAGGAAGAATCATCATCATCTAAAAAAAAGATCATTTATTGTGAAGAGATAGGTCGTCTGTAGTAAGAGAAACGAAATGTTCACAATAACCAAAGACTTCTATGTATACACTAGACAGCACATCTCTAACTTGCACTATCGACCACTGCAAATAAGCCGGCCAGCGTCTTCTCGCTCATACGTAGCTCGGCACTCAAAGTGTGTATTGCAATAAAAATTATGATCCGAAAATGCTATTGTGCGTGCTTAGATACTACAAAAACCAGTCGGGTAAAACAAACAAACGCGACGCAATCACTTTTATACAATAAGTTTAGAATCTGGTGAAAAATACACCTAAATAAAATATTATTTCGTCGATTTATAATGCCGCCAGAGCGCGCGGCGGCAGCCATATTGGCAGAGTGAACGAACACTGACCGAACAATACAAACTACAAGCACACAAGCACTGCGTGTTGAGATCGTTGGTTAGACGATTTAATCTCGTAAAGCGCTGTAGCGGATTTTCGTTTAATTATACAAAAAATGGCAACTATTTGTGCTTCCCATAGCTTCTCTAGTACGTAGTACATAATTATACCTCTTTGACAATAACACCGTTTACTCTAACACTTGCTTGACATTAACTTGCACTTAACTTGGCACTATCTGCTTTGACATAAGATTTTTTGACCGGCGCGCGGGACGTTGAGAAGTAGAGTTTGGGTTTGCGACACATTTTATTTCACATCATCATCAACAACTTGAAGACAGACATCCAGTGCTGAACATAGGCCTCCCCCAGAGAGCGCCACATTGAGCGGCTGCTTGCCTCCTGCATCCATTCGCTTCCCGCGGTTTTAACCAGATCGTCTTCCGGTTCGTGTACGCCACTTGAGAACCTTTTTTCCCCATCGGTTGTCTGTTCTACGAGCGATGTGGCCTGCCCATTGCCATTTCAGCTTGCTAATTCTAAAAGCTATATCGGTGCCTTTAGTTAAGTTAATTAGATATTTAAACACAGGTATAGGTAAACTAAATAACCTTTCTAAACTGTTCATTAGTGTAGTGTTATTTTTCTTATGCATTTTTATAGAAAGTTAATTATTAAATATCCATAAATAACGCAAGAGCTTAGGTCATCACCACCATACCACGCACCGATAGCACCAGCGATCTCGACAGAGTGATGACCTGCAAGGGCGAGTAGAAGGGCTGGTTCAGGAGGAGCTGTCTGTAGAACAGATCCAGCTCCATTGCCAGCTGGTTGGAGTCTGAGCAGTGCACCATCAGCTCGCTGACCAGCTCGCGGGTCGTTTCCATCTGTTTATTATTTATTAATGTACAGTCAAGTATCATAGAGCAATGTAAATTCTATTAGTATAATTATACAGTCTACTTATGTTTTAGGGTTCCGTACCCAGGGTAATAACAGGATCTTATTACTAAGCCTCTGGTGTCTGTCTGTCTGTCCAACATATTAAACAGCTCTATCTCTTGAACTCTATAGATATAACTGGCTCAATTTTTTTTTCTGGATGTGCGCTATTACTGCAGATTACCTATAAAATAAAATAAAATATAGGGGCTTCCATAAGAAACGTGTTTTTGTAAGTGGTTTTGTATGTATGTTTATCAGGTATGTTGGGTTGTTTTTCTCGGTATTTAACAACTAACCTAACCATATCAAGTTATGGACTATAACTTGCTATGATTATATTGTATACCTATATACTTTCTAATGTAACAACAAATACCAAGAACCCACCAAGTGCGAGTTGGTCTTGCGATAAAATGTTTTCAACCACTATTCATTTTAGTGAGTTATGTTATCTGATCTTATATCACAAAAACATAGAGAACCCTCGCTGCATGCGTGAGACTCACACTTCGCTGGCTTTATTTCCAACGATCGCATCGTTACTTCCCATCCCATCAGATGACAGCGTGGTCAAATTGCAGACAAGTGCGATGTAAAAAACACTTCACTACCGACTTTTTTATGTAATCGAATGACGTGACGAGCTAGTTGTTCGCTTAGTGTTAAGCGTCACGGACACCCATAACTGATTGCAGTGTCACTCGGAACTCTAAATTAAAGTTTCGCGTAACATTGCGCACTGGGCACGTCATCCTGAGATATCACACAGTCTAAGAAAGATTTCTAGAGTGTGAGGTCAGTTAATAAGTCTCATTTGCCCAGTAATTTTACTAGCTACAATGCCCTTCTAACCGGAACACAGTAAGTGCTTGCACACTACTGCTTGGCGGGAGAATAACTGGCAAAGCGGTGGTACCTACCTAGACGAACTTTGCAGAAAAGTCCTATTGCAGTACTTACCTCGAAATGAGTCAAATGGCACGGTTCTACGCATATAATTAGGTTGAATATGTGGAACAGAAACCAGAATAGCAGCACGAAGCAGCGTATCACCTGCATAGCCAGCGTGTTCGTCGAGACATTGCTCTCTGTTACTGTGGATTATGGTGTAGAACATGACGGTCATCTACTGAAATAAACTTTTTACAGTTTGTCCTCGTGTAACAAATAAATGCAAAATATGTAACTGTGATATTACTAAAAATATGTAATACCTGCAAGGTTTGGTGTATTGAACTATAATATTCTAATTGACTGAATTGAAAAATCATACAGAAAAATACAATCAAAGATACGAACTTAAGTTTTTGATGAAGAAGTACGCAGTGATCACAAGGTTTAGTAGGTAGAGACCCAGTGTCGTGAGCACCACGAGCCCGTGGCGGGCGTCCACGTCGCGCACCACCTCGCACGCGGACGTGTAAACTGAACTCACACGACGGACAGTCCGCTGCTGAGGGACCACTGACTTCCTAACACCACCTGTTGCATAATTTGATTTTCTGTTCTCACGCTTGTAAAGTTTGTCATTTAAGCAATCTGGTTGAAGATCTCAAGGAAAATCAAACTAAAATGCTCGGTCTCAATTTCTCTTGTACCTATACGTAATATTAATTTACTTCGCATCACTCACACACACACATTACACATCGTTCACATCGCTCGTATAACTGACAACCGATGGGGAAGAAAGGTTCTCGAGTGGCGACCACGAACCGGAAGACGCAGCGTAGGCCGGCACCCCCCACTCGGTGGACCGACAATCTGGTGAAAGCCGCGGGGACCCGATGGATGCAGGAGGCGAGGAGCCGCTCAAAGTGGCACTCTCTGGGGGAGGCCTATGTTCAGCAGTGGACGTCTTCTTGGATAATGATGATGATGATGATTAATTTACTTGAGCGAGAAGTTAATTCATTTTGAGTTTATGAGTAAAACTGCATATTATTAGAATAAAATTAGAAGTGTGTATAAATGAATTACGTTGCCGATCAACGTCCTGCAGTGACACATTGCTGAAGGCTAAGCTTACCATGCTGCTGGAACAGCAAGGTCCTCAAGCAGTCATTGATAGCTTTGAATGTGCGCATGACGTGGAGCGTGGTGACGGCGAACAGCACCATACGCAACTCCACGGTCCATAAGCAGAAGTAATAGAACCAGTGTAGCATAAAGGTCTTTTCTGGAATTAATTTACAAAAAAAAACATTCAATAAATAAAAAACTCATTGATCAAAAGATCAAAAACGTCAGAAGGGATCTCAATACGTATCTTGACTTTGACTGGCCTGTTAGCTCAGTTGGTGGTAGCTATGCCTTCTGAACTATATTGCGGGTTCGATTCCCACCCGGGACAAACATTTGTGTGGTGAACATCGATGTTTGTTCCGTGTTTGGGTGTTATATTTGAATTCTAGTATTTACAAACAAAAAAAGTATCTATGTATTCTATCAGTTATCTGGTTCCCATAGTACAAGCTATGCTTAGTTTGGGGCTAGATGGCGCTGTGTGAAATGTCCACACATATTTATTCATCATTCATCATTAACAGCCTGAAGACGTCCACCGCTGAATATAGGCCTCCCCCAGAGCACGACACCTTGAGCGGCTGCTCGCCTCCTGCATCCATCGGCTCCCCGCGGCTTTCACCAGGTCGTCAGTCCATCGAGTGGAGGGCCGGCCTACGCTGCGTCTTCCGGTTCGTGGTTGCCAGTTGAGAATCTTTCTTCCCCATCGGTTGTCAGTTCTACGAGCAATGTGGCCTGCCCATTGCCACTTCAACTTACTAACTCTAAGAGCTATATCGGTCACTTTAGTTCTCCTGCGGATCTCCTCGTTCCGGAGCTTACCACGCAGGGAAACACCGAGCATAGCTCGCTCCATAGCTCGCTGCACGACTTTGAGCTTACTAATGAGGCCAACAGTAAGAGACCATGTCTCAGTTCCATAAGTCATCACTGGCACCACACACTGATTGAAAACTTTCGTTTTCAGGCTCTGCGGTATTTTGGCCGAAAAGATAGGACGAAGCTTCCCGAACGCTGCCCAGCCGAGTTGGATTCTTCGTGCCACCTCTTTGTCGAAGTTGGACCTACCCAATTGGACAGTCTGTCCTAGGTAGACATACTTGTCGACAACTTCGAGAGTATCGTTCCCAACAATTACCGGTATAGGTGGAACATGAACATTAGACATGATCTTTGTCTTGTCCATATTCATCTTAAGACCAACCTGCTGGGAGACTCTACTGAGGTTGTTGAACATGGTGCTAAGGTCCTCGAGCGATTCTGCCATAATGACTATATCATCGGCAAAACCAAGGTTAGTGATGTACTCGCTATTTATGTTGATGCCAGATCTTTTCCACTCCAAGACCTTGAAAACATCCTACAATGCGTTTGTGAACAGTTTCGGAGAA
Organism: Ennomos quercinarius; assembly: GCA_910589525.2. Classification (NCBI taxonomy): domain Eukaryota; kingdom Metazoa; phylum Arthropoda; class Insecta; order Lepidoptera; family Geometridae; genus Ennomos; species Ennomos quercinarius. The sequence continues at coordinate 14,719,854 of OU342509.1, forward strand.
ATAACGTCTCCCTGTCTCACGCCTCTTTGCAAAAATTTTTTTTTTTTTTGGTTTTGAAATTGTTCCGTACTCTGGTCCTGTAGTCGGACTGACATGGTGGCCTTACTGTACAAACACTTCAAAACTTCGATATACCTATAGTCAATTTGGCATCGCTGCAAGGACTGCAGCACCGCCCAAGTCTCGATTGAATCGAAGGCTTTCTCATAGTCCACAAACGCTAGGCATAACGGCCGATTATACTCTTCGGTCTTTGTATAATCTGGCGTAGCGTATGGATGTGGTCTATGGTGCTAAAGCCTTTTCGGAAATCAGCTAGTTCGGGAGGCTGGAATTCATCAAACCTGCGTGCGAGACGATTCGTAATGACTCTCGAAAACAGCTTATACACATGACTCAAGAGCGAGATGGGCCTATAGTTTTTCAATAAGGTGTTATCGCCTTTTTTGAAGAAGAGCACCACCATGCTCTTGTGCCATGCCTCTGGCGTTGTACCTTCAAGGATGACAGAATTAAATAACTTCTGGAGGACTAAAAGTACCGGTCTACCACCCGCTCTCAGAAGTTCGGTCGTAATTCCATCTTCACCTGCTGCCTTGTTGTTTTTAAGCTGTTTGAGGGCCATTCTAATCTCGTACAGGCTGACGTCCGGGATATCTTAGGTATAGCGTCGGACTAACTTGGCTCTGATGTCCTGAGCTGTGTTAGTAGCGGGCTTACGTGTCGAGGTGTATTACTGTCCATAGAAGTTCTCGATCTCTCTCAGAATCTCAGGCTTGGATGAAATGACGCTACCATTATCGGTCTTCAGTTTTGTCATTTCGTGTTGCCCAATAGACGAATCCTTTGCGAACACTTTAGAGCCTTGGTTCCGATCAATTGCGGCCTCAATACGTGAAGTACTAAGAGCACGCAAGTCGTGTCGCAAGGAACTCCAGATTCGTCTATTGAGTTCACCGTAGGCTGACATATCAACTGAAGACTGCAGCTTCATTTCGCTCCGGTCTGCCATTAGTTCAAGAGTTTTTTCTGAGAGCTTTTGAGTCTTCTTTCGGCATTGGGTCTTAAAGAATTTCGATCCAACAGCTTGGACAGTTTCCACCAACCCGTCGTTTAGCTCGTCCACTGTGTTACAGTCGGCTAGGCACTGGAAGCGATTTTGGAGTTCCAGCTGAAAGCCTTCGGGGTTTTGGATTTGGACAGGATTTGGACGGAGCGTAGACTTCACCAGACGTGACCTTTCGAGCTTTACATTGATATTCAATGTGCCTCTAACAATACGGTGATCGCTACCGGTTTTCACCTTGCTGATCACAGAGACATCATCGAATATGTGCTTCTTGGTCGACATGATGAAGTCTATCTAATTTTTAGTGGAACCGTCGGGACTTATCCACGTCCACTTCCTGGATGGCCGCTTCTCGTAGAAGGAGTTCATCATAAAGAGTTCCTCCTTTTCCATGAAGTCAGCCAGCCTCTGTCCCCGAGAGTTCCGCTGCCCGTATCCAAATGGCCTCACTCTCAGCTCATCGATATTCCTTGTGCCCAACTTCGCATTGAAGTCTCCCATCACAACGGTGAAGTATGTTTCGAAAGTAAGCATGGCTTCGGATATGTCCTCATACATAGCTTCTACTTCATCGTCTGAGTAGCGGCACCTGCCAATTTTGTCTCATATCAAAATGTTTGAGGCAGGTGATGACTTGCCCCACTAAATGGGCCCCCTATGGTGGCTACCGCATATTGGTGCCGAGGAAGCAACATTGGTGTGGGTGGCTTAGGGTGTCGAGAGGTGTGCTGCACTTTCACTGAACGCTACTCGCGGCGTTATGCCCTTTAACACTTCCACCCTGGAGCTTAGGTTTTAGCTCTTGCGACTTCCACCCCCGGACAGCCAGTTAAGGCAAGCCAGGGGTCAGGGGTCTCATTTAGCCCCTTGGAATCAGGGTACGCGGTGTCGCCACTCACCGACGGCTCGCCACACAGCCGCCCCTGCATTTAAATAAATTATTATTATTACTAGCTGCGCCCCGCGGCTTCGCCCGCGTGGAAACTGTTTTTTTGCATGTGGAGAACAATATTTGGGTGGTAGGTTTGAGTATTTGGGTTTCGGTAAAGTAATAGCAAAAACCGGTTTGTATTAGGGATTATCATTGTAGAGATAGCGCAGGATAACTTTGAATTTTCAAAGGCAGAGTTTTATTGCAGCAGTGCAAAATTATCGAGCGAAAGCGAACTTTGATGAGTGGAGTCGGTGGAGTGGTTTCTGGAAGTCGATTAAAGACATATATATTTTTATTGTAGTACGTCCCTGTAGACTATATTTCTGGACTTGTTGTCTTCTGCGTAAGCAAAGAGATTTCTGGCTCTCGATACTCGCGAGCAGCCTACGTAGAGCTGCCCGTGGGAAAAGCAGGGAGAGCTCAGGTGTAAGCCTGCTACCTTCAGAGTTTGTCCCTGGCTTTTATTAATCGTACTAGAGAAGGCCACCTTGAGGGGAAATTGCAAGCGCTTAAACTGAAAGGGCAAATTAGTCGGAATGATAGGGATTCTAGGTATCAATACCGTCTCTCCTTTGGCTCCGCCAGTAAGAATGGTGGCTTGCACGATGTACCTTCTCAGCTCTATGATGCGTAACCTGGTACCATTACACAATCTAGGTGCATCTAAGTTACGCATCAATATAACAGGTACACCAACCTTCAGGTCCAATTTGTGGGATGGCACCCCCGACAGCTCCACAGAATTTAAAAACTCTACAGGATATGTAGACGCGTCACCACTTGCCATCAAAAAAAAATCAAAACAATTAACAAAACAATTACAATTACAATAAAAATAATTATTAACAATCATTATTATTATTATTATTTTTTATTAATATTAATAATTATTATAATTATTTCTTTTTATTTTTTATGATTTATTTGTTATTTTTTTTTATTTATTTAGTTATTGCAATTATTAACATCTAGTTATTTTTGATAAATGAAACGCATGCGTGTTTTAAGGCTTAGTAGGTAGTTTTTAATCCCACAGAATCTATTCGTACTTCCGGGATTCCTGGGCTGTAAAATTTTTGTCCATCAGTGTATGGTATACAAGGTGACCTTGAATTATCCCGAAATGGGGGGACTGGGACCATGATACCCTACCAGTTGTGAGAACCTTACTTGAAACTGGGTGTTTCCAAACTTCCATGGTAAAACATAAATCCACTCGAAAAATGACACGTGAGATCGCTGCGAGAGTTTATAAGATACTATAAATTCATTTCTAAACACAGGTCGTTTAACCCATTTATGTGCACTCGGTCAAGGACGAAGTTTAACCACCCAGCTGCGCTAAGGCTATTTTGAACGCAACTTTACATGGCATTTCTTCAATGAAAAACTATTAATTTAATAAAGTCGTAGAAGAAACATTGTCTACCTTGGGGTTTAGATTTCCCCCTTTCGGGATAACATATCAATTCAAGGTCACCTTGTATAGCCTTTAATTAACAAAATTTTCGAAATTGAGTTTAACATGCTTTCTTACAGGAACAGGTTGTTCCCCCCCCCCGCACAGAAACTTTCGCTTTTATAATATTACTGTGATTTTCGTCTTGTGTAATTTCGAAGTTCAGTGATTATGCTATCCCACGGGATCTATTTAAGTGTCCGGGATAATAAATGTTGACCGTCAGCTACAGACATAATTATTGAAATTTAAATTAATATAAAGGTATAATGAGAACTCATTGACGACGTTAAGTTTGTAAAGCTTTCCTGCGGGAACGGGTTAATCTTCCGGGATGAAAAGTATCCTATGTGTTAATCCAGTATATAAGCTATCTCTATTCCAAATTTCATCCAAATCCGTCCAGCCGTTACGACGTGAAGAGGGAACAAACATACACACACACACACACACCCACTCACTCACACACAAACTTTCGCCTTTATAATATTAGTGTGAAGTGTGATGTGATTTTAGTGTGATTAGTGTGATGTATCAATTTAACCCCCATTATGTTCTCCAACTTTTTTAGGTTAGGAGCTAAGGGCATATTTTTGCATTTATTATTCCATGACTTTCTACGTAAGCGCTCCGATAGCTGGTCTTTGAAGAGGTGCCTCCTAGTATTATTTTGATACGATTTAATACCTACATAATAAAGGTTATATCAGTTTTATTGTAAGTGAAACAAAAAAAGTCTCAAAAGAAGGCTGGTGACGTTCCTTATAGCTTGTGACCCAACCTTTTGTTGACAAAACGTAACGTGCGGTAAAGATACATTTTGGTTACCCCGAATGCTTAGCGAATGAAAAGCCAATTAGTTAAATGCAGTGGGTGTACAGTAGTAGGGCAAAAATAATTAATCGAAATTATTCATTATTTACATAACGTACTAATGACCAATACGTTATGTTAACCTCAATGTTTTGTTTTATTTTTTTTATGCTAAAATGGGCACACGTTTCTCAGCAACTCACCTGATGGTAAGTGACAAAGTTGTCTAAGGTGGAGCATGTTTACCCACGAGATGCTCTTTCAATCATGACTTAAAAAGACCCAAGAGGAAAGACTGCTGCTAGAAGGACTCAGCAAAAAGCTTAGTGCGGTTATATAATTATGATGAAGCAGTCACCACCTCGACTACCTCAGAGGTGGAGATGCAATTAGGTATAGATACTACAATAAGCACGACTGAACACAATTTGTTCCAAAAAGTTTGTGCTCGCAAGGTCAACTGTATTCACACAGACCACACAGCTACTAGTTAATGTATAAATAGAGAAGTAATTAGATGTATAAAATGGAAACTAGAAGATATGAAACTGTGCTCAGGCGGAGTACCGTGAGCACTTAGCGCGATTCAAAACTGAGCCTATATTGGATCGCTTTGTTTATTTTTTATGGGGATTTTGACAGGCGATCCAGTGTAGGCTCTGTTTTGAATCGCGCTAAGAGCTCACGGTACGCCCCCTGGTACCCACTGTCAGTCAAGTTGAGCTTCTGCACCATGAATAGGTCAAGATTCTGAGTGCAAGGTAAGCCCACGGCGATTATCAACCAGACTATAAATAAGGTGATCTTCTTTTTTTCCGAATGCATGGGCTTGTGATGATAGACGATCAACTCGCAGTTCATCTGAATTATAAAATGATTGTATTAATATATCTAAGTAATAGTATACACAAAGTCATTAGCATATACGTTCCCATTCCTAACACACGTGGGGCTCCTCTCTAGAGGGAGAGAGGAGCGATATGCGCCATTCTGGCCAAGAGTGAGTTGGGTAGATGACTCACACACACATACTACATCAACAGCCGGAAGACATCCACTGCGAACATAGGACTCCCCCTTAAAATGCCACTTTGGACGCTTATCTTAGGGAGAGGGGGAGGGGGAAATAATGGTTACCATAATTATTTTAACACATGACATGCGTCATGTGAGACGACATCATTTTCACCTTCTGCACATGATTTATGCAAGCTATCATGGATCTCATCTGGCCCGAGGCTCCATAGACCGCGGCCCCCGCGACCAGCATCACTATCCCGGCGTCCAAGATACACACCACTTGCTGCGTCCTGGTCTGCACGCGGATCCACTTCTCCGGGGTTAATTGCAATTTGCTGATCACATTTCCTATAGTCGCTATGTCTGGAAGGAATACGTACATTATGTAAGGTAGAACGGTTATGCTTACTTAAACACGTTTGATCAATTTCATAAATATCTTGACAACTTCACGTTACGAGCGAAGAAGATACAAGGCACTTTGAGTAATATAATCATCTACTTCTACATTATACTAACATCTATGTACACAAAGCAAAAAAAAAAACTTAAATACATAAATGAATTAAGTAGATGGTACTCACTACAGATGGTAACAATGACGTATCCATAGATACTCCATCCCGCAGAAGGACTGACGTGCCACCCAGTTGGTTTCTTCACGAAACGGAGCGGGGCTATTCCTACAAATCTGGACACGCGCAGAACTACCGCCAAATATCCCGATACGAAGCAAACAGTTCTACTGTCCATGGTATCGCTATCTTGACTGTTGAATAAACATACTGGATCAATAGGTCTTTTTATATTTGGGTCCAAGGACGCAATAACATAAATGTGTTTATGTCATTTATAATGTTAATGTGAATGCGAACTGGTCTTGATGCCTTTTATATTGAGTTTTAGCTTCAGTGATCCAACCTGATAAGAATGATTCCTGTAGAGGCTTGACGCGTGATGGATTGCCTTATATATTACTTACTAATTTGATGTAACCCTGTATAGGTAAACAATATTTTATAAAATAAATATTTACATAATAATATCATCTAGCATATTATTACATTCATATTTGACCCAACAGAGGTATATAACCTATTTATTTCTGTAAGAGTTACACTACATATTATTTTATGTCTATAATTTTGTAGTTGTAGTAGTTGTTTACTAGAAATTTATATAATGATAAAACAGCACTAAAAATAAGAAAGTATATCATACCCGAAGCCAAGAGGCACTTAGAAAGCCTCTAAACTCTAAACAGATTGGCCAAAGTACAAAAGCAAGGGATTTATAACAAAATAATATTTTGTTTTATTATGCATGTTTAATAAATTGCCACTCAGTATAAGCGACTTGCCATACAACGATTTATTGTGTTGAAGGTACTGTTGTGCTGTGCCTTCTTCACTGAAGCAAGATGGAGCTCATGCCAGTCAAGGTGGCCAAGGTAGTACGACGAGCTCGCTCGTTAATTTATCGTCATACTGTAACCTTTTTTATCTAATCTATGCTCTCTCGCCTATCGTCAGTCGGTATACTAACCTCACTTGGGAACCAGCTCCCACGATCTACAGGTATGGCACGCGTCTCTCACCCATACTGCATTTAAAAGCAGGTGGTATTTGCAAGGTAAAACTCTACCCTGTTATATGTACCTATGTGATTACAGTGAACCTAATAAACACACTCCACATTCCTTACCTACTACATAACACAACACAGTCTAAGCTAAATCGTGAGCTGTGTAGCGTAGCTGACGTAGCACATAGATCTATAAATATACAAAACAATTGTTGAGCTACTCTCGTAGACGCCTTCGTAGAGCCATAAAACTAGCGTCAGGACCATGCACACAGGGTATGTTCTTGTCTTTAACGTCAAATTGCAGCAACTTAGGATTAGTTTCAAGTCCTGAAGCAGGTCGCAAGTATTTGTGTAATATCCAGAATGAACTTGCACTTAATTGGCTTGCTCGTAAACAATGCTTTACTTTAATTTAAAGGTATGAGAAAAACAAATGTTTGGCCAAATGATGTAATGTATTAAGGGCTATTAAAGTACTTATTCTAGTGTCCGTTATACGCGTTCAAAAAATAGCAGTTGGTTTTATAACAAGAATACTATGCCTTAAAAACTTTACAACTTAGTTTTTTCATTATTCTTTTCTATCTTCGTCGTAAAGAGGCATTTTAAGAAGTTGTAAGCTATTTCACAGCGGCACGGCTCATCTGTAACAAGTTTAAAATTGACAGTTGTAGGTATACCACCTGGTGCCGATGGTGCTTACTTTTTGGTTTTGAAATTCTTGTACAAAACCAACGTTGACAGTTCAAAGGCGTGAGGCATGTGTGAAAAATTGCTGTCATGATCATGAATATGATCTACAAAATTTGCAACAAATTAATGATCGTTTTCGATAGGTGCTATCATTAAGTAATAATAAACTAACTGCGCCCGCAGTTTTACCCGCGTAGTTAATGATCTATCTATCCCATAGGAACCACACAATTTTCTGGCTTAAAGTATTCTATATGTTGCTTCAAGACCTAACTATAAAGATCTACAAACTAAATTTCATCAAAATCTGTTATACCATTTTAGTGAGAAGAAAAATACATATTATACATATTAAGTAGGTACAAGCTCGCGCATTTATTAATTAGTAGGATAGTATTTAACTGACCTCTCTGAGCACAGTAAGCAGCTTCTTGGTCTCCACCAGATTGTCTGTCACTCTCGTCAGAGAATACGGCAGCCGCTCGTGTGGCGTCTATCTTGCCGTCATCCAACGAAGCAATGTTCAAGTTTTCGAGAACGCAGCGAAGAAAACACTGAAATTAACAACTTCTTTCAGAGTTATTGTGGCTCAGCGAGAACGAGGTAGCTCAGCGAGAGCGAGTGTAGCTCAGCGGTAGACTGTGCTACTTTACAAGTGAGTATAAGTCCCGCGTGACCCCGCACTAATGAATTTTCCAGCTATCTGCGGAAGCGGAAACCGGATTGTTTAAGAATCACAAAATTCAAAGATATGTGTCATCCGCCATGCCGCACTTGGCCATCATGGTGGATTATGGCCTATACTGTAAGGCCTGTGTCCCAGTAGTTGGAACGTATAGGGCTGACTCATGCGAAAAAGCTTTGTTAATAAAATACTTAGGGTTGGTTTTCTGATCCGTTGTTAAAGTGACTAATGGTCGAGTTCGGGGGCAGACAGGAACTTTTATTCTTGTCTGTCCCCAGTCCCTACGACGGGACAGCACGAGGGGACAGACAAGAACAACCTAAAAATTCCAACAAATATTTATATTTTAATTACATACATTACTTAGAAATTCCCGTTGATGAATTAGACAATGAATGGTTCCAACCATTCCCGTGTCAGTCATCGACCCACATGACGTGTGGGGGACGCCCAACACTCCTCTATGTCCTACCATTTAAGTCTTCTGTGGTCATACTCTATATTCTAAAACTTTACAGTCATCATCAACTGCCTGAAGACGTCCACTGTTGGTTATAGGCCACTCCATAGAACGCCACTTTGAGCGACTGCTTGCCTCCTGCATCCATCGACTCCTCGCGGTTCTGACCAGCTAGGCTATCATGTAACTGGATTCAACCGATAGAAACACAAATTTGTATGGATTTGACAGTTTCAATACGCAGATTATGTGCATAGTTACTTTGGAAATATGAATAATATGGAAATGGAAATAGGAATGAAATTTCGCCTGTTGTATTGCAATCAAAGTTACATGATCACCCCGCAGCCCGTCGGTACACCTAGTGGGGGGCCTATATACGCTGCGTCTTCCGGTTCGTGGTCACCACTCGCGATCTCGCGAACCTTTCTTCCCCTCTGGTTCCTCAAAACTTTACAGTAATACTTTGTTAAATAGTCTTACCTTTGGGGTTTTATCTGTTTCGTCAGGAAAACTTCCACTCTCGTTTAGTTCTACAAAAAATGCTAAAAGAAGAGACGTTATTATTTATAATGTAAGGGTCACCCATTAATTACGTGAGGCGAGAAGGGAGGGGGTCGAGCCTAATCTCACCCAATATCACGTGGGGGAGAGGGGAGCTCTCGTCATATAATATCATGTAGTTATTATACCCGCAAGAAACAATATACTAAAACAAAACTACAGGTTAACTAAAGCAGTTATAACATGTTCCTACAATAAAATGTGGCTAACTTCTACACAATAATGATATCACTAATTAATTCAAACGTTAACTTTATCACGGCTATGTGAATACCAAAAATTAAAAATTAGCACAGATACTGTGCTACTGTAGCCTCTCGATTGTATAGCCGCCACTGACCAGCCAAGCGTAAAAAATATCACGTGAGATTAGGGTGGGGAAGAGAGTTGAGCCAAATATCACATCTTATAAAGGGGCGAGAACTGCCAAATTCGCCTTACGTTATCAACTGCACTGAAAAACAAAGCTGTTACATAACGTTATGGAACAAGTAGAAGAGGAATGACAATACACCAAGAAAACAGCGTAGATCAGAAATATGCCAAAAACCCGTGTTAAACCTAGCCCGCCGTAGCTAGCCGTATAGCCCACTCATTTTGCAGCGCCATCTAGTTTTATAATGGTTTTAGCGTATTTTTAATCTACGCTGTTTTCTTGGTGTATTGGCATTCCTCTACTACTTGTTCCGTGATAACGTACACATTTCAGTTCTGAAGGATTCGTTGCACATCGTCATAACAGCTATCATGTCGACATCATCAGTGGTGTTAGTATCTTCCGTGATCGACTTGGAATCCACCATGGACTTAGTATCTGCGATGGACTTGGTACTGTCCAACGTTGATTTGGAACTCATCGTAGATGCAGCTTCGGTTGTAGTCATCATATTAGTTTTATCAGAACTCACTTTGGAACATTTCACTAAATATATCGAGGTGAACGTTAATGTCAAATAGAGTAATATATCACGTGTCATTTTTCCCACTTGGAACAGTTATAATGATGGAATGGAAACTTCATGCACTGACATTGAATAAATAGTAATCCAAATTGATTGGACAGGAGTTGCAAACAGTTGGTCAGTCAAGCTATGACAAAATTGAAGTGTTTTATTTGTAACTAGTTCACCCGCCCCGGCTTCGCACGGGTTAGTTAGTTTTACGCCTTCGCCCTGTTCATGGGTAAAGAGGGAAGCGAAAGGGAAAAAGATAGGGTAAGACGACGAATGGATGGGCCGGCGAAGGACACTCCCACAAAATACTGTTAATTGCTTGTTTAATAGCTATTCCTGGCTACTGGAAGAGTCGTGGTCAATCCTTCTATCTTTCTGCTGTAGGCGAGTTGTCAACCTTGTGGTGTCACAATGACCAAGCCGTAGGCTTATGACTTGGCTCAACAAATGTTGCATTATGTCAACAACTGCCGTCCAAAGCACTCGGTTTGCTTAATTTAAATATGAGACGCCTTGAATTGAAGAGCTAAAACACACACAAATATATTATGAGATTTACTCAAAAAATGTTGCGGGTGGCTGGATAAAAAGTTCGCTTGATTGTCAGTGATCATGATTGCCATAACTAGACAACAATTGTAACAATATTCTGGAATGGTTGCCGATGTGTTGGTGACAATTATGTTAATGGCCGACAGATTACTGTTGCATGCTGCACAACGTTTGTAAGCATTTTGTCCTCGCGCTAATTATGTCATGTGAGGAAACTATTAATAAATAAATAATAAATAAATATGTGTGGACATTTCACACAGCGCCATCCAGCCCCAAACTAAGCATAGCTTGTACTATGGGAACCAGATAACTGATACAATACTTAGATACTTTTTGTTTGTAAATACGTACATAGAATACAATGTAACAACTAGACCCAGAACAAGCATCGATGTTCATCACACAAATGTCTGTCTTGGGTAGGAATCGAACCAACAACCTAGTTCAGAAGGCAGAGCTACTACCTACTGAGCTAACAGGCCAGTTGTTAACAAAAACATTTTGAACTCTGACGCAACAATAAGAACTAAAATGAGACTTTTGAGACAGCTGTTAGAGGTAAAATTAAGGTGTAAAGTTTAGAGCTTGCTATTTCTCACTCCGATGTGAAACCATTGTTATTTCCCTGTTCTGTGAGTGTAGGTATGTATGTGTCTTCGTCACAATGTCTGAATGGATTTGAATGAAATAGGTACCTACCTAAAGTGGGCAAATTGCCTTTATTACTCAAGCTAACTACTACAATAATAAAAACTAAACTAAACTAAACTAAGCTAAACTAAGCTAAACTAAGCTAAACTAAGCTAAACTAAGCTAAACTAAACTAAACTAGCTACACTACCTACTACAAAGAACACTTATGGACTGTATAATAGCCGCGATGGCCTATAGACAGTCCAAGAGCTCCAGCCCAAAGTTATATACCTCCTACCTAAAGTTATATATGAATAAACATCGTACGTATGTACCTATCTACATTATCATTATCATTTATTTTTTGATGATAGTTTGTTTGAGTTAGTACCGATATGTCACAGGACCTTTCTGTCACAGTTTTGCAAACCCTTACAACGAGCCCCGATTGGTCACATTATCAAAATAAATACACTTAAGTATTCTATTTCTTCATATCCTCAACGTCCACTGCTGAACACAGGCCTCCCCATAAAACGTCACTTTAGACGCTTATCAATTTGCTTGCTTTTATTTTTTTTATTACATGCTTGGCACGCGGCTTGGTAATCGCAGAAGATTTTAATATTATGCACCGAGGAAGATGCTCCTGCCCATTTCTTGGATATCCCTTTAGCTGGCTATTACGGCACCCACGGGAAGAGATGGGGTGGTCCTATTAGCAAACCGGGACCACACGGGGGAAAACACACGAGTGTTTAAAAGTACAGTCAGCTGCAAAAGTCCTATCACATAAGTCCTATATTAAATTACATAAGTCTTGATAGATCAACATATTATATATTATTTTGCTTAAGTATTGAAAACCATAATAGTGTACGCAGTCATAAATAAAATAATATAACTCACTTCAAATGTCTACATCAGTGTGAAAAACTTCAATTTAAATCAGAGGCTAAATTCTCTAATAATTATTCCTATCTTCTTAAATACTCTCCATAGTGACGCGCCATACGCTGAATTAATTTAATATCCGAGGGAGTGGAAATTTTTAACTGCAGCCGGTCGAACTCCATAGAATATACTGGGTGTTATTGAATTCATTAGCATCCTTTGAAACTAAGTGAAAAAACTCCTGACACCGGCCACGTGTGGATCAAAATTTATGAAACCTAACGCATCGATTTGGTGTTGATATTAACAAAAAAACAAAGTTAAATTAAAATAATTAAGAATTGTTTTTAGTTATTACATAAGGTAAATAAAACTTATAAAAGTATCAAAATCAGTCGTGCCAACTACGCTAGCCGCCGGCAATATTCGTAACTTTCATTATATTTTCTTGTGCACTCTTTACTCTTTAATAATCAAATATAATAATTGATGTGCTATCATGCTCTCAAATTATGCTAATGAATTCAATTGCATCCTGTAGAAAATAATATTAAATCGTAATTATAAATATCTATCGTAATAATTATATATATTATAAGTTGTAACATCGCATTGGAAATTTGTCTGTAATGATGCTACAATTCTGTTTATGAACGAATAAATAATTTCAGACACTATTATTAAGAGTCCTAAGAAGATCGAAAGGAATCAAAATAAACATAATAGCAAAATATATTTTTTTTTAACGGGCAAATTGCCTTTATTACTCAAGCTACTTACTACAATAATAAAAACTAAACTAAACTAAACTAAACTAAGCTAAACTAAACTAAACTAGCTACACTACCTACTACAAAGAACACTTATGGACTGTATAATAGCCGCGATGGCCTATAGACAGTTCAAGTGCTCCAGCCCACTACCGGTAGGTAGCGTACCCAACATGCTGGCCGCATTGCCACGTTGAATTGCAATGCTGATGCGTTGGGCCAAATAAGTGCCAGCATTTTGGTCACGCGTCGCATCGACCAGGCGCTCTGATAGACTTTGGAAAACGCGATGAGCTCCCGGTCCCCACGGACCCAGGGTCTCAACACCAAACGGCTCAAATATGTAACCGCTACCGAGATTACTATATTTGCGCCGTTTTAGCTGCTCAGCAGAATTAGCCACAGATATCTATTATACTAGTCAAAGACAGATAGGACAGCTCTATATGATTGACAATTAGTTCCCGTGTCTGCGCTAAGCGCTGGTGTCGCCATAGTGATGCACCTAGCTCCATATTCAAATATCGATATCGATAGCATAGTGACGCGCCACGGCAAAAAAAATTGACATGAAAGTTACATAGGAACTTATTATTATTATTTTAACCTATTACATTTTAATACTACAGGAAGATAAAGGACCCGCTAATAAGGATTAAATGAAACAAATGAGACTGAAATAGCTTTTATTTATTTTTATTTCTTAGCCTAAATGCTTTGTATTTTTACTGCCATTTTTAGGCCATTTTTTGGGGTGAAACCATTTTCATTATAATTATTTATTTTTGCTTTTCAAATTGAGTTTACTCACCAGATAAGCCCAAGGGAATCCCGTGCAACACTTCATTTGCAGTGAACAAGGATATCCATGCAGAAGACGGTTACCCATCCTATCAAATTGGGGGTATATCAAATTGTAATGATTTTGGCGAACACGTTTGTTCACAATACAATACAATACAACAACTCTTTATTGCACACCAAATCAAAAATAACAGACGATAACAAAAAAACATTACGAAGCTTAGTACAATGGGCGGTCTTATCGCTATACAGCGATCTCTTCCAGACAACCTTGACCTTCACTAAGACAGACCACTGAGCTCAGTATTTGTAGGAATCAGAAAAGACAACTATGATTCTCGTAATTTATCGTCCCTTGGGATACTTAACAGGCGATGAGTTTTATTAGTTGCAAGCTTCAACATGACATTTTCGCGTCGCCATAGTGTTGATCAATAACCATAGTCACTGCCCATGCTCAACTGATTAAGTTAATTTGTATATAATTTGAAATTAGAGCGATGGTGGCAGAGCGGTAACATGTGCACTTCGTAATCTTACGGCACCAGGTTCGATCCTCGGCCTTGCACCGATGATTTATCTAGTAAGTTATGTGCAGTTTTCGATGCCATCCGTGCCTCGGAGAGCCGTCGGTCCCGGTTGTCATAGGACCATCTATGGCAATCGTTACGGGTAGTCAGACGCCTGATAGAATCTAACACCAGGTCTAACCATCCTTGTTATTGGTTCTTTATGGGTTGCGAGATCAGATGGCAATCGCTCAGGGCCAGATCTTGTATAAGGGCAATTTGAGATTCAGCCCAGCACGCCGTGGAGATAAAGGGCCCCCAGCCCCCACTAAAATTTAACGGGTCTTATCTAGATTTACTTATACATGTGCGAAACCTGAAACTATCAGGATTAACGAAGAACAAGAACAGCTGAGAATTAGGCAAACTCACGGTCCGATCCTGTAGTCGCTCGTGTAATTCTGGTAGCTTGCCGCTACAGATTAGACTGGGAGCTTGGGAGCCGACCCCAATAACAAATGCGAAATGGGAAAAAGGCAAAGAGGATGATGATAATGATATATTAATTTGAAATTATACACAAAAAGCCAGAAAAACTACGAATTATACCGAGTAATTACGTTGTGTTATGTACATCATTTCCATGACAACAACACAATTGAATTTTGACATTATAGAAGTCATGTGATGCAAAGAAAATGTCGGAATGCGTGCGACACGAGCGTTTCGTGGAGACATCGGTACTAAAGCTGACCCGGGCCTGGAATTAGCCGCGGCGCCGGCCCTAACGTGTGTAAAATATATTGAGACGTGTTTATTTACAACCGACATTTTGATCAGACATAAGCAAGAAGTGACAATTGGTACACACAATAAAGTTTTCATTAATAACCTCCTTTAAGGTGGAACGTTTCACTAGCGGGGCAAATTCAAATTTTCTTGCGTTGTTTTGCCAATAATAGCTTAATTATTCAACATGATTACATGAAAACTAATTTTGCGGAAATAAATAAAATGTATCAACAAATTACGATTAAAAGTATCTCCTAGATACCATTGGTTTAGCGACAAATGGCAATAAACAATTTTCTTTTTAGTTTTTCAGTCTATTGCCATTTGTCGCTAAAAAAATGATAATTAGGTGATACTTTTAATTGTAATTTATTGATACATTATATTTATTCGCGCAAAATTAGTTTCATGTAATCACGTTGAGTAATTAAGCTATTATTGGCAAAAGAACGCAAAAAAATTTGAATTTGCCGCGCTAGTGTAACGTTAACAACTATTTGGCCCCCTTTTATCTGGGAGCTGTACACCAGTCACGGCGTAGGTATTACCCATGACACGATGCGTGTGAGCATTGGCACGTAGCGCTAACCAACTGAGATTTGTGACGTAGCGTAGTACGTAGTACTAACTACTTACGTCACAATAATTATAAAATACCAATTACATTATTGACAAAGATGTGTTGAGTAAGTGATTGGTATGAATTCACTTACCTACTCCTAACATAGGTGCCTCCCACCCCTACTAGGTAGCTATGCAGGCTTTGCGACATACCTAATTAGAAATTAGGTAGGTACTATGTATATCAATTACGATAATTTGATTTGTGACTTTGATTCTTGATGCAAAGTCGAGTTGAATAATATTAACCTTTTAAGCGAGAGAGCTAGGGACTTCTTAGTTACTTTGTGCTTTATTTATATAAGTAAGTACTTACTTTTTTTCTTACTTCATTGTATATTTAGACCTAGACAAACATTATTATAACAATTATTCTGATTCTGAAGTTTTTTTTTGTGGTTTTACTCTTGTAACGAAATAAATCCGCCAAAATAACATAAATATTACAACATTGATTACTTCAATAATGTATCATAAATAATGAACTAAATACATTATTGCCATGATAGCTATGTAATGGGGGCCGAAATGCCAAAGATTGGATCTGTCACTATTTGTAGACGAATTAACATTTTGGACTCCGGCTATGAATAAAATAACAATTTCAAATTCAACAATTTAAATAGAGATAAGTACTGTTTTGAAATGTATGACGCTTATGTTATTCTTGTTTATATTACAACTAGCTGCACCCTGCGGTTTCACCCGCGTTAAGTTTCGATCCCGTGTGAATATCAGGATCAAAAGTATCAGCTATAGTTTACAATTATGTACCTACGATCTATCAAGCTTCATCGTAATCTGTTCATTAGTTTTTGCGTGAAGAAGTAACAAACACATTATGTGGTACATACCTACTTATTAAATAAACTATCACAATTAGAGTAGGGTTTTGAGACACAGTAATACAATCTTTCACAGTTAGGTAATATTTTCATTGACTTGTAAATATTGGATGGAGGATAAAAAAGGAAAACACTACTAAAGTGTGTAACAAAAAAAATAATGCTCGTCCTCGCGATTGGTACTTTGAAGCTCCTCCTCACTTTGCTTGTCGTCGCATATTTTGATAACTTCGACACCGAATGACACCTCTGTCAAAAACTTGACATTCGACTTCAAAATTTGATATTTAAAATCTGTCGTAATTTTTGTATAATATCATCAACAGTTTTCTCAGCACCCGCCAAATACTGAATTTTATACAAAATTTTGCTACTTTGTGTTACGTGGATCTCTAATTTATTTGAATGTAAATTATAACCTGTGTTACTTCCTGATAATTTAGATTTCTGTTGGTGAACAAAATGGTTAAAATCAGTTCAGTAGCTTCGGAGTGTATTTAATACAAACAAACAAAAAATTCCACTTTATAGTATTATTTTATAGATAAGAATTGGAACATTTTAAAAAATTGAGAAATTGAGAATATATTTTATTGACAGAAAAAAATAGTACGTACCTACATAACATTATTAAACAACATTACATTAATGATTCTATCGATAAGTTTACATTAATGATAGTAGAGCACCTCATAATGTATAATGATTGTAAATATGCCACTACCATTTTTATGAGATACCTACCTGTAATATTAAGTATGCCTGTGCTTGTAAATAATATAATGATACTTTTCCTAAACAACGAAATGAATTATTTATGAACTTTTATCTTATCAGACCCTTCATTATGAATTGTTCACTTGTTGTGAATTAGCATTCAGTTTTGTTAAGTAGAGTCAAACATACACTCTTGCTAATAACGTTTTTTTTAATGAAATGGCAAAAATTCACATAGAAGTTGTTATAGTAGTGTTTTTTATGTCTTGTTTTATGAAAGGATTTGGCAAAGGTAAGCTTATAAATATAACGTACCTACGCACTCATTTTTATACCAAGCATAAAACCTAATTTGAACACTACAGTAATGATTTATGGTCGATAATGGTTCTATAGTACCTATCCACACTGGATATTAAATTGGTTTTAATTTTTTCAACTTTAAACATGTTATTATTAATTATAATTATCATATGTTGTATTCAGAATCCAAACAAGGAAGAAACGTGGGGATCGAATACATGCAAATATTTAGTAACATCCCAACACTATTTGAATATTTTCTAGATGTGCTGGAGCAAAGGGTCGAAATATTAGAAAGAGATGATATAAAAACATTCCAAGAAAGCGCTGATGACTCTGTGATAGACGAATGCGTAGACAATAAATTTAAAAGAGAAACTGAGTGTCAAAGCCTTACTAATACTATTATTCGTTTAGATAGCGAAGAAAGTGTTGGGGGCATGACGCAGATGAATACTAAAAAAGGCGATAGTTATGATTATACAACCGAAGTACATGAATATGGTCTGGCGAATGCACCAAATAGTAATGTAGAAAAAGAAACCCTTGAAGATATGCAAGAACATATTCATACACCTCATTCCATGCGCGAAATCGTTAAAACAAATGATAAACCCCATAGCAAACGTTTTGCTAATATTAAGAACAACAAAAAGAACAGAGCAAAAAAGGAAGTAAGCAATAAAAAGATAGACGGAGTAAAAGGAATAGAAGCCGAATTTCCTGGTGTAAATTATTATTGGTCTCACTATCACCTGTCGCCTGAAGAAGTAGAAGAAAAGGCAATTAAAACTGAACAAATTATTGAGGACCACAATAAGAAGAACATTAGAAAGTAGATGAGATTTTAAATTTAATAAAAACGTATTATAATAGTTCGTAGAATAAATAAATTTTCACAAATCTGAGTGCAAAATTAGAACCTTTTTATGCAATAACTTTCTATACCACTAGTCTACTGAAAAATTTCATGTTGGTTCGCCAAATTTTTTTATCTTTTTCTGGACCTACAGAGTCTTTCTATGGAAAAATAGGGCGAATTCTGTGTATCGAAATATAAAAGAACCTAGTCTAGTTATCTTATTTTTAGGATAATCGCATCACTGGCCAGCACGTCGACTGAGTTAACAAGTTGTGAGTTTCGCTCCGCAGTAAAGTTATTCTGCGTCTGGTATCTTTAAAACCTTCGTGTTGCTCAGGTGAGCGAAGCGAGTCAATTAATAATATTGTTATATAATTATTATTGTTAATTAACTCGCTTCGCTCGTGGTCTCAATCCTAGAATCCTTTGCTTGCTCAGGTTTCAATACAAGTTTGCAAACGCCAAAAACAACTTTGCAGCCATGTAAACAAATAAGTGAGTGTGGTAAGTTAGCCCCCCACGAAGTTTTTTTTATTTTGGAACAATGTAGAACAAACCTAGAACAATCTAGAACAACAAAAAATCTTTGGATATTCCAAAAGTGCGGGACTACGACAAAAAGTTCTTTATTTTCTGACTTCAGTTTTTGATCTAGGAGCGTTATAATATTTTGAAACAATTGAGAACAAACCTAGAATAGTCCAGCACAGCAATAAAAAATAGGATTTTCCAAAAAAGGGGCTACTGTGAAAATTCGTATAGTTTGTTTTCCACCCACAATTTTCACGCTAGATTTTATTTTATTTTGGAACAATATAGTACGAACTTAGAACAATCCAGCACAACAATAAAAATAGGATTTTCCAAAAAGGGGGCTACCGTGAAAGTTCGTATTTTTTGTTTTCCATCCACAATTTTCACGCTATATTTTTTATTTTGGAATAATATAGAACAAACCTAAAACAATCGCACAACAAAAAAAACCTGATTTCAAAAAGTGCGGGGCTAACTTTCCACACTCCAAATAAGTATTAGGTATACCTAGTAGTGATTTAATTGTATAGCAAAACTTCTATGACGTTATTGTATGATAACCATAATGAGAGAAATTAATTCGTCAGTCAGTTAAATAATTATTATGAAGCACAAGCAATGTGCGTTCGTGCTATGAAATTCATTATATACCAGGGTTTACCTGTTTATAGGGATGCTATTATAATGATATCGGTAATTCATAGTAACTGATTTGTACGTTTTTTCCGCTTACAAGTTACCTGCGTACGTGACTAAAACAATTACATCCATAAAAGGTTAATAAATCGAAGTAGAAATGGTTTGTAGTAATAATAATTTGGTGCATCGTTATAATATACGACCACTGGTACATCGAAGAAGAAAAAGAATATCCATGGATCCACATGCGGATTTAAAAGGAGATACAGGTATCCGTGGACCGAGATAGAAGCCGTCGAGCTGTCGATCCAACCGGGGGTTCCTACTGCTGGTTCACGGTCTCGGGCCTTCTCTCACATAAGTAGTGTTGGTTGTAATCCACCAGGATGACCAAGCAGGCTGTTGGCCACATTAGTAAGCTCAAAGTCGCGCAGCGAGCTATGGAGAGAGCTATGCTCGGCGTTTCCCTGCGAGATAAGCTCCGGAACGAAGAGATCCGCAGGAGAACTAAAGTCACCGATATAGCTCTTAGAATTAGCAAGTTGAAATGGCAGTGGGCAGGCGACATCGCTCGTAGAACTGACAACCGATGTGGAAGAAAGGTTCTCGAGTGGTGACCATGAATCGGAAGACGCTGCGTAGGTTGGCCCCCCACTCGGTGGACCGACGATCTGGTGAAAGCCGCGGGGAGCCGATGGATGCAGGAGGCGAGCAGCCGCTCAAGGTGGCGCGCTCTGGGGGAGGCCTATGTTCAGCAGTGGACGTCTACAGGCTGTTGATGATGATGATGATGATGACCAAGCAGGTTGGTTTTTTTTTTATGCGATTGAATGACGTGACGAGCTAGTCGTTCACCTGGTGTTAAGCCACACGGCTGCCCATAACAATTGGTGGATGAGCAGGGAACGCCAATACACCAAGAAAACAGCGTAGATCAGAAATATGACAAAAACCGTTATAAACCTAGATGACGCTGCAAAATGTGCGGGCTATAAGTTAAACGCAGATCAGAAATATGCCAAAAACCGTTTTAAACCTATATGGTGCTGCAAAATGATCGGGCTATACGGCTAGCTACGGCGGGTTACATTTAAAACAGTTTTTTGGTATAGTTCTGATCTACGCTCAACTTATAGCCTGCTCATTTTGTAGCGCCACCTAGGTTTAAAACGGTTTTTGGCATATTTCTGATCTGCGTTTAACTTATAGCCCGCACATTTTACAGCGTCATCTAGGTTTATAACGGTTTTTGGCATATTTCTGATCTACACTGTTTTCTTGGTGTATTGGCATTCCTGTCTTCCTTGCTCCATGATGACACTGAGACACAAAGATATCCTCCAATTTTTTTGTGATTCTTGAATATTCACGATATTTTTCTTCGCCGTTGCAGCGAGTGCAAATGCAGCCTAAAATACTTGTTGGTATTTTGTTTCCTTCAGTGTCAATATGTAGCGTCACCGTACGTACCTATGTGTGTAATAAAATGATAATCTAAGTATACGTAGGTACTGTTTTTACCTCAAATACACGCTGTTATATTATTATTAATTAACAATACGGATGTGTTTTATTTTGCCATGTTTAATATAAATAACGGACATCGGCAAGCTTGAATCATACATTTTTATTCTGTCGTCTAGACCAGTAAATATTCACTGAAAAGTGTTAGTTGATTTAAATATTGTTATATAATAAATTAGCGATCGCAAAATTATACAATTAATGTACATTTTTCTGTATTAGCATCTTTCTAATTCTTGCTTTTAAAAATGAAGATGAAGTGTCTAGTAGTCAAAATAGTGGTGCTAGTGTCGTGGTGTCACGCGTTACCGATGAACCGTGTCACGGATAGTGTAGCGGTCAATGAGATCGAAAATAACACTGTAGATGAAGATTATTCAATAGACCTATCGAGCCTAGGACTTGATGTTTACGGATTTCCGAAAGAATCAAGTGGTAAGTCAAAAAACTATTGACATCAACAATCTTTACGCTTCAGGTCACGACTTGGATGGGTGACTTCTAAGTGGATTTTACAAATAAGCTTCCATGGTTCGGAGGTTTTGTTAACCGATGGGATAGCTCTTTCTCACATAACACTTATATCTATACGGTCTGATAATGCCCTGACCACAGACTTCTAGCTGAAGTGACACGCCACGGCTACGTGGGATCAAAAGTAAAACTGCGTAGCTTATTTTGGTTATAGTCGTTGATTCTAGGACCCTTGTGACTTAAATTTTGTTATATGTCTCACTGCCGAGGAAGTTCTATAGTATAAATGGAGCTACTTTGCTCAGTGCATAACCTACATAGTCATGGTGTTTCACTATGCAGGAACTGGATCACTCACTCCCGTGGCCTTTCACTATTCATGAATTGTATTATAATGTTCCTATCGGTTCTGTTTCCACTCTTTATATTTTAAGCATCCTTTCCAGGGCACCTTCTGAGCACCTGGAATGAGACCTCCTTAATGAATCCTGAGGAAATGGGCGAGTATGCAGAGGGAGACATCCTGATGCCACCGGTGGTGATGAGGAACGGGATTTCCAATAAATCGAAGAGGTGGAAGAATGCCACTATACCTTACCTCATTGATGGAAGATTTAGTGAGTAGATTAGATTCCTTAAGACGCTGTGCCCGTCAAAAGAAAGGCTTCTGTAGTAATACTATTATTCAGTCAAAAAAATTATTTGTGTATAATTTATAGGCATAGCATTTGACCACTGTCTCCCCTAAAAAGAGAAAGTGAGAACTTTTACAACTCAGCTCAACTTTCTCAAAACTCAACTCAACTCAACTTTAGCAAAAGTTTTTGCTGAACTTTTACAACTCAGCTCAACTTTCTCTTTTTAGGGGAGACAGTGGTCAAATGTTATTGCCTATAAATTATAAACAAAAATTTTTTTTGACTGAATAATAGTATTACTACAGAAGCCTTTCTTTTGACGGGCACAGCGTCTTAAGGAATCTAGTAGGTACTACAATTATTATTATACCCCACAACTACTAAATGCAACTAGCTAGACAACACACCCTACCTACTAAGGAAACATTTGAACTGTATGCCATCATGTACGATAATACAAATATGTTATAATTTTGCTGAATTGCTTGGTTTATTGCTCGAAGTTCTATTTATCTGCATATATTTAGTACTGAGTTGTACTACAGTAGAGAGAACTATTGCAGTACTTTCCGTAAAACAAAGAACTTGACAGCGGTGGTGAAGTACGAGTCTTTGAGTAAATAATATATAGATAAAATAAAAGAACCATAGATTACCTATTTATCTTAATCATCAACCTGAAGACGTCTATTGCTGCCATATTTGATCTGTTACATCCATGGCTCCTCGCGGTTTTGAGCAGGTCATCGGTCCACCTAGTGGAGGCTGGCCTACGCTGCTTTGTTTTTGTTTTGTAGCATAATTAGCTATTAAATATATCGAATTATAAAAGATAACAAACAAATCAAGCAAGCACACAATAACACCCCCGACCAACGATAACACGCATAGATCTTGGACCCTAAGTAGGATTACCTGTATTTAGGGACCCAGGAATTGGATAGGACCATGGTCCTCACAACAACCTGGCACAGAACAAGTATTTCACACACATCAAACTTAGTATTGTACCCACGTCGCGAGCGAGAGACAGCGCGATGACCAATTTGGTAAACTTACAGCTGGTTAATGATCTAACGAAATAATGTATCCTTTTTTACAGAAAAACGAGAACAAGCCTTAATTCAAAAGGCCATCGCAGACTACAACCTCCTAACTTGTGTACGATTCGTGAAGCGCAGTAACGAAAAAGATTACATCGTCTTCGGAGCCGAAAATACAGGTTGCTGGTCTACAATAGGTCGCACGGGTATGAAAATTTTGTAAAATAATCACCAGTATTACTGTAACCCGCTGCTGACCTTCGCTTCGTGTTCGGTTTCAATGATATTTGTTGACCGCTACAAGAAGTAGTATCCACATCCGAATGCTACCCTACTTCGGAGAGTATAATACTCGTGACTCGTGTAGGTAACTCTGATTTGAACAAGACTTCAATATCCTAGCTACAACAGTCATTAAACCAACTGAAGCACCAGGCGGCTGAACAATAAAATAGCTGACCACTTGCCTACAGGAGAAGAAAGGGAGGAAAGATAGTTCACCTACATAACAAATCGCTTAATTTTGTACCTATTATTAAAGATTATAAACTGCCATGGTCAAAAGCATTCCTAAAACATTGTTTGTTGTTTGGCCGTGACCACGGTGCTAGCAACAGAACCAAGATATTGGTAACTAGAAACAAATTAATTACATGGTAACTATACCACTAAGCAAGTTGTTCAGGCATTGGGCGGACAACATCGCTCGTAGAACTGACGACCGATGGGGAAGAAAGGTTCTCAAGTGGCGACCACGAACAGGAAGACGCAGCTTATGCACTGGCCTACGCTGCGTCACCAGATCGTCGGTCTACCCCACTGGTTAGATCGACGATCTGGTGAAAGCCGCGGAAAGCCAATGGATGCAGGAGGCGAGCAGCCGCTCGAGGTGGCGCTCTCTGGGGGAGGCCTATGTTCAGCAGTGGACGTCTTCAGGCTGATAATGTTGATAATGATGACGTATAGGTTTACCATTACCATTAAGAACAATATTTTAGATGACAACTTGCACTGACTATATATAACAATATTTTTATCACCAAATACTTTAGACAGCGCCACGGGTATCTATTGTTGTCGTCACAAATGTCACATGATTTATAAGCTGACCACGATCTTCTTAGTTTAAAGTAAATTTCATCCATAATAAATAATAATAACTTTCTTCTAGGTGGTCGTCAGGAAGTCAACCTTCAGAGGCCGGGCTGCATCAGCAATAAGGGCACCGTGCTACATGAAATGCTTCACGTTATTGGGTTCCTGCATGAACAGAACAGACCAGAGAGGGACGATTATGTCACTGTACTCTATAATAATGTGAAGGCAGGTTGGTACAGCTTCACTCCACCACGGTCGGGGAAGTAAATTGTATTTCCCCGATTTTACTCCACATGTACCTAGTGAGTAAAACAGGGAATAGACAATTTAGTCTACCGCCTATGCTAAAGATGCAGGACTGGTTGTCATCTATGAGCACAAATAAATAAAATAATTGCTCTTCTACTCCTTTGATGCACAGCCATGGTCTTAGCGTTACAGATCCAGCAATGCAGATTGGGTCAAGCAAGGTTAAAGTTGATTGACTCCACTATCCATTACCTTCTAAGAGTGAATTTTTGCTTATAACCTGCTTGGTGTTGTAGAATAATTATTATCGCAACTATGTTATGTCCACAGGTCGGCAAAATAACTTCTTTGTAGCCACCACTAAGCAGGTAAATGCATTTGGGGTTCCGTACGACTACAACAGTGTGGTGCATTATTCGGAGTATGCTTTCACGAAGGATCCGAAGAAAAAGACTATCGTACCTAAGGTAATAATAGCACATGTGTTTGTGTGTATTATAAAGTTTATGAACTTGGGTCTCAGTAAGATGTAGATAATGGTGTATCTATTCTACTTTGCAATAGTTATTTACGTACACCTGATGGGTAGTTACCCAAGCGAGTAGATAAATAAAATAAATATGTGTGGAAATTTCACGCAGCGCCATCTAGCCCCAAACTAAGCCTAGCTTGTACTATAGAAACCAGATAACTGTTATATTACTTAGATACGTTTTGTTTGTAAATACATACATACAATACAATATAACACCCAGATGACCCAGACCACAGATTACTGAATATGTAACTACTAATCACATTTTCACATAAAGTGAATTATTGTCAAGTTAAAGTTAAGTAAAGCAATAAAGTTGTTTTTTTGAGAGACAAATAAGTTGGTCTCAATGAGAAGATGCTCGTAATACTTAATGTGAACCATTGGACATTCACTATGAACATTTGTATGCTATTTATAGCAAAAAACATGCACGATCTATTTTTTATGACATACCGAAGACCTGCTGTTTGTTATGTAACCATGTTTTTATATACCATTTGATTTGATTTGAGTCCTCTCTAAGGGTAGGCAACGCACCGGCAATGCCTTCGGTGTTGCAGATGTCCATAGGCGGCGGTGACCACTTACCAGCAGGTGGGCCGCCTGCTTGTTTGCCACACTCATCTCATAAAAAAAAAAATATTTTGATTTATATTAATGACTTGAAGTTTTGTTTCAGGAAAAAGATGTGAGGATAGGTCAAAGAAATGGACTGAGCTGGGGAGATGTGCTGAAAGTCAACAGAATGTACAACTGTCAGATAAAGTAAGTTCTCCTGTATGTCTGGTTCTATGTTCCTATTAGCAATTGCTTTGGTATATAATATACAAATCAGAAAATCGGTGCGCGTATAGCCGTATACATACAAACCACTTATACAAGTCGTCACATCGCTTGTAGGGCAACTTAGTTATTTGCGTTATGGACGTCCCGAAATTCAATAAAAATACTCATCATCAGCTGAAAACGTCCACTGCTGAACATAGACCTCCCCCAAGACCGCCACTTTGAGCGGCCACTTGCCTCCTACATCCATCGACTCCCCACGGTTCTGACCAGGTCATCGGTCCACAGAGTGTGGGGCCGGCCTACGCTGCGTCTTCCGGTTCGTGGTCACCACTCGAGAACCTTTCTACCCCATCGGCTGTCAGTTCTACGAGCGATGTGCAATAAAAATACTGCTTCCCGATAAATACTGCTTTCCAATCGGATGCTTAAAGTTCATCCATGGAATTCGTCCAATCGTAAACAGGAATAAGGAGTATGTTGAATAAATGCATATTGTTTTATACAAGAGAGGGAGAGGGGGGGGGACTCAAAGACTCGAACGGTTCAACTCTCGACTAAACAAAATGAACTTTGGATAATATTACAACAGCCAGAAGACATCAATTGCTGAACAGTACATCCCCCATAAAAAGGGAGGGGGAGGGGCGGGGGTCCATAATCACCACGACGTTAGGGAGGCAGCTTGGTGTTGGCAGAAGGTTTTAATGTTCCGAGAAGAATACTGCTACCCATTCTCTGGATATTCCGTTAGCCGGCATACCATGGGAAGAGTGGTCCTATTGTTACACCGCCGGAATAGGAATATAATGGCAATAATAATTATACAAATATTCGTATTATCAATTATAATTTAAATTCAATTCCACAGGTTGCCAAAGACAGGATGGAACGCGGCAGGTGTCTTCGAAAACCAAGAACCACAGAACAAAGAGAAGTCGCAAGCTGCTTAATTTATAATAATAATTTTGTACCTGAAATGTCGGTAATTTATAGAACTGATTGTTTAATTTCTTAGGATACACCTATATATAATAAATAATTTAAGTAGGTACTTAGTTATACCATCATTACATTTTATACTGCCATTTTTATAAACATACTCGTTTCACTTTAATAATAAATATTATAATGAAATTTTGCTATTAACATTAACATAATTTTATTGACTAATTTAGTATTTACAGAATGTATGATATTTCTGTTCCCTGGTAGTGTTGGTAAAGTTAAGTATCATTTGCTACGGTGTTTAATTGGATGGGTGACCGATATCAAAAAACTGGCAAGTATTTACATTGTATTAGCGCGACTGCTTCCACGAAAGAAACATCAATGTAAATATAATGTAAATATTGAAACCGGGATAAAGTCTACCACACACGGCGCAGATAATATTTTATAATCTTATATCTGCGAGTATCTCCTAGATAAAAACTTGTAACACACGGAAAATATACGAAAACAGATACATGCAGTTAAAATCTTTTCAACACATTTGCTCAAAAAATGCATTTACAAAGCCTGTATACATTGTTCGAAAGTTAAACATTACGCACCATACAACGAAGCGTGCGGTAAAATAGGTACTCTCACCTAAGTACCTATTTTACCGCAGCATTCCTTGTATAGCGCCGTGCGTAACCTTTACGGTTTTTTTTCTAAATTTCAATAAAACATATAAAAGGATTTCACCAAGGAGTGAATAAATAAGCTGAATGATCGAAACTCCGTGGAATTGATTTTGCTCAATACGTTTGTCTCACTTTAATACTAAAGAGAAAATGAAACTAAAGATGTAGTTCTAATTTTCACCACACGCACGTGGCGCCATTTGTAGGCCATAGGTAAGCATTCGGATTCCAGGGGGGGGGGCAGTTGCCCCCCCTGCCCCCCCCCCTGGGTACGCCCATGACTACGCACAGTAGCAGCGTAGGCCGACCCCCCACTAGGTGGACCGACGATCTGGTGAAAGCTGTGGGGAGCCGATGGATGCAGGAGGCGAGCAGCCGCTCAAGGTGGCGCGCTCTGGGGGAGGCCTATGTTCAGCAGTGGACGTCTTCAGGCTGTTAATGATGATGATGATGATAATAACTACGGGTATATTTTAGTGGTGGATTTAAGGAAGGGGGCAGTAGATACCTACCTACTACCACGGTACTAAGTAACCTCAAGACGCGAGTATCATTGGCTTCGCATGTCCTGTTATTTCCTGTGGAAAATTAAATACAATTATGTACCTACCTACCTACGATGCAATATGGTATAGGTAAAGACATACCTACTACAATAGCACCGTATAGGTAGGTAGTAGGTAAGTTATTCGCCGTCATCCTCTTTGCTTTTCCTATTTGTTATTAGGGTCGGCTCCCAATCTAACCTGTAGCGGCGAGCTACCAGAATTACACGAACGACTGCCATCTGACCTCGCGACCTACAAGGGACCAGTAACAAGGATGGTTTAACCAGGCGTCAGATTCTATCAGGCTTCTGACTACCCGTAACGATTGCCATAGATGTTCCTATGACAACCGGGACCGATGGCTTAACGTGCTTTCCGAGGTACGGAGCGGTGGCATCGAAATCTGCACATAACTTACTAGATAAGTCATTTGTGCAGGGCCGAGGATCGAACCCGGGGCTGTAAGATTGCGAAGCGCACATGCTACCGCTCGGCCACCATCGCTCTTAGTAGGTAAGTTATTAAAAATCGCTACTAACAGTGATGCAGTCATGACGTTGGCTTCGTGGCGTGAGCAAGTTTAAGGCAAAGTTTAATTGCACATCCTGCTGTGGTAAGTGAGTGATCATTATGGTTTTTTTTAACGTATTACCTAGGTATTTTAGAGCAGGTATATATAAGCAAGGTAGCCTACCTGTACAGGGTGATTGGTTCGTAGACCGTATCCTTTCAGGGTGTGTTTAAACAGGCCTGGGGTGTACCGTGAGGTCTTAGCGCGATTCAAAACTGAGCCTATATTGGATCGCTTTGTTTTTTTTGTATGGGGATTTTGACAAGCGATCCAGTGTAGTCTCTGTTTTGAATCGCGCTAAGAGCTCACGGTACGCCCCCTGGGCTATCTATTTTAAGCGTAACCTTAGTTCAGCGTTCTATTTTTATTGTTGAGTTATTAGTTTGTGAAAATTTGACAAATTCTCCGTTACCGACTTAATCACCGATTTCTGAAAGTACGGGTATTAACTTAAGTATAAGTTTTTGATTTTAATTAAGTAGGTAGGTACATAAAATAAACCTCAGTGACTCTACTTGCGACATCATTCCGTCGCAGAGGCCTCAAGAAGTCAAGACTCTACTGACATTTACTTTAACCATGGTTTTTAAAATCAGTGCTTAACGTGAAACAATTTTTTTCCTATAAATGATGACCCTAGCAAAAAGTTGATTTATCTCAAAAAGCAATTGACTGTTTTTTTTCTGTAAGTTAACTATTTTAAAACATACAACGGCTTCCTAATGAAATAAGTAGGTAGGTACCTACCGTTTATAAAAACAATATTGATAGGTTCCAGAGACACTCAAACCGAAGATGTCTACCCCCATAGGTTTATGACCGTAACCAATAATAAAATCCTACTTGCACTTTATAATACCTAGTCGCTGGTCTTGATTTGGACTTTTATAATTTAAGTACCTACGTACGGGTTTTGTTTTTGATTCGTGTAGATTTAACTATGAAATGTTTCTGGTACATAATCAAGAGATCACTCTTTGTTTGTATCTAAAATGACCTAAAAGCCTATTATAAAAAAAAAACAAAAAGTAATATAATAAAGAAGAACTCACTAGACGGGAGTTTTGGCGGGAACGCGGAAAAGTTGACGTCGTTGCATTGTATTATTTTTCAAAACTCGTGCTTTTTCCAGTGTTAATGTTTAAAATCGGTGGCGTTTTACGCATTAAGTGCTGAATTACGAGCATGAGTGTGGGCAAGTGATATAATGTGGTAAAACGTGGTTTTCGTGTGGCTTCCAAAATTCCATAGAAGCTTCTAGTAAAGTTGCCACCACGTTACTAGGGCATGACTTAGACTGGACTGAGACTACCTGACTTAGACTGGACTATGACTACGCAGACTGTGACTAAGACTTGACTTTACGTGAAATATTCTATCATTATGAAAAATTACAATACTTGACACTGGCTAAATACACTATGTGTGGAGCCAAAATATAAGAGAAAAAAAAAACTCACTTGACATTGGCAGAATTATCGTTAAAAAGCAATAGAAAGCCAACAAAACGAAGAAGAAAAAAAAAGTTTTGTCAGTGTCAGTGTTAGTCAAAGACTTTTTGTCAATGCCAATGTCAATCACCGACCGCGACGGTCTTTATTGCGTTCGGATTGGGATCGGTAACGATTTTGGCGTTTACATAATAAGCGTTATTGTAACTCTTTCGGATTGGGAATTTTGCCAATAATGCCAGTTTTACCACTTTTACTCACTACCCAAAACGAACGCAAAATAAGCAAATGCGGTGTGTTATGTTAAATTTCAATAAACGAATTGGCGGCAACACTTGAATGTTAATGTTTGTTTGGTTTTGCATTGTTCCTCGTATATTTGATATAATTTCCCCTGAATGTTAGTTTTCTGTGCCGTACATTAAATATTTATATTTATTGTTTCATATACAGCTCGATTCACGATGAGAACCTATCTAAAACATATACATATAATTATGTATCAAAAACTGGGCATGATGTGTGACAGTCATCATATCTATCGGGTAGCGTGGGCGGAATTTTACATTACGTACAGTTACGTCTTCTCACTTCTCCGTGCTGTACTGTAATATTTATAATAAAAATCAGTAACTTTAACACAACTGCAAAAATTCCACGTCAATATCTAATGTCAGAAAACGATTACTTTAAATCCACCTCTGTAGGTGGGTCAAAATTAACAGTTCACGATGCCATTTTTAGCTGTTTTCGAGCTATCCGAATGGTGCACGAAAACAGTTAAAAACGCAACTTTTGCTCACACATTCCCAAAACGAACGCTGCATGTGGTAATTTTTGTTGTTTTTAACTGTTAATTTTGCCACCAGTAGGCTATCCGAACGCACTTCTTGACGGCTGTGATGTGGCTGCGATGGTTAATCAGCAAACCTAGGGACGTTCTGATACCACCAAACTATCGATACATATCCATATGAGTAGTACTCGAAATTCGATAGTAGTATCGAATAATGATTCATATGTAATCATATGAGTAGTCATATGATTACCCTTAAAGTATCGATTTTGATTTTGAAAAATTTTTCAAAATTCATGGATATTATGATAACTAGGAATTCGATGACATTGGACTAAGGTAATCTAGCCTAGATAGGTGCCTAACGAGGTGACCTACCCCCCCCCCCCCCCCCCCCCACGGCTTTGCATCGACCTTCCTAACACCCTGTATTATTTAATTCTATTTGACATTATTCGATACAAGTACTTTCTTTCCGCGTTACCTAGTAGGTATTGTGAGAATGATTCAGTTTTATTTTGTTTAATTATATATATTTACTTTATTAATTACTTTATTATTTACCCTAAGAATTAAGAATTACCCTAGTGATTACATGAAAACTGATTTAACGTAAATAAATAGAATGTATCAACAAATTACGATTAAAAGTATTACCTAAATATCGTTGGTTTAGCAACAAATGGCAATAAACCAATTTCGTCTTCGCTTTTCAGTCTATTATAGGTTATAGGTTCTAGGTTATACTTTTAATTGTACTTTATTGATAAATCCTATTTATTTGCGCAAAATTAGGTTTCATGTAATCACGTTGAGTAATTAAGCTATTATTGGCAAAAAACGCAAGTAAATTTGAATTTGCCGCGCTTAGTGAAACTTTCCACTTTAAGGCTGCTTGGCATTGAATTTTTCGCGACTCTATCCTGTTTTACTTGGCAGCGGTGATTCGATTCGATACTAGTACTTTCTTTCCGATATCGAGTAGGTATCAAAAGAATGATTCGATGCCAAAAGTACTTGGTATCGAAAGAAACTTATCGATTACTTACTCGTACACTTACCAAATAATTTACTAGTATCGGAACATCCTTAAGCAAACCACGAAAAAGTAATCATTTATTTTTATCAGCGGCTTCCCGGCTTTTAGTCGTCAGTCGTGGATTGATTCGTTTCTATGTGATTTTATTCGTTCATAACTATTCCCTAATTTATCCGGATAAAGAAAAGTAAGTACTAAATTGGCGCACACACACACTATTTTACATATGATGCACATGCTGCCTTCGTAGTTCGTGATGTTTTCGGCAAATAAAAAATACGTACTGCAGAGTACCTGCTTTCATTTCACGTGACTTTCACACTGTTTTTTTCATATATAGCTATTACATAACTTGCATTATTATATTATAAATCAATAAAGTCCATTTTTGTTGGGTGTAAGTACGTAAGTTTCTGACTATGTCAATGATTTGGTATGGGGCACATATTATAGTTGATGTACAAAAAAATCAACAAGAAACAATATCTACCTATATCTGGACACAGTGGCATTTTTCTTTAGTAGTTTCCTACTTTAAGTACCCACTGTGCATAAAAAATAACATAAGTAACAGTCAACTTTGGTTGGAGTGGACTTATGTATACTTAGGTACTATACTCTGAGATTATAGTTTATAAATGGTTTATAAAATGTTTCGGGTAAACTATAGATACCCGGTACTCGCGGGGGAGGGGGGAGGGGGCGGGGATGGAGGAGGGAGTTGTGGGTAACGTCCCCCCACCCCCCCTTTTTGCAGCAAACATATAGTTATTAGTTATAATGTTATTTCTGTTTTTTTCCTCACTTTTGTTGTCACAAACTACTCTGATTGATGAATCGTGCAGGGGAGGTGCCAGTGAACCTAGTGATCTGCGTTTCATAGTTTCGCGCTTTGCGGGCCGCTGTCGCGGCACACTCGCTAGCTCGCTCGGCTCGCGCGTTGTGTTGTCGCAGGTTCAACCTAACCTAACCTAGTGATCTGTGTAACAGACTTTTTGGCTCCACTTAGCTTCGCTACCTACCTTCTTTTAGAGCAGCAGGTTTTCATAATGGAAATTATTAATAATACACAAGTGTAGTAAATTATATTTTTTCTGATATTACATTTCGTTTCTCACATTTCTATGTATGATTTAACAACTTTACGCAATATCTATCAGAATTGTCAGATCTGCGTTTCATTTCACGTATTTTCTTAGGATCTTATTTTTATCATAATTAATTCACACTTCCTCGGTCCAAAAATAGTTTAAACAGATTAGGATGAACCCCTAGAACACCTTTAAACTCACACAATCATTAAAATCAGGTACCAGATATCTATAGCCAACCCAGTGTTTCCTTACCTGAAACCCAATTTCTACCTTCTATCACATACTGTAGAAAAATCTTCTACTATAATAGGTATAATATCCAATTTTGACTCTAAATATTTGTGAAAACATCTTATGTACCTACCTAGAATGTTTTTGTCTCTAATCTGTGTGCAGTATATTTCAAAATAATGACAATAGGCATATTCATAGTAATAAAATATCATTGCATTGGGAAACGGTGTTTTATGATTGGTAATAAATAAAATAAATTGAGGCCTTGCTGCAGCACTAACTGCACAGGATCACAGTATCTTCATCCTCAGCTCAATATGTTCCACTGCAACAGGCCTTCTCTCACACGGAGCATTAGTTGAGACCATAATCGACCACTGCACAGTGTAATTGGCATATTGCCATTCATATTACAATAAATAAATACAAATACCTAAAATAAACACCACACTGGTGCGTCTAAATTCCAAGCTATACTTAATTTTAGTAATCCTACCCTCTCAATATAATCTGTAGTGCCCAACAGGGTCCATGTTGTTACTTAATACATATATTTTCTTTTTTCTTCTGGAATTTTGTGTTTGCTCATGTTTTTTATTCATCGTTGTAATAGTGAGTATAAGTATAGAAAAAAATATTAAATATTATAAACAAATATGTCTCTGTCTGTCTCATGCCCATTATGTTGAACCTAAAACAACACCTACACTAATGTGTTGGTAACTCACACTAGCATGAAACAATAATAATGTTATGTGTTAACATTGGTACAGTCACATGGAAAGTTCTTCTGTATATTTATTTAATTTGTAGGGTTCTGAAGATTACTAAAAGTGTTTCACTTCATCAGCCAGAAGATGTCCACTGCTGAACTCAATGCTCAATACTCAATAATTTATTGCAATCATTATTATACATTACATACAGGAATAAAATATATAAATAGAACACAGGCCTCCTCCATAAAACGTCACTTTGGATGCTTATCATAGGGGGGGATTTGCCATAAACACCATGCTAGCAAGGCGGCTTGGTGATCACAGAAGATTTTAATGTACCAAGGAGAATGCTGCTGCCCATTGCGTGGATATTCCCTTTGCCGGCTTTTACGGCACCCAAGTGGAAAGTGTTTAACTAAATTTAATTTAGGGAGCCATTTTAAGTATTTGGTCTTATTACAAATGTAAGTACAAGTATAATAGAACCCTTTTTGCAAGTTCAACTTGCACTTGGCTGGTTGGTTTTATTTGTGAGTTAAAATTCTGTTCTGATTACTCCATTTTTGCTGTGAATAATAATCATGTACCGGTAGGTACATGATTATATACTACTGAAATTACTGACTAGTACTGACTAACATTCCTGCACAGGGAATTGTCACATAATCATCAAGTTACAAGACCTCAACGGTGATTTTCCAGGACTATCATTTACTAATCTCAAACACCATTCATTAAATTCAAAACACATCACTTCATAACTGTACACAAGTATTGTTGAAACCGGTTAGGATCATTATATAACTGCTTCTTACTGGACCTGTTGCTCAGTTCACTGCTAACATTCCTCCCAGCAGCACACACACTTCATCTTGATAACTTTTGCATGTTTGTAAAAGTCTTGATAGTTCTTGTATGTTCGTGAACGTCTTGAAAAATGGGTCAACTAATGAGATTTGCGATTGTTTTGTTAATAGCAGACAGCACTATGGTCAATTTTAGGGTGTTTGCAAGGGCAATGGCGACGGTGGCGAAATCGTTCGAGGCTCATCAAGTTGTCCCCGATGTGGTGGCCAAGGCGCCGGCTGCGCTTGTACAGGTAAGGATTTTCCATACTATTTATTCAATTTGCTTGATTACAAATATACACTTTGTTCTCAATCCACTAGGTACATACAATTACCGTGGCCCACAACATCTAGGATGTCTCTAGTTCACGAAGTTTCGTGTATGGTCGTGCAACCAATCATTTTATAGTGTGCTTTATCGCCTAGGTATGTACCTACGATAACATTTCTACAGTAGGACAGTTTCATAGTGTAGAATGTGAGTGAATGTGAGTGGGTCTACTCTAAATTATACACATCCTGAAAATATATAAATAAGCCATGTGACGTAGATACAAACTTCATGTCCTTAGCTTTTAAAATGTCCTGTCTCAGTACCAAAACACGAAACCACAGAATAAAATACAGTATAGTATAGGTAGTATGTACCTACTAATAAAACTTTGCAATACTTACCTAATATTAAAGTGGTGAAAGCTGCATAATTTATTCGCTGCAAACGTCATCCCCGCGTTTTTTGTCTAGATTTAGACATTATAGAAATGTTTTTTATTCACGGTAAATAAATCTACTAGCGTGATCTGTTGATTTTATTAATACTTTTTTTAGAACACATTATCACGGGATAAAAAGTTTATCCTATTTATTAAAAATCATATTTTTGGGTTGTTTTTATTGTCTGCCGCCCCTACTGGGGCAAACAGGATTTATTTCCTATTTTCCTCCACTACAATTAATTGTGGGCAAACATAAACATCAATTCATATTAAAAAATAAAAATAAAAATAAGATATTATCCCTGTAACTTCTTAGATCAATCTAAAAGGTTACAAAGGCCGTGAAAATACAACCAGATTAACAAAGGCTTTTAATTAACGTTACAACTACGTTGTGGTTAGCTGATTAGAAACTATACCTTGCTCAGATCAAAGCATTGTTTGCATCAAAACAAAGAAAAATGATAACTAACCACAACACCTACCACAACTACCACAAGTCCGCATTAAGCGTTTTGCTGAGTCATTCATAGTCCGAACGGCCAAGGAATGGAATGCTCTTCCCGCAAGTGTTTCCTCCTGGGTATAACCTGGGTCTTTTCAAGTCAGGCGTGAATGGGCATCTCATGGGCAAACGTGCTCCACCTTAGACAACTTCGTCACTTACCATCAGGTGAGTTGTTGTCAAACGTATCCCGATTTTAGCATTAAAAGAAAAGCAATCACACGAATATTGTAGGTAGCTGTTGTTGATGTGGACACACTATATCCTATCCACAAATCAAATCATGCAATGAAACGGTTGCAAACTTTGGTTTGGTAGCGCCAAAACATTCTACTCGGGGTACTCGGTGGATTGTGGAAATATAGGAGGAGAATCTTCCAAAGGTCAATGACTCTGAGGTCACCCACTTTGACCTCGGGATGTGAAATATTGACCTTGATGTGCGTACCTTGGCCTTGAATTAAGTAATCTGGATTTTGGGGTCAGTGACCTTGACCTCGAGGTCAGTGAACAGTAGACATAGTAAAAAATAGTGCAGTGATATTTCTGGCGGTTTTACAAATAAACTAATTAAAATAAGTAAGTTATAAAATAATTAAACTATTCTAAATACATCGAAGTCAGTGACATTACGTCTGGGTCAGTGACCCCGAATAAACAACTATTTTGGACTGGTTTAAAAACACTGCAAAGTTGATCCTTACCACACCTCCCCTCTACAGCTGCCATAAAATGGAGGTTAACTCCGTACATATTTACCTATTTCAGAAGATAATAACTAAATGCTTAGAACAGACTTTCTTACCTAAAATTTTCGACCGGAAAACATGTCATTTATCCAGAAATGAACAGAACAGAAGAATTTTTATTATGTCTACTAATGACGTTCGCCTGTATTTATTTGTAAAAGGAAAACATTTATTGAGCTGAAAGTTTTATTCATATAGGAATAAAACTTTCAGCTATAGACGCGGCGCAGATTTGGGGGCGAAGAAGCAGGAATAACTAACCCTATATTTTCATGCGGGGCGGGACGGAACTAGTAGGGAGAAAATGAAACTAAAAGTACTAAAACACTAAATTGTAAAGTACGAGTAGGTACCTACACATAAAGTACAGTGCCTTTAGACAAACACACAGTAGGTATTAGATTATCAAAGCTTTGTAAATTGTAATCCGGAACTTAATAATATTATTAACATCGTAAAGTAATTTCGTTACCGTGAAAATTGAAAATATTCATTATTAGAATTACTGCTGTATTTTATAAACATAAATTAAGTTTGCTTGCAAACGACCAAAATTAAAAACTTATGTGAAGTTACGTCACTGTATACACAGGATGACTACACACTATACACAGTATCCAAAAACCACAATGATATCTGTTGAACGTGCCCAAAGAGCTATCCTGAAAGTAGCCACATCCAGACCGTTCCTTTTCGGCATACTTTATGAATGTTGCAATGTTTTAACGGTCAGACAACTTTTCATAATGTACACTGTCCTAAAACAGCACACCACTCAGATGCATAATGCACTGCTTACTAACACCAAGAGGCAGAAAGATATTGTATGTACTTCACTTTCTGTGTCTAAGTTTGTTTTCACAAACCGGTTCTTCTTTTTTCTAGGCCCTTTTCTGTACAATAAACTTAATAAGACATTATGTATCTATGACCACAATTATTTTAGTAGTAAATGAACACTGTGTATAAGCATTTACAAGGTCTGACCTATGATCAGACCGAATTAGTGTTACACATTGATAAATAGTAAATTAGGTATATTTTCCTTTTGCTAAAATGTAAAATACTCTATTTAAGTAATTGATAAGTAAATTATGTTAAATATATTTTTAGGTAATACTTTTGTATGTTAAATAATTATTTAATTTATTATAAGGTTGTCTATAAATGTGTTTTTGGTTTTATAATGTACAATATTGTTAATAATTTATTTTTTCTCAAATGTACTCATATTGCAGAATACTAGCGCTTATGCCGCCTGTGACACAAGTATATCCTAGTACAGGCACCATACTTTGTATTTCAGTTTAACGTAATTTTGAATAAATGACTCCAAGCGTCCTCTACCACGCGTTTTGGGAACGTTGCATAGAGAATATAGAGATGTGACGTAGTTGGTTTTATAAGTCAATAGTTAGGTAGTTCTGTGGACGTTCATTTCTGCATTTTACAACCATCACTATCAGCGTCAATATGGCGAACATCATAATGGTCTCGTTACGAAGTTGTATCTCATTAACTCGTATAACAGCCAGTCCTTAATTGATGCGAAGACAGCCAACTCAAGCCTCTGGTGGGCTTCCAGTACCTAATGCTCATGACAAGAGTTTCTAATCTCCATGAAGGGTTACTGTCTTCTTCTGTCATTGATTGGCTGATCACGTGGCTCATTAAACAAATAATGGCAAAAAGTGGCATCATCCAGAAAGCAGGGGGTTCGATGGTTTTTAATTATCTAGGTATTATTTAGAATAATTGGGTTGTTCCTGTTATCCCCCACATTTTTGGCCCCATGGGGGATAACTGGAACATTATCATTCACTCATTTATTTACAATTCTTAAGCCTAAGTTTTTTACAATATCTCTATAAAAAGGAATTTACAAAAACAGGAACATTTATTATTATTGATTTTTATTCCTGTTATCCCCCACTAATATAAGTTATATTCAACATTATAATATGGTAAAAAACAATAGTATAACTATTGTTTTTTACCATATTATAATGTTGATACATTACTATTATGTTATAGTAAAATCACACTTCATACTCTTATATAAAGTTTATTTAAACACCTAGATAGATAGATAGAGATGTATGGTTGACACAATTATTGATATCGGCCGTCAGGCGTGGTGGGTAAAAACCAAGTATGTGCGACCACCAGAAAAATCTAAAATCATCAGGAAGTCGTCTCCGAGATGCAACTGCTCAATGGCTCTCTGAAGCTACTAAGTCGGATAGGTATCCTGTTTGAACTAAAGTTGTAAAAAACCCTAGGACCCTCGCTAGAAATAAAAAAAAATAGGGTTGCCATACAAAAAAAGGTTCCATACAAAATTGAAACGCTTATAAATCAGAAACGGTAAGAGATGGGTTGGAGGTGTTCGACTAAATGTCATAAAGAACGATGGAGGCTTTCCGATGGTGGCATGAAAATCCAAGATGGCAGATTCAAGATGGCGGCCGTTTTGAAAGTTGGTCCGGACGGTTTATGAGGCCCCTGACTCCATATTTGAAAAAAAAAATTGGATTCCGCCGTATATTAGAGGGGACAACAGGAATAAAAATCGATAATAATAAATGTTCCTGTTATATCCCACGCCGAAAATGTGGGGGATAACAGGAACAACCCGAATAATTCACCGCAATATTACATGAAAAGCCTTGATAATAACAAGGCGGGTGTTAGTTACTGTCATATCCATCCCATCAGTCACACCTTATTAACTTCGACGCTTGTTGGTGCCGCATCTAATGATACTGCTATTTTGAAAATGGCCATCCAATTACGAAGAGGTGATATAATGAAATACCTGTTCGTCACAGAGGCTATCATTTACATTACACCAGCACAGAAAGTTAGTACAAACTATAAACAGTAAATCAACTCGATACATAACGATTATAACCTTATACTTGTCGTGTATGACATTCGACTAAGTACGAGCCCCCCGCAAGTGTTATAGACTAAATCATTATCATTCCAGCGTCTTTGTTTCCCGATAAGTACCTACAATCTGGAGTTCTTCAAGTCGCGAGTGGATAGTATCTTCTAGGCAAGCATGTACCATCGTAGACCGCGTCGTCACTTTCCATAGTTTCCATCAGATGAGGTTGCGGTCAAACGCGGGCCTATTTTTCTATTTTAGTTATTAAAAAAAAACTTGTTTTACTCCATTTAATTGTAGCGGGTAAAACAAGGAGTTTAACAAAGGAAAGACACCTCCGCCAATGCTATATTGGAGAGCTGGAACAATCTTGTGGCTTAGCGTTAGCGCATGTCAGGAGCTTTTAGGATACAAGTTGATAGATAGATTTGAAAACATGTCATTATTCGTCTTGACATACTTAATATTTTTAGTGGAAAAAAGTAAATAAATACTTATGTTTTGTTACTTTTACTATTTCTCTCAATCTAGTTTCATCCGTAGTTAGATTAAGAAAGAAAGGGCATAGGTACATCTCTCTCCTCCTCTTTTTTGATGGGACTACACTTTGAATTTCATGAAAAAAGCTATTCCCGCATCAGACAGACGATTAGGCGAGTCGTAATAGTTAATCCGTTTCTATATATCACCCAAATTCAGATTTGTCACAATATCTTGAATTTTGAACTCTTCAATAGGTGATCAAAAACGAAGATCAAAATCACCAGAGATTTATCAATGCCAACCACGGTAACGGCAGCGCAAGGGGTGCAAAGAATCCCCGGCAGACGCTCGGCTACCAACCCCAACAACGACCACGAACAGGAAGACGTTGTGTAGGCCGGCCCCCCACTAGGTGGACCTACGATCTGATGAAAGCCGCGGGGAGCCGGTGGATGCAGGAGGCGAGCAGCCGCTCAAGGTGGCGCGCTCTGGGGGAGGCCTATGTTCAGCAGTGGACGTCTTCAGGCTGTTGATGATGATGATCATGATTGTTAGATTACTGCTCCATTTATGTACTGTTGTAATATATGACGCGACCCACCTAATGACATCCATTTGCTGTTAATCTATATAATGACATGAAATGAATACCTATATTATATTATCTGTGCCTATAGGTAGTACCAAATTGTGTAACGGACGAGTAGATGATTACATTTATCTCGGTTGTTATCTAAATAAATGGTTGGCGATTTGACAGTGCAGTGCGATAACTGTAGTAAACAATAAAAATACCTGTTTGCATTATGTGTAATGTAATGATATGGTTGGATGGCGAGCACTATGCTGAGTTGGGACCGATTCGTGGCAACTGACAATCTAGTTATATTTAGTTTATATTGGCGATGTGTTAAAATATTGCTTGTCCGTGCAGTTCCGTGCTGCAATAAAATGTTAGCAAAATGTTAGTTACTGTTAGTTTAGTTATTTCACTGGCCTGTTAGCTCAGTTGGTAGTAGCTCTGCCTTCTGAACTATAGGTTGTGGGTTCGATTCCCATCCAGGACACCAGGATCCAGGATCCAGGATTCTGGATAACATGTTAGTAAGTACTACTGCATTTTTCATAAGGACGGCAATGCTCTGTGGCCTATGTTCAGCAGTGGACGTCTTCAAACTGTTATGATTAAAAATTGATCTGATGTTATTTACTACTGCTTTACTAACATGAAGGTCGATATCATCTTCAGGTGAAGTATCCGAGCGGTGTGGAGGTGAAGGAAGGCAACGAGCTGACTCCTACACAAGTGAAGGATGTGCCGCAAGTGTCCTGGGACGCTGACCCCAACACGTACTACACGCTGGCCATGACTGGTCAGTTATTCATCAATAGCTTTATAACTTAGCTACCTTAACTCCCGGATTTATGTTAACTTAAAGTATCAAATAGTGCACGCTCATTGGCTGAAGACAGCCGATATCAACAGGTAACAAATGTACGAGAAACAAAGATTCTGATTTTGTTAAACGTGTTAAAATTAGCGGAGTTACATAAGATATTTTCATTTAATTTTTATTTAAG
Organism: Ennomos quercinarius; assembly: GCA_910589525.2. Classification (NCBI taxonomy): domain Eukaryota; kingdom Metazoa; phylum Arthropoda; class Insecta; order Lepidoptera; family Geometridae; genus Ennomos; species Ennomos quercinarius. Next base: position 14,761,777 of record OU342509.1, read on the forward strand.
ATTATTTTTATTAACTTTAGTATCAACTTTATTATTTAAGATGTTTAAATAATATGTTACATCTGCTATAGTCCACCTTGTTTGCAGTGGCAAAAAATGATGAGGTCTACAGCGCTGCTCGTAATTGACATCGAATGTTCTTGAGCGAAACTGAAAAAATTTTAAAAACTTCCGCTGTACTCTTTCGATGCGTAAAATATGGCACTCATATTGTGGATTGCACACCTGAGAGCAGTAATCTAGCGGACATAGGCACAGTACACAATCTTTGATGTTTTGATACTGTTGAATGGTTTAGATATCCTCATGATAAACCCACGATTTTATCTATGTGTTGAATGTACATTAGCTCAAAATCCTGCATCACACCCAAATCTCTCATGACTTCTACTCGGCTTAATATCTTACCTTCTAAGTAATAATTTGCTTGAATAGTGTTCATTTTCCTAGAGAAGGTAAGCGTATAACATTTGCCAACATTAAGGTCTAATTTATTTTGTTAGGCAATAATCACTAAACCTGACGAGATCTTCTTGGTGTTTAATTGTATCACCAAAACTACTAATTGGTTTGATTATTTTCATATCATCTGCAAACAAATGGAATTTTGAGTGTAAAAAACAGGAATTAATATCATTAATAAAAATGACAAAGAGCAATGGACTCAGTAAGGACCCCTGGGGAACTCCAGGTGTTATTTCAGTCCAGGATGATCTAAACCCATCGAGAACAACAGCTTGAGATCGACGTTCCATGTAGGAGGAATACCATCTTAAAAGATCACCGTGTACTCCTGCTGACTGTAATTTAATTAAGAGCAACGAGCGATAAATATGCCATCGACTTGGTGCCCTAACGCTATTTGGTCCACTATAAATTCATTTGTGAGAAGAAGATTGGAGGTTGTGGAACACCCTTTAAGAAATCCATCATGCTGGTTCTGTATAAATATTGGTTTTAAAGCTGCGTAAGTTTGTGTATAAACTATACTCTCAATATTGTAAAGTAACAATTACAGAATTCCCACTAGTAGAAATCTAATGCGCGTGCCCGCCTAGTTGTTTCTTGCTCCCACACGAGGTGATGCCTGAATAAGAAAGTCTCCCAAAATTTTGGGTAGATAATGGCGATTTCGTTAGCTCTATCTATAGAGTAATTTACCTTGATACCTAGAAATTATGTTTTACCAGTGTTCACTGTTTCTTTATTGTAAAACCTAAAATGTAAGGTCAGGTGGGGTAAGTGAAGCGAAGGAGTACCTAAGTGAAACCTATCGTAATCAATAAATCACGCAGTTTAGCTCTATGCTATGTGGCGAAATGGTTTCAATGCTCTAGCACACGCGTCACACAATCTTTCTGCTAGCTCATAATTTAAAAAGAAATCAGTTATCTTTAAGTTTACAAAACACAAGTCGGCTGATGCCATGAAGCAGTTGAATAGTGTTTATGTACATTTTTACACGAAAGTACGCATGAAACGGCGCGTAATGTGGGGTTAGTATTTGCAGGCACAGATGACACAGGTAATAAAATCAATCAAATACCTACTACATTACAAATGTCATTGTAAATGTCCGATGGGCGAAAATCACGTATTTCACATCAGACGCTTTTATATTATATATATTATGATTTTTTTTATAGGGAGGTTTCCCATAATCACCTCGCTTGGAAAGTTGCTTGTAATCGCAGAACATTATAATGTACCAAGGAGAATGCTACTGCCCATTCTCTGGATAGTCCCTTAGTCTGATTTTATACGGCACCCACAGAAAGATATGGAGATTCTGCGCTTATAAAGCGCTATATAGATACCTGGCAGCTATTATTATATAAGTAGGTACCTATAATGATTGCGGGTAACAGATAATAAAAACAAAACTGTCAATATAGTCAACTGCAAAATAGTCAAACGCCAATGTCAACTTACCGTCAGAATATTGAATCGGAACATTTCTGTCAAAATCGTGAACCATGTTTGAAGTGATGTTTCACGCAAATTGAATTTTCAAAAGTTATTTTCTCGAAAAGTATTTATTACCGTCATTTGCCATTTCAGATTTAGGTTTTCTATGTGTATACCTACCAGTGGAAAAAAATCAGCCTCCTAGCAAAACGCACATAGTGAATAGATGTGCAAGTATGTTTCACTTACCCCACCTGACCCTAAATATAAAATTATATATTTTACTAAGTGAAATCAAGGAAATAATTAGCTAATATACCTACAACAGGATTTTTTTTGCAAATCAACATGGTACCTGGTTGGTTTTATGGGAAATTAAAAATCATAAACTGGCAGTACCTTGACAATGAAATTTTTTGGTTAGGTATGGTTATTTTATCCATTAATTAATCATTTAGCTGTTTTTCTATTAAGGTGGAGGACTTGTTAATACATGAAATGTAACGCTGTATTTATATTTTTCACAATAAACACTTCTAAAAGGAAAAGTAGATAAAATAATGGCTACTTACTTGTGAAATGTTATTCCTTCCATATTTACGCCTCAGTGCGACTTCTGCTGCATAAAATGCTGCAACCACCCACTGCACACACATTATTTCTCAAATATTTATTGCATAAATAACTATTTAAATAGGATTATTTCACAAAAAACAACAATTTCAAAAAACTATTAACCTGTTCGGCTTAGATCAAACGAAGCGAAATAAAAAAACCCGGTAACGGTGACAAGGACCAAAGACATTACGTTCGTCTTTTTTTTACTTAGCACCGAATGTATAGCGCTCTCCTTGTTGTCCACGAATGACGTCATATAGTTCTGGGCCCTGGTAACAATGCTGCCGCACACCATTCCAGACCCGGACGCGCCGTCCCGCGCGGAGCCGACGTACCGCGAGTGGCAGCACTGGCTGGTCGGCAACGTGCGCGGCGCGGCGGTGGCACGCGGGGACACGCTGGCCGCGTACGTGGGCTCGGGCCCGCCGCCGCGCACCGGCCTGCATCGGTACGTCTTCCTCGTCTACGCGCAACCCGGGAAGATTGAGTTCGATGAACCCAGGCTTACTAACACGTGAGTACGTTTAGTTGTTTATTGTGTGTCGTAGTAATACATTTCTCTCGTAAGACAAATAGGTGTCCCTCTAATAAGTAAAATAGGTACATTTTTTAGGTAAAATATATACCTCTAATATGTAACATAGGTACCTCTAATAGGTAACATAGATACCTCTAATAGATAACAGGTACCTCTCATAGGTAACATAGGTACCTCTAATAGATAACAGGTACCTCTCATAGGTAACATAGGTACCTCTAATAGATAACAGGTACCTCTCATAGGTAACATAGGTACCTCTAATAGATAACAGGTACCTCTCATAGGTAACATAGGTACCTCTAATAGATAACAGGTACCTCTCATAGGTAACATAGGTACCTCTAATAGATAACAGGTACCTCTCATAGGTAACATAGGTACCTCTAATAGGTAACATAGATACCTCTAATAGATAACAGGTACCTCTCATAGGTAACATAGGTACCTCTAATAGATAACAGGTACCTCTCATAGGTAACATAGGTACCTCTAATAGATAACAGGTACCTCTCATAGGTAACATAGGTACCTCTAATAGATAACAGGTACCTCTCATAGGTAACATAGGTACCTCTAATAGGTAACATAGGTACCTCTAATAGATAACAGGTACCTCTCAGGTACAGAAAAAAAAGCACATATGACTGCTCGCCTCCTGCATCCATCGGCTCCCCGCGGCATTCACCAGATCGTCGGTCCACCGAGTGGGGGGCCTACGCTGCGTCTTCCGGTTCGTGGTCACCACTCGAGAACCCTTCTTCCCCATCGGTTGTCAGTTCTACGAGCGATGTGGCCTGCCCATCAAAGATTTATTAATGTTTAGTATTCGAGCTGATCATATCTTTTTTAATTCCAGTTCGGGCAAGAACCGCGGCGGATTCTCCATCGCTATGTTCGCGAAGAAGTACTCCCTCGGCGACCCTATCGCCGGCAACTTCTACCAGGCGCAATATGACGATTACGTGCCCATTCTCTACAAACAACTCGGCGAATAAACAACAACAAAACAGAGAGAGGGAAAGAGAAAGGGAGAGGGAGGGACAGAGAGGAATAAACTTTTTTTTATTGAGACTGAACTGAAGATTTACTAGCTACAATGGTCCTGACATTTACGTAGGATCTTCCAGAAGCGTTCTTATTGAAGCTCCATTTTTAACTGATCGGTAAAGTAAAACAACGTTAGCTGCCATCTCTACTTTGATGGGTGACTGCTAACAAAAAGTGGTACCCACTGCCACAAATATAATCTGTAGTTACGACGATATGCAGTCTCTTTCTAACAATGCTCATAAGAAAAAGATGGCGGGACATTTAACTATTCTACTGCGTAGATATTGGAGACTGACAAAATACTTGCTAGTCCATTCTTTCCTCTCTGTCTCTTCTCTGTAGTTGGAGCGAGATGTTTATATTGCTAATACCATGAAACAAGCAGGAGAGGAATGCCAATACACCAAGAAAACAGCGTAGATCTGACATATACAAAAAAACCGTTTAAACATATATAGCGTTGGAAAATGAGCGGGCTATAAGTTGAGCGCAGATCAGAAATACGCCAAAAACCGTTTTAAACCTAGCCCGCCGTAGTTACCCGTATAGCGCGCTCATTTTGCTGTGGTATTTAGGTTTATAACGGTTTTAGGCATATTTCTGATCTACGCTGTTTTCTTGGTGTATTTGAATTCCCCTCCTTGTTCCATGCTAATACTAAGAACACTTTCAAGGAACGTTGAATTCTGCTATTCTAATTTCAACAAGTGTAATTTGGCAGCATCAAAAGTATAGCGGTCCTTGTTATTTCGATCGATATAAAAGAGACGGCAACATTTTTCTCATTGTCAAATTTGATTTAGCTTAGAATATTGCGCAACAGAAACGACTTAAGGGGGAACGTTACACTAGCGCGGGAAATTCAAATTGTCTTGCGTTCTTTTGCCAATAATAGCTTAATTACTCAACGTGATTACATGAAAACTAATAATAAATAGAATGGTGAGAAATTTAGTAATATTTATATTTAATACTATTTTTGTGCTTTAGGATATTACCCTATTTTACTTCGTTCATTTTTAGTAGGAAAAAGATAGCCTATTAGAAAGAATATATAAAAAACTTCGTGTTCCAAAATGGAGTATTCACATATTCACAAAAGTTATTGGACAGAAAGACATTTTTCTCAAAAAGGACTGGTGTTGCCAGTAATTAGCGATTTACTACATCTCGCTCCTTAATAGATTAAAGAAGTTAAGTGTTAATGGCTGAAAAATAATTTCACCGGTGTGCCCAGTGCTTGCGTTATATTAGACGTAAGTATATATAAAAAGGTCAACAGATTAATTCTAATGTAAAGAAAAAATGTGGACTCGCATCCATCCATTATATTTTCCCAACTGTCACCACTGGGGGTGGTTAGCACAATAATTAACAATAAGCATCAACCACTTCCAGTGGGGGCCGTTGGGAAGAAATCCATCTCTACATATAGCTGGTACATGCTTTCATAGGCTATCGTGACAAGTAATCTTCAAAATCCCATTTAATTAAATATAACCCCGTTGTTTTTAAATTAATCTGAATACCCTAATAAGCGATCGATACTGATGTTTATAGCAATAAATCATAAACAAAAAGGTCTTCTGAATAAATTGGGATGGTTTATTTAACTTGTTTTTTTTTTTACATATAAATACTTATATACTTATATATTTGGATACGGGCAGCGGAACCCTCGAGGACAGAGGCTGGCTGACTTCATGGAGAAGGAGGAACTCTTTATGATGAACTCCTTCTACGAGAAGCGGCCATCCAGGAAGTGGACGTGCATAAGTCCCGACGGTTCCACTAAAGATGAGATAGACTTCATCATGACGACCAAGAAGCACATATTCGATGATGTCTCTGTGATCAGCAAGGTGAAAACCGGTAGCGATCACCGTATTGTTAGAGGCACATTGAATATCAATGTAAAGCTCGAAAGGTCACGTCTGGTGAAGTCTACGCTCCGTCCAAATCCTGTCCAAATCCAAAACCCCGAAGGCTTTCAGCTGGAACTCCAAAATCGCTTCCAGTGCCTAGCCGACTGTAACACAGTGGACGAGATAAACGACGGGTTGGTGGAAACTGTCCAAGCTGTTGGATCGAAATTCTTTAAGACCCAACGCCGAAAGAAGGCTCAAAAGCTCTCAGAAAAAACTCTTGAGCTAATGGCCGACCGGAGCGAAATGAAGCTGCAGTCTTCAGTTGATATGTCAGCCTACGGTGAACTCAATAGACGAATCTGGAGTTCCTTGCGACACGACTTGCGTGCTCTTAGTACTTCACGTATTGAGGCCGCAATTGAGCGGAACCAAGGCTCTAAAGTGTTCGCAAAGGATTCGTCTATTGGGCAACACCAAATGACAAAACTGAAGACCGAAAATGGTAGCGTCATTTCATCCAAGCCTGAGATTCTGAGAGAGATCGAGAACTTCTATGGACAGTTATACACCTCGACACGTAAGCCCGCTACTAACACAGCTCAGGACATCAGAGCCAAGTTAGTCCGACACTATACCGAAGATATCCCGGACGTCAGCCTGTACGAGATTAGAATGGCCCTCAAACAGCTTAAAAACAACAAGGCAGCAGGTGAAGATGGAATTACGACCGAACTTCTGAGAGCGGGTGGTAGACCGGTACTTTTAGTCCTCCAGAAGTTATTTAATTCTGTCATCCTTGAAGGTACAACGCCAGAGGCATGGCACAAGAGCGTGGTGGTGCTCTTCTTCAAAAAAGGCGATAACACCTTATTGAAGAACTATAGGCCCATCTCGCTCTTGAGTCATGTGTATAAGCTGTTTTCGAGAGTCATTACGAATCGTCTCGCACGCAGGTTGGATGAATTCCAGCCTCCCGAACAAGCCGGTTTCCGAAAAGGCTTTAGCACCATAGACCACATCCATACCCTGCGCCAGATTCTACAGAAGACCGAAGAGTATAATCGGCCGTTATGCCTAGCGTTTGTGAACTATGAGAAAGCCTTCGATTCAATCGAGACTTGGGCGGTGCTGCAGTCCTTGCAGCGATGCCAAATTGACTATAGGTATATCGAAGTTTTGAAGTGTTTGTACAGTAAGGCCACTATGTCAGTCCGACTACAGGACCAGAGTACGGAACAAATTCCATTGCAAAGAGGCGTGAGACAGGGAGACGTTATTTCTCCGAAACTGTTCACAAACGCATTGGAGGATGTTTTCAAGCTCTTGGAGTGGAAAAGATCTGGCATCAACATAAATGGCGAGTACATCACTAACCTTCGTTTTGCCGATGATATAGTCATAATGGCGGAATCGCTCGAGGACCTTAGCACCATGCTCAACGACCTCAGTAGAGTCTCCCAGCAGGTTGGTCTTAAGATGAATATGGACAAGACAAAGATCATGTCTAATGCTCATGTTCCACCTATACCGGTAATTGTTGGGAACGATACTCTCGAAGTTGTCGACAAGTATGTCTACCTAGGACAGATTGTCCAATTAGGTAGGTCCAACTTCGACAAAGAGGTGGCGCGAAGAATCCAACTCGGCTGGGCAGCGTTCGGGAAGCTTCGTCCTATCTTTTCGTCCAAAATACCGCAGAGCCTGAAAACGAAAGTTTTCAATCAGTGTGTGTTGCCAGTGATGACTTATGGAACTGAGACGTGGTCTCTTACTGTGGGCCTCATTAGTAAGCTCAAAGTCGCGCAGCGAGCTATGGAGCGAGCTATGCTCGGTGTTTCCCTGCGAGATAAGCTCCGGAACGAGGAGATCCGCAGGAGAACTAAAGTGACCGATATAGCTCTTAGAGTTGTAAGTTGAAGTGGCAATGGGCAGGCCACATCGCTCGTAGAACTGACAACCGATGGGGAAGAAAGGTTCTCGAGTGGCGACCACGAACCGGAAGACGCCGCGTAGGCCGGCCCCCCACTCGGTGGACCGACGACCTGGTGAAAGCCGCGGGGAGCCGATGGATGCAGGAGGCGAGCAGCCGCTCAAGGTGGCGTGCTCTGGGGGAGGCCTATGTTCAGCAGTGGACGTCTTCAGGCTGTTAATGATGATGATGATGATGACTTATATACCCACCGAGCGAGTGTGCCTCAGCGGCATTGACCATAAATCCAGCTGACCAATGATACAACTTTCCCTCATACGAAAATTAGTAGTGTATTTCAACCACTAATTTCTAATAAATACTATGAATTTCTAATATGAGAGCGATGGTGGGCGTTCCCACCATCGCTCTCATATTAAAGCATGTGCGCTTCGCAATCTTACGGCACCGGGTTCGATCCTCGGCCCTGCACCGATGACTTGTCTCCAGCAGCGCTCCGTGCCTCGGCGAGCACGTGAGCCGGGTGTACCCCCAGTGGCCCCCACATGGCTCGCCCCGGGTGGCACGTCGGTCCGGCGGGCTTATTACCTAACTTGCAACAGGCGTAAATTGCGCGATGATTGCTGTCATACATCATTAGTGGTGTCGAGCATGTATGCTTCGCTACTGCTGTCGCATTGTTGTTGCAAATTTTACGTAATCACGCCGCCGGTTGTCATAAGAACATCTATGGCAATCGTTAAGGGTAGTCAGACGCCTGATCTAACCATCCCTGTTACTGGTCCCTGTCCTTAGTTCAGTCGCTCGTGTAATCTGGTAGGTTGCCGCTACAGGTTAGATTATATAGGAGCCGACCCCAATAACAAATAGGAAAAGGCAAAGAGGATGATTCCATCCTGGGCCCTAATTCTGTATGAAAACTCAGATTCCACACGATACGAAACCACGTCGTTATCGTGTCTTGTTCAAATCGTGTCGCATCATTAGAAATACCTTCTCTTTACATTATGTTATTTTTAATTTGGTAGCTTTTGACGTGTTGATGTTTCGGAACGTGTCTCAGTGGAACATTATGATTTTTGACAGTTCGCGTCATTTCCAAATTCATTTCGCGCGGTTTTGTTTCCATTTCATAGAAAATAGATTTTTGCAGATTTCTTATATAAGACAAGGAATTCGCGTGGTTTCGAAGTAAGGAATCGTAAAGTGGTCATACAGAATTAGGGTCCAGCTCTGTTCTTTGTAATTTCGTATCGACTTTGTCTCGTTTTGTTACCTCGCCCCCTGCCCGCGCAGGTGAGTCGTGTTTATACGAGAAATTATGTTCACGAGCTATCAACGGGCTTTATAATCTTTGCTCAACGGCGCGGATACAGGGGGGGGGGGGGCAGGGGGGGGCGCAGGGGACGCGCGCCCTATTAGCCGGACAATATTTAAAGTACCCCCTTTCTAACAAAAAAGAAAGAATTAAATCAGACCAACTTTAATGAATAAGTACCTACATTTTGCTTTTACTACTAAGAGAACCGTGCTGAATTTTGGGATTCAAAGTAGGTATCCTATAGCCCACCTCGTAATATGAACTCAAATAATGGCAAGTTTTATTTGAATTAATTCTGTAGTTTCGGCGTTATCTGTGTTTTGGCGTGATGCTCAGCCATGAAAAGATGCAGACAAAAATTTAAAAAAATTACAGTTTTGGCTTCAGTATCGATTATAGAAAGCTCGCCAAAAAAATGTCAAAATATCTTCAGTGTACAGAATTGGGCCTGTTACAGTTTTATTGCAATTTTATTGTGGTTTATTATAAGTAGGTATAGATTAAAAAAAAAAAACAGTATCGGAAGAATCGTCTTCACTGTTTAGTTAGCACATTGTTTTTTTCTATAATCTGTGGCTTAGCACCAAACTAAAAAGTTGTTGGCGGTAGTAGGTATTTCGAACAAATAGAAGTGGCATTGTTCTAGTAGCAAGTTACAGTTCGGCTCTTTTGAACTATAGGAGCTAAATCAGATTGCTGAGTGGCCGCGTAGAAATTGTGACGCTCACCGAAGCCGACACTCTTTGGGGTGAAATGAGTGTCTAGGAGATTTAACAAATCTACGTAGGGCACATCTTCATTTCCTTGGGCAACGCTAAGTCCGCTGCCAACTTGTAGGTACCCTCCGTGACTGCGCTGAGTAGGATCGCCTTTCTTCTCTTGCCCGCTGGGTCAGTCGTTTCGTTGAAACCATTTGCAATAAAATATTGCCCAATACGTCCTTTATACGTTTTCCACGTCTGTATATTGTGATCGAAACTATTTAAAATTCCGAATTGAGCACTAATATTCGACATTTTGCACGCGTTTTTATTATTATTTGCGGGTAGCTCGTCGCCACTGTTCCGTATAAAGGCAGAGCGTGCGGGACAAGTGAAACGATCGCTAGTTGACTTCACGCTGATTTATTATGCGACACATTTGTCGGGGTGGGCGCAGCCACACGCATACTTAACAGATTTCAACCACAATGCTTAGCTAACAGCTTCATACAATGCCATATATTCAGCCTCAGTGGCAGCCTCGAGAGGCTGCCACTGACAACTGTTTTCTTGTACTCCAGGTAATGGTGCATTGGTCAAATAACTTAAATAAATATCCAGTTGTACTCTTCCTGTCTCGTGTATCATTTCCACCCCAATCTGAGTCTACGTACCCACACAAAATATCGTTATAGTCACACCTCTTGTAACATAACTTTAAATCAATAGTGCCTTTTAGGTACCTAAGCACCCTCTTAAGGCATAACCAAAGCTCTTTATTATTTTTGTTTGTGTACCTGCTCAGTATATTCACACTTATACTTAAATCAGGACGGGTGCACAACATGATGTACATCAAGCACCCTATAACGTTTCGGCATGGAGCGTTATATTTCTCCTCGAGAGTTTAGTGCATCATAGTTGAGCTTATTTTCAAGCGGGGTATTGACAGATTTGCAATCATGCATATTAAACTTAGCCAAAACTGTTTTAATGTATGCACTTTGGTCCAAAGTCATTTGATTATTTACTCTTGTAATTTTAATACCAAGAAATAATCTAATGTCACTTAAATCAGTCATCTCAAATTTGCTGATTAAATACCTTTTGAAATTATTCATTGTATCAATTTCAGCGCATGCGAGTACTAAATCATCGACATAAAGTACTACATATATATTTTTACGCACATCTCCATTGTCTTGTAAATAAATACACCTATCAACAGATGATGTTTTAAACCCTTCCTCTTTTAATGATTTTTCAAACACTTCAAAACAACACCTAGCTGCCTGTTTTAGCCCGTATAATGTTTAATGTAGTTTACAGACATGATTATTTTTACTTAAGACACCTTCAGGAACTTTCTTATATATTTCCTCTTTTAATTCGCCATTCAGAAAGGCGGTTTTTGAACCAATAAATTAAATTGGTTTGTGAAGCTAATTATAAATCTGAAACTAGCTATTCGTGCAACTGGTGCAAAAATTTCTTTATAGTCTGTTAAATATTCTTGGCTAAAGCCCCTAGCAACTAAACGTGCCTTAGATCTTAAAGGGTTTCCAAATTCATCATTTTTAACTGTAAAAATCCATTTACAATCAACAATGTTTTTATTTGCTGGTCGTGGTACTAAAGTCCATGTTTTATTCTTTGCTATTCATCCCTAATTGCGCTTTCCCACTGAGTTCTGTCATCTCTAGTTTTAATTTCATCAAATGAATTCGGTATTTTACATAAAACAGATTGAGCACATCAATCGATTTTGCAAATCAACATGGTACCTGGTTGGTTTTATGGGAAATTAAAAATCATAAACTGGCAGTACCTTGACAATGAAATTTTTTGGTTAGGTATGGTTATTTTATCCATTAATTAATCATTTAGCTGTTTTTCTATTAAGGTGAGGACTTGTTAATACATGAAATGTAACGCTGTATTTATATTTTTCACAATAAACACTTCTAAAAGGAAAAGTAGATAAAATAATGGCTACTTACTTGTGAAATGTTATTCCTTCCATATTTACGCCTCAGTGCGACTTCTGCTGCATAAAATGCTGCAACCACCCACTGCACACACATTATTTCTCAAATATTTATTGCATAAATAACTATTTAAATAGGATTATTTCACAAAAAACAACAATTTCAAAAAACTATTAACCTGTTCGGCTTAGATCAAACGAAGCGAAATAAAAAAACCCGGTAACGGTGACAAGGACCAAAGACATTACGTTCGTCTTTTTTTTACTTAGCACCGAATGTATAGCGCTCTCCTTGTTGTCCACGAATGACGTCATATAGTTCTGGGCCCTGGTAACAATGCTGCCGCACACCATTCCAGACCCGGACGCGCCGTCCCGCGCGGAGCCGACGTACCGCGAGTGGCAGCACTGGCTGGTCGGCAACGTGCGCGGCGCGGCGGTGGCACGCGGGGACACGCTGGCCGCGTACGTGGGCTCGGGCCCGCCGCCGCGCACCGGCCTGCATCGGTACGTCTTCCTCGTCTACGCGCAACCCGGGAAGATTGAGTTCGATGAACCCAGGCTTACTAACACGTGAGTACGTTTAGTTGTTTATTGTGTGTCGTAGTAATACATTTCTCTCGTAAGACAAATAGGTGTCCCTCTAATAAGTAAAATAGGTACATTTTTTAGGTAAAATATATACCTCTAATATGTAACATAGGTACCTCTAATAGGTAACATAGATACCTCTAATAGATAACAGGTACCTCTCATAGGTAACATAGGTACCTCTAATAGATAACAGGTACCTCTCATAGGTAACATAGGTACCTCTAATAGATAACAGGTACCTCTCATAGGTAACATAGGTACCTCTAATAGATAACAGGTACCTCTCATAGGTAACATAGGTACCTCTAATAGATAACAGGTACCTCTCATAGGTAACATAGGTACCTCTAATAGATAACAGGTACCTCTCATAGGTAACATAGGTACCTCTAATAGGTAACATAGATACCTCTAATAGATAACAGGTACCTCTCATAGGTAACATAGGTACCTCTAATAGATAACAGGTACCTCTCATAGGTAACATAGGTACCTCTAATAGATAACAGGTACCTCTCATAGGTAACACAGGTACCTCTAATAGATAACAGGTACCTCTCATAGGTAACATAGGTACCTCTAATAGGTAACATAGGTACCTCTAATAGATAACAGGTACCTCTCAGGTACAGAAAAAAAAGCACATATGACTGCTCGCCTCCTGCATCCATCGGCTCCCCGCGGCATTCACCAGATCGTCGGTCCACCGAGTGGGGGGCCTACGCTGCGTCTTCCGGTTCGTGGTCACCACTCGAGAACCCTTCTTCCCCATCGGTTGTCAGTTCTACGAGCGATGTGGCCTGCCCATCAAAGATTTATTAATGTTTAGTATTCGAGCTGATCATATCTTTTTTAATTCCAGTTCGGGCAAGAACCGCGGCGGATTCTCCATCGCTATGTTCGCGAAGAAGTACTCCCTCGGCGACCCTATCGCCGGCAACTTCTACCAGGCGCAATATGACGATTACGTGCCCATTCTCTACAAACAACTCGGCGAATAAACAACAACAAAACAGAGAGAGGGAAAGAGAAAGGGAGAGGGAGGGACAGAGAGGAATAAACTTTTTTTTATTGAGACTGAACTGAAGATTTACTAGCTACAATGGTCCTGACATTTACGTAGGATCTTCCAGAAGCGTTCTTATTGAAGCTCCATTTTTAACTGATCGGTAAAGTAAAACAACGTTAGCTGCCATCTCTACTTTGATGGGTGACTGCTAACAAAAAGTGGTACCCACTGCCACAAATATAATCTGTAGTTACGACGATATGCAGTCTCTTTCTAACAATGCTCATAAGAAAAAGATGGCGGGACATTTAACTATTCTACTGCGTAGATATTGGAGACTGACAAAATACTTGCTAGTCCATTCTTTCCTCTCTGTCTCTTCTCTGTAGTTGGAGCGAGATGTTTATATTGCTAATACCATGAAACAAGCAGGAGAGGAATGCCAATACACCAAGAAAACAGCGTAGATCTGACATATACAAAAAAACCGTTTAAACATATATAGCGTTGGAAAATGAGCGGGCTATAAGTTGAGCGCAGATCAGAAATACGCCAAAAACCGTTTTAAACCTAGCCCGCCGTAGTTACCCGTATAGCGCGCTCATTTTGCTGTGGTATTTAGGTTTATAACGGTTTTAGGCATATTTCTGATCTACGCTGTTTTCTTGGTGTATTTGAATTCCCCTCCTTGTTCCATGCTAATACTAAGAACACTTTCAAGGAACGTTGAATTCTGCTATTCTAATTTCAACAAGTGTAATTTGGCAGCATCAAAAGTATAGCGGTCCTTGTTATTTCGATCGATATAAAAGAGACGGCAACATTTTTCTCATTGTCAAATTTGATTTAGCTTAGAATATTGCGCAACAGAAACGACTTAAGGGGGAACGTTACACTAGCGCGGGAAATTCAAATTGTCTTGCGTTCTTTTGCCAATAATAGCTTAATTACTCAACGTGATTACATGAAAACTAATAATAAATAGAATGGTGAGAAATTTAGTAATATTTATATTTAATACTATTTTTGTGCTTTAGGATATTACCCTATTTTACTTCGTTCATTTTTAGTAGGAAAAAGATAGCCTATTAGAAAGAATATATAAAAAACTTCGTGTTCCAAAATGGAGTATTCACATATTCACAAAAGTTATTGGACAGAAAGACATTTTTCTCAAAAAGGACTGGTGTTGCCAGTAATTAGCGATTTACTACATCTCGCTCCTTAATAGATTAAAGAAGTTAAGTGTTAATGGCTGAAAAATAATTTCACCGGTGTGCCCAGTGCTTGCGTTATATTAGACGTAAGTATATATAAAAAGGTCAACAGATTAATTCTAATGTAAAGAAAAAATGTGGACTCGCATCCATCCATTATATTTTCCCAACTGTCACCACTGGGGGTGGTTAGCACAATAATTAACAATAAGCATCAACCACTTCCAGTGGGGGCCGTTGGGAAGAAATCCATCTCTACATATAGCTGGTACATGCTTTCATAGGCTATCGTGACAAGTAATCTTCAAAATCCCATTTAATTAAATATAACCCCGTTGTTTTTAAATTAATCTGAATACCCTAATAAGCGATCGATACTGATGTTTATAGCAATAAATCATAAACAAAAAGGTCTTCTGAATAAATTGGGATGGTTTATTTAACTTGTTTTTTTTTTTACATATAAATACTTATATACTTATATATTTGGATACGGGCAGCGGAACCCTCGAGGACAGAGGCTGGCTGACTTCATGGAGAAGGAGGAACTCTTTATGATGAACTCCTTCTACGAGAAGCGGCCATCCAGGAAGTGGACGTGCATAAGTCCCGACGGTTCCACTAAAGATGAGATAGACTTCATCATGACGACCAAGAAGCACATATTCGATGATGTCTCTGTGATCAGCAAGGTGAAAACCGGTAGCGATCACCGTATTGTTAGAGGCACATTGAATATCAATGTAAAGCTCGAAAGGTCACGTCTGGTGAAGTCTACGCTCCGTCCAAATCCTGTCCAAATCCAAAACCCCGAAGGCTTTCAGCTGGAACTCCAAAATCGCTTCCAGTGCCTAGCCGACTGTAACACAGTGGACGAGATAAACGACGGGTTGGTGGAAACTGTCCAAGCTGTTGGATCGAAATTCTTTAAGACCCAACGCCGAAAGAAGGCTCAAAAGCTCTCAGAAAAAACTCTTGAGCTAATGGCCGACCGGAGCGAAATGAAGCTGCAGTCTTCAGTTGATATGTCAGCCTACGGTGAACTCAATAGACGAATCTGGAGTTCCTTGCGACACGACTTGCGTGCTCTTAGTACTTCACGTATTGAGGCCGCAATTGAGCGGAACCAAGGCTCTAAAGTGTTCGCAAAGGATTCGTCTATTGGGCAACACCAAATGACAAAACTGAAGACCGAAAATGGTAGCGTCATTTCATCCAAGCCTGAGATTCTGAGAGAGATCGAGAACTTCTATGGACAGTTATACACCTCGACACGTAAGCCCGCTACTAACACAGCTCAGGACATCAGAGCCAAGTTAGTCCGACACTATACCGAAGATATCCCGGACGTCAGCCTGTACGAGATTAGAATGGCCCTCAAACAGCTTAAAAACAACAAGGCAGCAGGTGAAGATGGAATTACGACCGAACTTCTGAGAGCGGGTGGTAGACCGGTACTTTTAGTCCTCCAGAAGTTATTTAATTCTGTCATCCTTGAAGGTACAACGCCAGAGGCATGGCACAAGAGCGTGGTGGTGCTCTTCTTCAAAAAAGGCGATAACACCTTATTGAAGAACTATAGGCCCATCTCGCTCTTGAGTCATGTGTATAAGCTGTTTTCGAGAGTCATTACGAATCGTCTCGCACGCAGGTTGGATGAATTCCAGCCTCCCGAACAAGCCGGTTTCCGAAAAGGCTTTAGCACCATAGACCACATCCATACCCTGCGCCAGATTCTACAGAAGACCGAAGAGTATAATCGGCCGTTATGCCTAGCGTTTGTGAACTATGAGAAAGCCTTCGATTCAATCGAGACTTGGGCGGTGCTGCAGTCCTTGCAGCGATGCCAAATTGACTATAGGTATATCGAAGTTTTGAAGTGTTTGTACAGTAAGGCCACTATGTCAGTCCGACTACAGGACCAGAGTACGGAACAAATTCCATTGCAAAGAGGCGTGAGACAGGGAGACGTTATTTCTCCGAAACTGTTCACAAACGCATTGGAGGATGTTTTCAAGCTCTTGGAGTGGAAAAGATCTGGCATCAACATAAATGGCGAGTACATCACTAACCTTCGTTTTGCCGATGATATAGTCATAATGGCGGAATCGCTCGAGGACCTTAGCACCATGCTCAACGACCTCAGTAGAGTCTCCCAGCAGGTTGGTCTTAAGATGAATATGGACAAGACAAAGATCATGTCTAATGCTCATGTTCCACCTATACCGGTAATTGTTGGGAACGATACTCTCGAAGTTGTCGACAAGTATGTCTACCTAGGACAGATTGTCCAATTAGGTAGGTCCAACTTCGACAAAGAGGTGGCGCGAAGAATCCAACTCGGCTGGGCAGCGTTCGGGAAGCTTCGTCCTATCTTTTCGTCCAAAATACCGCAGAGCCTGAAAACGAAAGTTTTCAATCAGTGTGTGTTGCCAGTGATGACTTATGGAACTGAGACGTGGTCTCTTACTGTGGGCCTCATTAGTAAGCTCAAAGTCGCGCAGCGAGCTATGGAGCGAGCTATGCTCGGTGTTTCCCTGCGAGATAAGCTCCGGAACGAGGAGATCCGCAGGAGAACTAAAGTGACCGATATAGCTCTTAGAGTTGTAAGTTGAAGTGGCAATGGGCAGGCCACATCGCTCGTAGAACTGACAACCGATGGGGAAGAAAGGTTCTCGAGTGGCGACCACGAACCGGAAGACGCCGCGTAGGCCGGCCCCCCACTCGGTGGACCGACGACCTGGTGAAAGCCGCGGGGAGCCGATGGATGCAGGAGGCGAGCAGCCGCTCAAGGTGGCGTGCTCTGGGGGAGGCCTATGTTCAGCAGTGGACGTCTTCAGGCTGTTAATGATGATGATGATGATGACTTATATACCCACCGAGCGAGTGTGCCTCAGCGGCATTGACCATAAATCCAGCTGACCAATGATACAACTTTCCCTCATACGAAAATTAGTAGTGTATTTCAACCACTAATTTCTAATAAATACTATGAATTTCTAATATGAGAGCGATGGTGGGCGTTCCCACCATCGCTCTCATATTAAAGCATGTGCGCTTCGCAATCTTACGGCACCGGGTTCGATCCTCGGCCCTGCACCGATGACTTGTCTCCAGCAGCGCTCCGTGCCTCGGCGAGCACGTGAGCCGGGTGTACCCCCAGTGGCCCCCACATGGCTCGCCCCGGGTGGCACGTCGGTCCGGCGGGCTTATTACCTAACTTGCAACAGGCGTAAATTGCGCGATGATTGCTGTCATACATCATTAGTGGTGTCGAGCATGTATGCTTCGCTACTGCTGTCGCATTGTTGTTGCAAATTTTACGTAATCACGCCGCCGGTTGTCATAAGAACATCTATGGCAATCGTTAAGGGTAGTCAGACGCCTGATCTAACCATCCCTGTTACTGGTCCCTGTCCTTAGTTCAGTCGCTCGTGTAATCTGGTAGGTTGCCGCTACAGGTTAGATTATATAGGAGCCGACCCCAATAACAAATAGGAAAAGGCAAAGAGGATGATTCCATCCTGGGCCCTAATTCTGTATGAAAACTCAGATTCCACACGATACGAAACCACGTCGTTATCGTGTCTTGTTCAAATCGTGTCGCATCATTAGAAATACCTTCTCTTTACATTATGTTATTTTTAATTTGGTAGCTTTTGACGTGTTGATGTTTCGGAACGTGTCTCAGTGGAACATTATGATTTTTGACAGTTCGCGTCATTTCCAAATTCATTTCGCGCGGTTTTGTTTCCATTTCATAGAAAATAGATTTTTGCAGATTTCTTATATAAGACAAGGAATTCGCGTGGTTTCGAAGTAAGGAATCGTAAAGTGGTCATACAGAATTAGGGTCCAGCTCTGTTCTTTGTAATTTCGTATCGACTTTGTCTCGTTTTGTTACCTCGCCCCCTGCCCGCGCAGGTGAGTCGTGTTTATACGAGAAATTATGTTCACGAGCTATCAACGGGCTTTATAATCTTTGCTCAACGGCGCGGATACAGGGGGGGGGGCAGGGGGGGGCGCAGGGGACGCGCGCCCTATTAGCCGGACAATATTTAAAGTACCCCCTTTCTAACAAAAAAGAAAGAATTAAATCGGACCAACTTTAATGAATAAGTACCTACATTTTGCTTTTACTACTAAGAGAACCGTGCTGAATTTTGGGATTCAAAGTAGGTATCCTATAGCCCACCTCGTAATATGAACTCAAATAATGGCAAGTTTTATTTGAATTAATTCTGTAGTTTCGGCGTTATCTGTGTTTTGGCGTGATGCTCAGCCATGAAAAGATGCAGACAAAAATTTAAAAAAATTACAGTTTTGGCTTCAGTATCGATTATAGAAAGCTCGCCAAAAAAATGTCAAAATATCTTCAGTGTACAGAATTGGGCCTGTTACAGTTTTATTGCAATTTTATTGTGGTTTATTATAAGTAGGTATAGATTAAAAAAAAAAAACAGTATCGGAAGAATCGTCTTCACTGTTTAGTTAGCACATTGTTTTTTTCTATAATCTGTGGCTTAGCACCAAACTAAAAAGTTGTTGGCGGTAGTAGGTATTTCGAACAAATAGAAGTGGCATTGTTCTAGTAGCAAGTTACAGTTCGGCTCTTTTGAACTATAGGAGCTAAATCAGATTGCTGAGTGGCCGCGTAGAAATTGTGACGCTCACCGAAGCCGACACTCTTTGGGGTGAAATGAGTGTCTAGGAGATTTAACAAATCTACGTAGGGCACATCTTCATTTCCTTGGGCAACGCTAAGTCCGCTGCCAACTTGTAGGTACCCTCCGTGACTGCGCTGAGTAGGATCGCCTTTCTTCTCTTGCCCGCTGGGTCAGTCGTTTCGTTGAAACCATTTGCAATAAAATATTGCCCAATACGTCCTTTATACGTTTTCCACGTCTGTATATTGTGATCGAAACTATTTAAAATTCCGAATTGAGCACTAATATTCGACATTTTGCACGCGTTTTTATTATTATTTGCGGGTAGCTCGTCGCCACTGTTCCGTATAAAGGCAGAGCGTGCGGGACAAGTGAAACGATCGCTAGTTGACTTCACGCTGATTTATTATGCGACACATTTGTCGGGGTGGGCGCAGCCACACGCATACTTAACAGATTTCAACCACAATGCTTAGCTAACAGCTTCATACAATGCCATATATTCAGCCTCAGTGGCAGCCTCGAGAGGCTGCCACTGACAACTGTTTTCTTGTACTCCAGGTAATGGTGCATTGGTCAAATAACTTAAATAAATATCCAGTTGTACTCTTCCTGTCTCGTGTATCATTTCCACCCCAATCTGAGTCTACGTACCCACACAAAATATCGTTATAGTCACACCTCTTGTAACATAACTTTAAATCAATAGTGCCTTTTAGGTACCTAAGCACCCTCTTAAGGCATAACCAAAGCTCTTTATTATTTTTGTTTGTGTACCTGCTCAGTATATTCACACTTATACTTAAATCAGGACGGGTGCACAACATGATGTACATCAAGCACCCTATAACGTTTCGGCATGGAGCGTTATATTTCTCCTCGAGAGTTTAGTGCATCATAGTTGAGCTTATTTTCAAGCGGGGTATTGACAGATTTGCAATCATGCATATTAAACTTAGCCAAAACTGTTTTAATGTATGCACTTTGGTCCAAAGTCATTTGATTATTTACTCTTGTAATTTTAATACCAAGAAATAATCTAATGTCACTTAAATCAGTCATCTCAAATTTGCTGATTAAATACCTTTTGAAATTATTCATTGTATCAATTTCAGCGCATGCGAGTACTAAATCATCGACATAAAGTACTACATATATATTTTTACGCACATCTCCATTGTCTTGTAAATAAATACACCTATCAACAGATGATGTTTTAAACCCTTCCTCTTTTAATGATTTTTCAAACACTTCAAAACAACACCTAGCTGCCTGTTTTAGCCCGTATAATGTTTAATGTAGTTTACAGACATGATTATTTTTACTTAAGACACCTTCAGGAACTTTTTTATATATTTCCTCTTTTAATTCGCCATTCAGAAAGGCGGTTTTTGAACCAATAAATTAAATTGGTTTGTGAAGCTAATTATAAATCTGAAACTAGCTATTCGTGCAACTGGTGCAAAAATTTCTTTATAGTCTGTTAAATATTCTTGGCTAAAGCCCCTAGCAACTAAACGTGCCTTAGATCTTAAAGGGTTTCCAAATTCATCATTTTTAACTGTAAAAATCCATTTACAATCAACAATGTTTTTATTTGCTGGTCGTGGTACTAAAGTCCATGTTTTATTCTTTGCTATTCATCCCTAATTGCGCTTTCCCACTGAGTTCTGTCATCTCTAGTTTTAATTTCATCAAATGAATTCGGTATTTTACATTAAACAGATTGAGCACACATTAAATAATCATCATCATCAATTTCATTATACGACACAGGGGGACGATCTTTAAGCCTACCCACTCCTAACTTCTAATCGTTTATCTGTGTTTTTGTTCCCTGAAGAAGAATTAATGTCATCAGAGCGTGTATCACCCTCTTGCTCCGATTCGATTATATCATGGCTAATTTTGCGAATTTCAATAGGACACCTATGTCCATCAGATTTAGAACCATCTGATTTAGTACTGTCAGAGATTGAGACTTTACTGACACTCATTTAGACCTTTCGTTATTATCAGTTTTGTCTTGACAATTTTTACTATTGTCTTCAGGCTTTAACAGGCCTGGACTGAGCAAAATTAGTCTCATCCACTATAACATCTCTGACTATCACAAACCTTTCGCATTCAGGGTTCCGAGCTTTATAACCGTTTGGTTCATAGCCCACGAGTATACCCATGATTTATCATCAAACTTGGCTTTACTTGTTTTGTCATGGACATAAACAGTTGAGCCGAAAACCTTTAAATATTTTATTTGAGGTTTTTTATTATACCACATCTCGAATGGTGTTTGTGAAAGTCTTAGGGCCCGAGTTGGTGTTATTATTAAGTAAACAGCAGTCAACACTGCTTGACCCCAGAAAACCTTTTCTAGTTTAGCACCGTTTATCATGGAACGAGCTTTTTCAGTAATGGTCCTCACCATTCGTTCAGAAACACCATTCAACTGTGGAGTTCTCGGAACTGTCAAATGATAAGTGATTCCTTTTTCAGTACAGTAGCTTTTCATTTCAGTAGATAAATACTCTCCACCATTATCGCATTATAAATTAGCTAACTTTATATTAAACTTTGCCTCACTTTTTGCAACAAAATCTTTGAAAGCAGCGAACACGTCTGATTTGTAGGTTATTAGATACGTAACACAGTAATGAGTATATTGATCAACAAAAATCACAAAGCAGTTGTTATTGTCAATTGTTGTCGGAGTGATAGGGCCACAGACGTCTGAACTCACGGCAAATAACGGTCGATTAATATGATTTTTGTCTCTAGCCTGATTAAACTGTAGTCGACTCTGTTTCCCGTATAAGCAAACTTCACATAAATTATCATTTGGCACTACAGCATCAATTTGATTCATATCATCTACCATATGATTCTGTTTAATTTGTAAGAATGTATTTTTACTCATAGGCCCTAAGCGTTGATGCCACAACTTGTAACTAACTATTTTTGTCACTATTGCATTCTTGAGAAATAGGTTGACTCGCGTTTATCGAAACTACAAAACCTACAGCAATTAAATTGTTAGTTGACCTACCTCGCATGATGGTTTTACCATTCTTACATATCTGAGCACCAAATCTGAAAATGACTATATCCAGCTCGCTGCATCTTCGAGACAGATAGTAAGTTGTAAGGAACCTCGCGGCAGAACAGCACGTCCTCCAAAGCACCATGAACGCCCACGTCACTGGTAACCTGCAGTGTTCCCTTTTTAGTAGCTGAAATAAATTTACCATTTTTAGCAACCGAAATTTTTAACGGTATATGTAAATCAGTATAATTAGTGAAAAGGTCTTCTCTATCTATTTATTATATGGTCCGATGCCCCAGAGTCCAATAGAAATGTAATTTATTTCCATGATCCTCTTCTTGGTACTCTCCGGTCATAAAAGCAAAACCAGAAAAATCGTTTGATGTTGATGGTTGGCTTATCTCAACTGCCTGAACTGTCCTTGATCTTTCTTTAGTTCCATGTTTGCCTTCTGTTGATTCATTCTCTTGAAATAGTAACAATCGTTCTTCTTATGTCCCTTGCGCCCACAATGAAGACACTTATAATGTTGATTTTTCTTCGGTTGTTTATTGTTTTGGTGATTACAATTTGTCTGCTGTGAATTTTTAAACTTTTTTTTGGAAGTAGTATTTTTAGTTTCTACTTGAAGTACTTTAGCGCTAGTATCAGTAGATTCATTTTTCAACTTCACTTCATGGTCCATCAGTCGCGTTATTACGAAAGCTAACGTTAAACTATCTTCCGATAACGTTTGGATCGCGGTTATAACTCCATCGTAAGTTGAGGGTAGGGTGAGTAATAAATGAGCTACCTTATCTGTTTCTTCCAACTTTGTTCCAGCCACTAATAATTCCGTAACAATAAGGTAATTAAATATGGAGAAATGTTTTATTAGCGGTACGTCACCCTGCAATTTTAACGCCAACAACTTTTTACGCAACGCTAACTGTGCTGCAATACTTTTTCGTTCGTATAGCGCATCCAAACTTTGAAAAATATCTTTCGCCGTATTACTTTCCTTTGCAAAACCAAGATAGGAATCTGCAAGGTACTCGACAATAACACTTTTCGCGATTCGGTTGTTTTTCTCCCACTCTTTGCTGCGTATTATTGGATCTTCGTCAATCACTTTTAAAACGTCTAATTCACTTAACAGCGCCCGTATTCTGAACTTCCAGACACTATACTTTTCACCATCGGACGGTTTATGTTCCTTTTGACCTTGGAATTTTCCATTTTAAAACTCACGAGTAACGTTCGATTTTCAAACCGTCAAATGTCCCGAACACCAAACGCGTACGCGTAACTAAAAGCGTGTGTACGCTTTTAGTTACGCGTACGAGAGCCCAAAACCTATAGGAAATTGAGGTTTGTGGGCAATAAAAGAACGCGGTTTAAGGATTTAAAAGAATATGTAACGTATATTATCCTTATTCTTTCGTTACTAGGAAGCGATGCGACTGACTCCTACCACAGAGAAAAGCAGAATAAAAAACTAAGATGGCGGTTCTCTTTAATACAAAAATCGGTATTCTGTAATCGATTATTTTTTGTAAATCGAATGAAATAAATCAACAATAATAATTAGGTGCCTATGTTATTATGTGAAGTTTGATGTAGTATGGAGCTATACAGAACAATATATTGTGTCCACATGTTATCGAATGATCCGCACGAGGCCACTCGGGTCCGTATCTGTGCATCCGGTGTGACCCTCCGTACTGTCGCCACATCACTATCGATTGGCCCAACATTTCTCCGCCGCGTACGTCCAGTCTTTTAGCATTGCTAATTTGGTATTATTGATACAGATGGATTCTGTTTAGTTTCGGTGTACAGAATGTATGACGCATATTCTGTAGTTGCTAACGCAGTACGTTAAGTTTGATAATAAAAAATATGTAAGAAATGTAGGTTTTTCATACAAACGATTACGACCTCAGAAGTTGAATTTTCAAAAATTCTTTGTTAGCACATCATAAAAAAAGCCACTCTCCAAATATCAAGTCTCTACATTCAGTGGTGTGGACTGAACGTGGTCAGTCATGACAAAGCCTTTTTAGACAAAAGAGAAGGGAGAAAAAGATAATAAGATAAATATTATTGCGTGTGTGTGTGTGTGTGTGTGTGAGAATAATAATTATTTGTTATACAAGCCTACAAAGTTGGTTTTTGGCGCGAGTACCTACTTGAATTAAAACCTGAGCAAACGAAGGTTTCAAAGGTACGAGACGCAGAATAACTTTGCTGCCAAGTGCAACACACAACTTTTCACCTCACTACAGCGAGGAAAATGCAAGAAAAACAGCTAAAAGGCTAAGAAAAGATTAGTTTTTAGCTTATTAATTTAGCTATGGGTGGCGGTAACGCTTAACATCAGGTAAACGACTAGCTCGTCACGTGATTCATGGAAAATTAAAGAAAAAGTATTTTTCATCCAATTTCCATGCAGTCGCCGTGCTGGATAGCGTATTGGTTATATACTCCTTGGTGCTGGACAGTGCGATTATTCTAAAACTAGCTTTTGCCCGCGGCTTCGCACGCATGTATTATGTTATTTCTACGTTTAGGTAGTCTAATAATAGCTTAGTTCATGCATTTCCTCTATACCAAATCACAAAATCCACAAAAAATGTTCGAAGCTCAGCACGTATTAATTAGCAGATTAGGTAGCACACGTGTAAAAGTGTTGTTTAGGTTGTAGGTAGGTATGGCTTTTCACGTGTCATCAGATCACCTACACATTGATAAAATAGTCAGTTAGAAACTGCAAATCATATGTATGTACCTACTTAGACCTACCTTATACTTAGCCGTTAGTTTTTTTAAATATACGGTAGATCTAGGCATCTAACGAATAAAAGTTCTATGGTATACCTACATACCAGTGATACGTTCGATCTTTTCCTTGTCATTTTCACTTCAACAGATTGTTCTTGTGTTTTCACCATAAAAACCGTTCAAGTCTAGATAAGAGGTTTTTTTTTTTTTTTCTTATATTTTGGCTCCACAAATAGTGTATTTAGCCAGTGTCAAGTATTGTAATTATTCATCGAGTTATGGAATATTTCACGTGTAAAGTCAAGTCTTCAAGTCTTAGTCACAGTCCAGTCTAAGTCAGGTAATCATAGTCCAGTCTAAGTCATACCTTAGTAAACTGGTGGCGACTTTACTAGAAGCTTCTATGGAATTTTGGAAGCAACACGAAAAACCACGTATCACTACATTATATCACTTGCCCACACTCATGCTCGTAATTCAGCACTTAATGCGTAAAACACCACCAACTTTAACCATTAACACTGGAAAAGCACAAGTTTAGAAAAATAATACAATGAAACGACGTGAACTTTTTCGAGTTCCCGCCAAAACTCCTTGATAAGAGGTTCCAGTAAATTTTGTTTAGGTAGTAGTTATACCTACTTAAGTACTTACCTATTATTTAGGCAGTTTAGAAAAATACAAAACAAACACACATGGTCAGTTTTTCACATCCGCGCGCTTTTCGTTCCCTTCCCAAAGAGTATCTTTGTTGCATTCACCACATATTTTTTTTTACTTTCATAAGTTTGACTCCATACGAATTGAGTATTTAGCCAGTGTCAATAATAAGATTATATAATACTTACTTTACAGCTGGAGTATTGCATTAACCTATACGTTGCGTACGTAATTAGTTTTGTTAATACTAATTAGAAATCACAAGTATTTACGTACGCCACTGTAAAAAGAGTTGACATTTATATTATGTCCGGTATTTACCACGTTGTCTCATTCCCAATGCACTTTCAAAATAGTGGTGGGAGTGAGAAAATAACATGTGTACAAAGCTCTAATCAGATTCACTTTTGCAAAGAATGTTCCATTTTTAGGGTTCCGTAACAGTTTTAAAATAAAGGAACCCTTATAGGTAACTGTACTTACCTAATAATATTAATAATATGACATTGATAATACTGTTTTTTTATTAATTGTTTTTATATTGTATACATTAAATGACTTTTTTTAAAAATATTTTATTTGTAACGCCTTAGACGCTTTTTTGTACTGTTATGTTACAAACTGTGAAATAAATTGAATTTGAATTTGAATATGAATTTGAGGTAAGATCACTTTGTCCGTCTGTTTGTCTTTCTAAATATCTGTCGAGACCATTACTTATTTTAGGAATAATGGAAAGAAATAAGCTGAAATTGATATTTATGATCAATTAATTCAAATACGGCTATCATCATCATCATCATAATCATCATCATCAACAACAACGTCCTGAAGACGTCCACTTTCAAAGACTTTTCTTCTTCTTGCCAAATTCTAATAAACTTTACAACTTATCCGTAGAGCCAAGCAATTACCACCAAAAAATAAAAAAGAAGTTTAAATTCTGATTGCATAAACACACCCAAAGATATAATTAACCTTCTTGGAGCAACCGAGTAACCAATAATTTTTACTCTAACCTGTGGTTTGTCCCAAATAGAATATAACTGCTTAGTTTGTTCATTGAAAAGCCCATAGACCTAAAATATTTTAACTATTAAAACTCATTTACTTACGTGAAAGAAGAAGAAGGAATCAAAATCGAACGTTACACGGCCATGTTGCTAATTCGAGGATCTTACCATAAAGTATAATTATACTTACCTATATCTAAGTACCCTTAGAGTATAGACTAAAAGCATAGAGAGAACATCATTATCTGTCAAGCGTACCACTTTTTTGGACACTTTTTATAAGAAGTGGACACTTTGATGTGAATGAGTCTGACAGATTTGTATAGAAAAACCTTAGAGTATAGACTAAAAGCAAAGAGGGATCATCAAAACGATAGTATATTTGTACTGCTCACACGTATCGCTACGTCAGTGGCGAAGGAAAGAAACAAAACATAGTAATTAGCTACACCTGCGAAATTTCACCGTACCATTTTTTCGACTCGAGTCAACTGTTTTTTCTGTTTGACTTTTCGCAAGCGTAGCTAATTACTTTATGTTTGTTTCTTTCCTTCGCCACTGACGTAGCGATACGTGTGAGGAGTACAAATATAATATCGTTTTGATGGATATCTCTATGCTTTTAGTCTATACTCTAAGTAAGTATCCTTTTAAAACATTTTTCATAAAATATTTCGTATCATTGGCTAAGTACAAATGTCGTCTAATGCCAAAATAAAAAAAAAACATCTACTTTCACACTATTAATATTTATTGGTATATGTATCTATTTAACTTCTAAAATGCTAAACAAACCTGTAAAAATATAAATAGGAAACCTATAAAATGTTTTGATTCTCTTAGAGTAGCGATACTAATATTACTCTTTGGTCATATCAATTCACAGAGTCTTTTTCTTTAATCTTTGCCTCCAGATAAACATGTGGCACAGAGTGTAGTCGATTGTTTTTTTTTGTAATCTGTGACAATATGTGGTAACTTACAACCACAGCTTACAACTTACCGTTATGGCGGAAACAGTAGCCAACTTAAAAAAAAACTTACCTAAAAACCTAACTTAGTAACGTACCTAAAACCTTCCCATTCGTTCAATAACGCATTTAAAAATATTGATAGACAGAGGAGAGTTAGTTGTATGAAACGTGCGCTACACTTATACGTGTAGCGCACGTTTCATACAACTAACTCTTTTCTCTATGGGAGTCCCATCTCTTCAGCGTAAGCGGTTATTTTCTCTATGCTTACTATAAGTAACCAAAAAAAAAAACCATCAAGTGGCCATGTTGTTTAAAACTCCGATTCGTTCCGTAATGAAATCTTAATAATTGTCATCAAATTTTTTTAACGATATTTCAATTTTAATATATCCTATGTTAAGCGCCGGTTATTTCTAAGCATATTAGTAAAAACCGCATGAAAATCCATTCAGTATTTTAGGAGTTCAGTCATAACAAACAAACAAACAAACAAACAGACAAAGTGTTTAAAAAGTGGCTTAACGTGATCAGCGGCTAATTTTAAGCCAACCTGTGTAATTTTTTTGTTGATATCCTAACACTTGCGACCTGCGCACTGTTCTAATACCGCTGTCAAGTGTAGACAGATGTCAGTTTAACAGATGTCAAATGTCAAAATTTTGACAGATGTTAAACGTCAAGTTTTTTGACGGATGTCAAACGTCAAATTTTTGACAGATGTCAAATGTCAATTTTTGACGGATGTCAAACGTCAAATTTTTGACAGATATCAAATTTCAATTTTTGACGGATGTCAAACGTCAAATTTTTTCCGACCTACCCAATGCGACGACGAGCGAAGCGAGTTAGTTTACTGTAGTTTGGTATAAGTGGACGGTCACGATCAACACTTACACCTGCACAATTGCACCGTGTGCGGGCCGCGTGTGGCCCGCGCACGGTGCAAGTGTGCCGGTTGCGACCTGCTAATGGTGCCAATGACGCTGTTAAGTCAAACAAGATGGCCGCCATGCACAAGTCAGATGAATTATCATTTTCTTTGATAGATACCGCAGTTTTGTACAAGTACTTGCAAAATTTAAAGTTTAGCTCCAAGTATAGCGTTTTGAACAAATGGAACGCCACGAAAACACCCACGCGGGCCGCTCGCGGCCCGCGCACGGGGCAAAATACTAGTTATATGTATAGATATAGATAGATGAGGTTGGTGAACGAGAAAAAGATGGTATCTTTTAGAAGGTAGTCTTGTGGTATTAATGAGTTTTCAGTGGGCTGGCGATATCAAGAAGGTGAAATTAAGGCAGATCTGTGATTAAATCCTCAATTCTTGACGGGAAAATTATTGAATATTATAGAAACGTTCGAATTTAAAAAATACTTTTCACGCTAGCGATTAAAATGCGTTTTTGCATCCAGATTTCGAATGACAAGGAAAACCTTTCCAAGCTAGTGAGCTGAAAAATACATTTAGGTAGCGTAAGCTTTTGTCATTTTATTATATACTTTTTAATAGTTATTTATGCAACGCTGCAAACATGCAAAGTTGGTTTTTGGCGCGAGTACTTGTATTGAAGCCTGAGCAAGCGAAGGATTCAAAGGTACGAGACGCAGAATAACTTTGCTGCCAAGGGAAACGCAACATTTTACCTCACTACAGCGAGAAAATGCAAGAAAAACAGCTTTAATAATATATTAATTTAGTTATATGGTTGGTCGTAACGTGTAACATCAGTTGAAAAACAAGCTCGTACCATTCTGACGGTACCGAGAGACAGATGTACCTAAATATAAAATTCACAGACTCAGTCTGGATTGAAGAATGCAATTAATCTGTATCATTTTCATTAAAATGTACATTCTTTAACTTCTCGGTGACTTCTTTAGACTGTTCCAGCTCAATAATCTGTTTAAGACATAGGTCCAGGATCTTCTAAGACCTCTAGCTGTCTCCGTAGAGGAATATATGTGCGAATGCGGCACATAAACAAACAGTGTGCGTGTGTTGTCTACACTGAGAGATGTGTAGATGTATTCACGTAAGTTTTTGCTAGACGCCACTGTGTGAAATGTCTAATAAAATCCCTACTAATAATTATTATACATTATCTAAATAAAACAGTTTCTTTGTATGTTGTGGATTTCACGCAAAAACTGCTGGACTCATTTGCAAATGGGTTACTTATATTACCAGGTTCAATACAGAATACTTTATACCCTGCAAAATAGATATCAGGTACACCCACAGACCTAGGATTGTAATGTTTACATAAGTGCCAGGTGGTAAATATAAGTTCACTTATCCCTACTACCTCACAAGCTCGGAAAGACCGCAAATATGGCAACCTAGCTTCTGCCCGCAGCTTCGCCCTCGTGGCCAATAGAAAATGAATGGCATATTTTTCTGCAAAAACAAACATTATAAATGCTCTCACTCACTCTCGATACAAACTGACAATATCCCAAACAATGCAATAATATCAAATTTTCCGTAGGAAAACCTCTGGGATGAGCGTAGTATGGTTTTAACGGAACTGAAAGCATATCGGAATAGATCTAACTAGGGAGGTCCCACAGGTCACCTTCGCTACACAATCGTGGGCCGCTTGCGGCCCAGCGAACAGAGCGACCTCTAAAAAAAAACACCAAGTTTACCACAGGTCACCTTCGCTACACAGTCACGGGCCGCTTGCAATCCAGTGAACAGAGCAACCTCGAAAAAAAACCAATGCCAACTTCTACCACAGGTCACCTTCGCTACACAGTCGCGGGCCGCTTGCAGCCCAGCGAACAGAGCAACCGCTAAAAAAAACGTAACTACCACCACAGGCCACCTTTGCTACACGGTCACAGGCCGCTTGCGGCCCAGCGAACAGAGCAACCTCGAAAAAAAAACGACAACTTCCAGCACAGGTCAACTTCGCTACACGGTCGCAGGCCGCTTGAGGCCCAGCGAACAGAGCAACCTCGAAAACTAATATATGCATAGATGTAATGAGGATAGATGTATTTGGTTTTTGCATAAAACATACTTCGTTATTGCTCAGTGCAACCCGCACTTGGCCGTTTTTGAAATCATGAAGTATATTTTATGTTATTCTGAAAAATTACCTATTACCAAACCAAATTTCAGCAAAATTCGATCAGTAGTTTCAGCGTAATGCGTGTTCAAAGGAACAGACAGATAGATGGACAAAAAATTCAAAAATATTTCAATTCAAGAGTAAGAGTGTTATAATGCAATCAAAATTAAAAAAATAGAATTATATATTATTTAAGTACAGGTTTAGCCTAGTTACAGTTTTATTATATGTGTAGATAGAAAAAACTTTGGGACCCCGTTTGACCCTGGCGGGAGGTGGTTTCCAGAAAACCGTGACATACCCCTAACTTTATTTTCATCATCATCAGCCTCAAGACGTCCACTTCTGAACATAGGCCTACCCTAGAGCGCGCCACCTTGAGCGGATGCTCGCCTCCTGCATCCATCGGCTCCCCACGGCTTTCACAAGGTCGTCAGTCCACCGAGTGGGGAGCCAGCCTACGCTGCGTCTTCCGGTTCCTTGTCGCCACTCGAGAACCTTTCTTCCCCATCGGTTGTCAGTTCTACGAGCGATGTGGCCTGCCCATTGCCATTTCAACTTGCTAATTCTAAGAGCTATATCGGTCACTTTAGTTCTCCTGCGGATCTCCTCATTCCGGAGCTTATCTTGCAGGGAAACACCGAGCATAGCTCTCGCCATAGCTCGCTGCGCGACTTTGGGCTTACTAATGAGGGCAACAGTAAGAGACCATGTCTCAGTTCCATAAGTCATCACTGGCAACACACACTGATTAAAAACTTTCGTTTTCAGGCTCTGCGGTATTTTGGACGAAAAGATAGGACGAAGCTTCCCGAACGCTGCCCAGCCGAGTTGGATTCTTCGTGCTACCTCTTTGTCGAAGTTGGACCTACCTAATTGGACAGTCTGTCCTAGGTAGACATATTTGTCGACAGCTTCGAGAGTATCGTTCCCAACAATTACCGGTATAGGTGGAATATGAGCATTTGACATGTTCTTCGTCTGGTCCATATTCATCTTAAGATCAACCTGCTGGGAGACTCTACTGAGGTCGTTGAGCATGGTGCTAAGGTTCTCGAGTGATTCCGCCATTATGACTATATCATCGGCAAAACGAAGGTTAGTGATGTACTCGCCGTTAATGCGGATGCCAGATCCATCCCACTCCAAGAGCTTGAAACCATCCTACAATGCGTTTGTGAACAGTTTCGGAGAAATAACGTCTCCCTGTCTCACGCCTCTTTGCAATGGGATTTGTTCCGTACTCTGGTCCTGTAGTCGGACTGACATAGTGGCTTTACTGTACAAACACTTCAACACTTCGATGTACCTATAGTCAATTTGGCATCGCTGTAAGGACTGCAGCACCGCCCAAGTCTAGATTGAATCGAAGGCTTTCTCATAGTCCACAAACGCTAGACATAACGGTCGATTATACTCGGTCGGTCTTCTGTACAATCTGGCGTAGCGTAATGGATGTAGTATATGGTGCTAAAGCCTTTTCGGAAACTTTATTTCAACTGAAGAGTATATGCACCAAGCTTCAAACCAATCGATATACAGAATAAAAAGTTTCACACAAAGGTAAAAACCCCATTTCACCCACTTAGGGGTGGAATTCCGAAAAACTCTTTCTTAGTGGATACCTACACTTTACAAAGAACACACCCTCCAAATTTCAAGTCTCTAGGACCAGCCGTTTAGGCTGTGCGTTGATATATCAGTCAGTCAGTCAGTCAGACTTTGAATTTTTAATGTATAGATTAACTGAAGCCAATTAGTAGTGAATGTTTTTGTTGAAATGAATATTATTGCCACTGAATTTTTATTTAAAGCTTCGTCCCACTTGGCGGCGCCAGGCGCTTCTGCGAAACGGTGCGAAGCTAATATTCGGCACCCACCGCTAATGTTGGACGTTATAACTGCGAGGACCATAGACCATGGTCCCGCAACACCTACACACATAACAAGTATCTATTTACTGGCGCTTTTTTCTGTGCATAAATACTAGTCCAGTCGGGGGATTCAAACTGCCGGGATATATGAGCCGACCTGCTCAAACACAACATGTACCATCGTAGATCGCATCGTCACTTCCCATCAGGTGAGATTGCGGTCAAATGCGGGCCTATCTAGTTATTAAAAAAAAAACACAAAACCGCAGAAGTTGTCACACTGGTGTGTTATGTTAGAATAAATAATAGTATAAAGGAGCTGGCTTTGTCGTTGCTACTATTGGCTATTCTGTAGCGTTGGTTGGGTATATATATACCCCTGCTCCAACATTTACTTACATACATTCTGGTGAACTTGCACTTGCCTTATTATTACGGTCTAAATATATATCTACTTACAAAAATTAATACCGAAGTATACTTATTGGTTTAAAAATGAGTCATCGTTTAACAATATTTTGTTTAAAACTATATCTACTAGTTCAGGTATTGGTATTGTGTTCCTGTGAGAAGAGTTATTATGATTATTGTCCTCACGAAGATGACCCTGATGATGATTCATCATCAGTTATGTTAACAGATGATACATCATCTGATGATACATCATCAGATAATAATGATGAGATCACTTGCCATAAAATTGCAAAAGTATTCGGCGACGATGTACCACCGACTTATATTCTAGAGGTAAGGTTCATTAATTTACATAATCTTTGCACATAAGTAGAGGTAAGTATAGAAACATAGTTGTGTGTTTGTTTGTTTGTGTTTGGTCTCTCGTCAACTTAGTTTAAAGTAGAATATCGCAGATAAATAATTTGATGTTACACCAGTTATCAAACTTCGTATTCTAACGGGAATAAACGAAAAATTTACGTATGATTTCTAAAGACTTCAGACCAGAGATTATCGCAGGATTGAGGATAGACAAAACCTGTATAAGTAGATAGATACATAGGGAAAACTCTTGATTGAAACACCACATTACAGGAACAATCGATAATCACAAACTTAAAACTAAGTGTCACAATAGGCGATTTTATTATACAGGGTGATTCGTTCGTAGACCGTATCCTTTCAGGGTGTGTTTAAACAGGCCTTGGGCTATCTTTTAAACGTAACATTAGTTCAGCGATTTCTTTTTATTTTCGTGTTATTCAAAATTTCACATTAATCGTGATACCAAGTATTGATGATTTCGTGTGTCGATGAGGGGGTAGACATATTTGGTTGGGAGTATCTTTGGAACCCATCAATATTTTTTGATAAGTGGTATCTCATTAGAAAGCAGTTGAAAAGGACATGTTTTTAAAATAGTTTACAGAAAAAAAACGTCAGTCAACTTTTTGAGATAAATCAACTTTTTTGCCAGGATCATCATTTTCAAGAAAAAAATTGTTTCACTTTTAAGCACTGTCTTTAAAAACTGATTAATTATTATTAAATTTAAGTATCAGTAGAGTCATTGAGGTTTCTTTTATGTAATTAAAATCAGAAACTTATTCATTAAAAGCGGTGCTTTCAGAAATCTGTGATTTAATGTCAAAAACGGGGAATTTTTCAAATTTTCACAAAAATTTGTTTAACTAGAAAATAAAAAAAATCGCTGAACTAATATTACGCTTAAAAGATAGCCCAAGGCCTGTTTAAACACACCCTGAAAGGATACGGTCTACGAACGAATCACCCTGTATATGTATAATAATAGGCGCTTAAAGCGATCTCTTCCGGGCAGTGGGCATGTACTGGGTTACTGCAATGAACACCCTTCTCCTGACACTTGGTTTTTGCTAAGATTTATTAATTTTAAGGTTTTATAACATTACGTAATACCTCACGAATGATTTCCAAGATTGACTGGTTCCACCTCCCACAAGTAATATTCGACGGTATACCTATTGAAATTAGTGAAACGGTCAAGAATTTAGGCGTAACCATGGATAGGCCGCTTTTCTGGCAACCTCAGCTGACTGAAGTTAGCCGAAAAATATTTGCGTCTGGTTCTCTGCGCAGATTACGTAATTTCCTTCCCATTACCACCAAAACTGCTCTCGCTCAATCACTTCTTCCGATATTAGATTATGCCGATGCCTGCTACTTGGACTTAACCGAATAGCAGCTCAACAAACTTGAACGTCTGCAAAACTTTTGCATTCGTGTCATATTTGGTCTACGAAAGTATGACCACATCTCACAATTCTGTAACAAGCTCAAATGGTTACCAATCCACCTTCGCCGGAATACTCACATTCTTTCCCTTCTTTATAGCATTCTATTTCTCCCCTCCACTCCTTCATACCTGAAAGAACGTTTCAGGTTTCTTCACCAGTCCCATGCTCGCTCCTTACGTAGTTCCGAAAATCTGCTTTTGAGATCATACGTCCCAATTCTACCACAAATCTTTTTTGCTTTTTAAGCCGTCATGCTCGGGAATGAGCTCCCAGTGCCTATGAGGCAAGCAAAAACCTTGTCAGTTTTCAAGACTATGGTGAAGACGCATTACTTATCCAATCTCAGCTAGTATTATATTTTAATTATAAGTACTTATGTTTATTAATTTAGTTATCTTTATATGTAGACTAGTATTTTGCCCCGTGCGCGGGCCGCGAGCGGCCCGCGTGGGTGTTTTCGTGGCTGTTGTATTTATAAAAAAGTTATACTTTAGTTTAAACTTGTAATTTTGCAAGAATTAGTACAAAACAGCAGTATTTTTCAAAGAAAATGATAATGGATCTGACTTGTGCATGGCGGCCATCTTGAGAGAAGCTGTCAGTCAAGTAAAAAGTCAAAATTTGTAATCTCCGTCCTTAAAAACCCCAAAATATAAAATACCAGCTGGATCTGAGCTTATTTTAAATCGGCCGCCATTTTGAATCCACCATCTTGGAAATAATTGTACACCGTGAGAAAGTCATCGATGTTCTCTTTACTATGACTCCAAACACGCCATGCCTACGTTTATAGAATAGAATAGAATAGAATAGAATAGAATAAACATTTATTAAAAGAAAAGAAAAAGAAAAGAAAGAAAATACATTTATTCCGAAAACACACACACAATGTCATAAAACTAAACAAATTATATATGTAATTAAAAATAAAAATAAAAAACAACAGACATTGTATGAGGCCAGGAATAGGCTCCGGACTCAGCATACAACTGAGGCTGCAAAATACAACCTTAGTTACTGGTTTTCAGTCGGCGCCTACCGACATGACATCACGGACGCATATACAAATAATATTCACTAAAAGTACAACACTTATTCAACACTTGCTTAAAATAACTACGTACTAAACACATTACATAATATTATACACCAAGTATTGAATGGGCGTCGGCTCAGCATGTTGCTGGTTCCCATCGGTAACCAGCGCTGGTTTTCAGCCTAAACCCAGAGAGGGAGGAACCAATCTGCTATTCGAAAAAGAAGAACTTATTTATTTAATTATGATACTTATACAGTTTAATGAGTAACTAAGAATACATAATATTACAATTATTATATAATACTTATATATACATACATACATACATACATACATACCTACATACATACATACATACATACATACCTACATACATACTATCTACATAATATTATACATA
The DNA here is from genome assembly GCA_910589525.2 of Ennomos quercinarius. Classification (NCBI taxonomy): domain Eukaryota; kingdom Metazoa; phylum Arthropoda; class Insecta; order Lepidoptera; family Geometridae; genus Ennomos; species Ennomos quercinarius. The sequence goes on from OU342509.1 coordinate 14,798,268, forward strand.
TATCGTACATAAAACAGGAAATTATGAATGAATACGTTTGTTAGTTTCGAAAGTGTGCACGTTTGAATTTTGCATAGGTAGCGGCAATTTTGATTTGTTTATCCAAAAAATCCTAAATCAATGTTCGAAAAATATTCAGTTGTAAGGTAAGGTTAGATATTAGATAAAAATATTTTAGACTTGAAGTAAGGTTAAATTAGCGAAAACCAATTAGAATGATGTCACATTAGTAAAACATACATGTCGCCATTGGTAGTTTGTAGCTCCTCCTCGCTTCGCTCGTCGTCGCGATGGGTAGTTTGAAGCTCCTCCTCGCTTCTTACCAAACAAAATTAGTTCACACCCTTAATACTAATGTGTAATAGTTTCCACGTGAAATCGATTCAAAAATCCTTAAAAAGTTAGATTGTATGTAGGCAATTTTTCAAAATGGCGGAATCAAAAATTTTTATCCATATTCCTACTATGTATAGAGGGGCATTCTCAGATATCGATTTTCATCCGGATCGGATAACGTTTTGTTAAAGTCAGTACGTCTATATCCGCCATCTTGAAAAAAATCGGTTTTATTGTTTTTGCATTTTTACCCTTATCGCATCTATACTCGATCCCCAGGAATGACTTTTCTAAAATATTGGTATTTGAGGCGCAAAATAGGAAAGTGTATATTTCGATAAAAGTACCTTTGTATGGCAGCCATATTGAAAATTGGTTAAAGTCAAAATTTAATTTTAGAATGTTGATCAGCATCCTTGGGGACTCCTAGATATCGATTTTCATCCGGATTGGTGAAACTTTTTTTTCCGCCATGACCGAAATTTCCGCCATTTTGAAAAAAATCTTTTTTCGAAATCTTCTCGGGCCTCTAAACCATATTAGTTTGTTTGTTTTTAGTTTGAACTCTTTATACTAAACTATCATGGTTTCGGCGTCATTTCCAGTCTAAATTTTTGAATTTTTTTTATTCGCTCTAGAATCGTCCCAGGGTTTGCTATAACATTCCTTAAAACGCACATGACCTATCTCGTATAGTTTAGCCAGGCCGTTGATGGTCATGATGATGGAAGGTCGGAAGACCAGGTCATGAATTTTTCTAAAGGCACCTTGGACACTTAGACACGAATGTCAAATAAGGTATTCAAAATTTCCCATAGGTATCGAGAAACAATGCGATGAACACAAAAAAAAAAATATTTGTATGGCGGCCATCTTTAAAAATGGCGGAATCCAAAATATTTTTTCAAATATGGAATCAGGGGCCCCGAAAACCCCCCGATGCAAAAAATCAGCCGGATCGGACCAACTTTCAAAATGGCCGCCATCTTGAATCCGCCATCTTGGATTTTCATGACCACCATCCGAAAGCCCCCATCGTCCCCTATGACATTTGGTCGAACACCCCCCACCTACCTCTTACCGTTTCCGATTTATAAGCGTTTCCATTTTGTATGGAATTTTTATTTTTTTGTATGGCAACCCTAATTTTTTTTCATTTCTCACGTAGCATCCCAGGGTTTACTACAACTTTAGTTAAAGCACGACACCCATCCGACTTGTAGTTTCCGAGAGCCGTTGAGCAGTTCCATCTTGGAGAACTCTTCCTGGTAATGTCAGATTTTTCTGGTGGTCACGTGACCCATCTCTATCCAACCCCATACTTGGTTTTTCCCCACCATACCCCACGGCCGAGATCAATTATGTCAATCAGTCAGTCAGTCAGTCATCCTGGTAATGTCAGATTTTTCTGGTGGTCACGTGACCCATCCCTATCCAACCCCATACTTGGTTTTTCCCCACCATACCCCACGGCCGAGATCAATTATGTCAATCAGTCAGTCAGTCAGTCACTAGATCAGTGGGTTTTTAAGTTTATATAAGTAAAAAAATACGTATATGGAGGTACCTATATCTGTAATAGTATGTATCTATTATATAAAAGGCTTTGTCCTGACTGACTGACAGACAACGCACAGCCCAAACCGCCGAACGTATAGACTTGAAATTTGGAGGGTAGCTTTCTTTTATAACGTAAGCGCGTACTAAGAAAGGATTTTTGAAAATTCAACCCCTAAGTGGGCGTAAAGGGTATTTTGTGACGTATCGTTTTGAAATTTAACACACACAAACAAGTATAAAATAAATAAAATGCTACGTTATAGTTTTTTTTTAAAGTTTAAAGTGGTTAAATAAGTAGTTAAAGTTTGTGTGTCAAATAAATAAGAAATATGATAGTAAGTATTCCATCGGATAGTTCATTCAAAGTAAAAAATGGCATTAACAATATTTTTTTGCCAGGAATGACATCACATATCAGCCGGAAGACGTTCACTACTGAACACAGGAATCCATAAAACGTCACTTTGGACGCTTATCATAATGGGTGATTTGCCATAATCACCACGCTTAGCAGGTGGCTTGGTGAGAATCGCAGAAGGTTTTCATGTACCGAGGAGAAGGCTGCTGCCCATTCCCTGGATATTCCTTTTGCCGGCTTTTACGGCACCCACGGGAAGAGATAGTGGTGGTCCTATTAGCAAAGCGGGACCACACGGCCAAGGATGACATAGGAAGGGTTAACACTCTCTGCATAGACGCAGCAGTAGTAGTATGCATATACTTAGTTCTTTATTTTTGAATTTGTAATTATGAAAATTGGTATTTGCATATCACTCAATCACATCCAAAAATGGCAAAATAATCATTTTGCCAAGGTTGATTGGAAGGGGTGAAAATGGGGAGGAGGGTTTTAGTTCAAAGTTCTTTATTTTCAGCCACGTTTGTTAAACCAGTTATTATTAGGCACCTGCATGATTCAAAATAAAAATAACATTTTAAATTATTAGACAAGGGGTTGAAAACGTTTTTTTTTTGGAAACTGTTATAGACTGTTCACCGTAAGTTGTCCCCTGATGTACTTATATTATTTAAAAATTTGCAAGTAAAACATATTAATCTGTGGTAGGTACATACATAGAAGTTTAGATAATGCTTACATATTACTTTACATTTACGATAATACTTGCATATTTTTAAATAATATAAATACATCAGGGGACATGTTACGGTGAATGGTCTGTAGATTATCACGGGCATTTGAACATTTTTTCCGTGTTAATGTCAAAGTATACATAAAACATTTAATAAAGTTATTACCAGAGATCTAAAAAAAAACTTATTTCCTTCCTAACTCTTGCTACAATGTCATCAACTGGTCACTGCATGAGGACACTTTAAAAAGATTAAAAAGATGAATAAGTAACCTATATTTATGACGATTTTTAAACGGCTCCCAAAATAGAAAGCTTAAGTTAATTTTATCCTGAAATAACAAACGGTTCCTGAGGGATAGTCCACGCGGGCGAAGCCGCGGGCAGAAGCTAGTGTATAATATATAACGGGGGCTCAGCTCCATCCGAAGTTTTAGAAAATGTGACGTCAGCAGAGCTGACGTCACGGTTTCCATCACTTGGTTCACTCATCACAAATGAAAAGGCTTTTAAACACTAAGAAATGTATTTCCACTAAAATCGGAACACTTCTTAATTTATTTCGTTAACTTCAACAACAATAGCTTATTCTAACAGTAATTATAATTCAGTACTCACAAAATCCCGGCAACGTCCTCACCAACCGACACGCAACACCAGAATGAATTTTAAATCATAACCCACCGTCGCACGAGCACTTTCAATATTCCACCACCCCAACATGGCGGCGGCGCTGGCGCGTCATTTCAAAGTACTCGCAACAACTTCACAAAATAAATTGTAATGGCCCTCGAGACAAGTAGTAATGATAATTCTTAATTAAATCTTGCTATTATTTTACATCAACGGAACATTTAAATTCTCTTACAATAAAATAATGCTAACTAAATCATCTGTTTCCGCCAACATACGGAAGTGTGATTTATTTAGCGATTATTATGAAAACTCAACTCTAAATTCAGATAAGAACTTGATTGGCTAATATTAATTGAAATATGAATTTACAATTACTTCTAATTACAAATCAAACTGTTTTTTAATTAAAGAATAATAATTTACCTGGCTCGAAATGAACAATGACCAGTTAAAATCCTTTTATCTGTTTAAAATTAAAACTGACTGTAAAAATGAAATCTATTAATCAATTAATCATTCGTGAATAATAAAATCACTACCAAACTATAGCTAATAATAATTATCTTAATTTAAGTTTCATGACGTATTGAGTGTAAAACGCACACGCGTTATTCCACAACTACACCTACGATGGTAAAACCAAGTTTGCAGCTAACTGTTTGTACCATAACAGTATTCTGTAACAATAATAAATTATCACATGTAATATTAGTTTTTGGGGTTAACATTTACCCTCAATATAAGGTCAATGTGCTGTACATAGGAACGTGAGTGACGATGATATTGTTGTGTCTAGTGCCAATGCTCCACGCATTCAGGCATTAGTTTTTATTAGGTCAATGCAAGCGCTCCACGCATCATTGCATGATTTTATTTTTCTCGTAGACAGGGATGATGCTGTGGTGCTAAGCGGTCTCGTACGCCGTGGTCCACAGGGGCTCTAAAGGATTTGGGTCTAGGTCGATGCTGCGGCCTGGGCCTTATTTTTATGACCGTGGTCCGCAGAGGCTCTAAGAAGAAAAGGAAGAAAAACTAGATTGTTTCATGTTTTGTTGATATTAATAGTTCATAGGAAATTGATGCTGTGGTGCTGAGCGGTCTTGTACGCCGTGGTCCACAGGGGCTCTAAAGGAAATGGGAAGGTCGATGCTGCGGCCTAGGCCTTATTTTTATGACCGTGGTCCGCAGAGGCTCTGAAAATGACACAACTGGAAAGGAAACGGGAGATATAAATGGACTGTACAGTCTTAGCAAAGTCAATAATGACGTCATGTGATTCACAACACATTAAATATTATTGTTAGTTAACACAGCCATAAGTTTTAAAGTAGTCATGACAGAAATTATACTGGAGTGAACTCACCAGTTTAGTTGGGCATCAATCGCCTGGGCAGCTTCAGATGTGGACGGCAGTGACTCAGGTGTTTGCTGAGGTCGTTGTGATGCTGTGCTGCTCTGTAGGTCTTCGTCATAGATGCCCGTCGACATGGCCGCCTGCTCACCTGGTTGCGGCGCTCGGCGTAACTGATCGTGAGCGACCTTGCGTGGTCGCCCTCTGCCCGTCACTCGCTTTACCATGTAGCGGTCATTGTCCAGGACTCTGTAGATCTCATAGGGTTCGCTGTACTTGAGGTCAAGAGAAGTTTGGTTACGCGGGTTATTCTTTATAAGGACGTAATCTCCTCTTTGAAAAGAACGCAATGCTGCTTTGTTCTTATCAAATCGCTGTTTCTCATACTGAGCAGCAGCAGTCATTTTTTGGTGCACATGTTGCTCTAGCGCATCGAAGTCCACGGATTCATCCTCTATATTCACCAGCCGCAGGAGCTCCGGCGGAACGCAGTGTTGTCGATGTGTCAATAGAGAGAGTGGAGCAATACCAGTCACTCTATGGGCAGTGCAGTTGAAAGCCAATTGCAATGCTTCCAGTGCAGTTTGCCAGTTTTCAGTGTCATAATTCTTTATCATGGTGAGGGCATTTTTCAATGTGCCCATTACCCTCTCTACCTGTCCATTCGCTCGGCTTACTCCTGGGGCAATCGCATGAACATTGATGCCAAACCGGTCGCAATAGGCTTTAAATTCACCAAGGAACTCCCTGCCTCCGTCAACTATGACCTGTATCGGAGTTCCAAACAAGTGCACTGTTCGTTTTAGTGCCGCGAGACTGCTGCTCTGGCTTTTGTCAGTAGAGTACTCCAATAGTATGTACTTCGTGTACGCATCAATAGTGACCATAACATACTCGTCACGTCCCTCAGAGTCCTTGGTACCTAGCTTGCCTGTAATATCCATATGGATTACCTGGAACGCTGCAGTGGGTTTTTGAATCGGGTGAAGTTGGGCTTGAACTGCTCCTGATGGGCCTTTCGAGGTTCTGGATATGACACAGTTATCTACAAAACTTCTGACAATTGTGTTAATTTTGTCAAACCAATACGATTCTCTTAGCTTTTGCAGAGTTTTCTCCCATCCTGGGTGTTGTAGTGAGGCATGGAAGGAGTTAATCAAACTCCACTGGAAAGACTTAGGTACTACTGTTACCTTATGTGTACCGAGTACGGCATCCGTAATGTTTTTCTTGAGGACACCGTCTTCTAGTACATAACCAGGTGCTGGATTATCGGTGGACATGCTGTCTATCAGTGGACGTAGAGCTGCATCGCGCCTTTGCTCTATTTGCAACCAGTCATTGTCTCTCGTCATGACGTTAACGGCAGACTCCGTAGAGGGATTTCTACTGAAAAAATCCGCGTGTTGCAGTCTTTCGCCTTTTCTGTACTCTACCTCGAAATCGTAGTTTTGCAAGAAGGCCCACCAGCGGTGAACTCGGGGAAGCAGATCTTTCTTATGACTCGAAGCTTTAAGGGCATTACAATCTGTAATTACCTTAAATTTTCGCCCATACAGGTATTGCCTGAAATGTTTGATAGCTCTCACCACTGCCAGCGTCTCGAGCTCGTACGAATGGTAGCGGCTTTCAGCGTCGGTGGTGCGCTGGCTCATGTAGGCGACTGGATGCTGTCGTCCTCCGATGAGTTGCACCAGGACTGCTCCGTATGCGAGGCTGCTTGCGTCCGTGTAGAGCTCGATGGCTGCGTTTTCCTGGAATAGTGCAAGGGTAGGCGCAGTAGACAAGTGTTGGATAATAGCATTACGAGCCTCGTCGTGCCTCTCGTTCCATTCCCATTTTGCGTCCTTTTTTGTGAGTTCATAGAGTGGACCCATGACGCTCGAAAAGTTGGGAATAAAACGTCTGAAGTACCCGGCGAGCCCATTAAACTGCCTTACTTGCCTAACAGTGGTAGGAGTTGGCGCCTTTGTTAAAGCCTCTATTTTTCTTGGGCTTGGACCAACTTGTCCATCGGAAATAATATTGCCCAAATACTCAATAGAGCGTTTAAAAAAGGCAGTTTTCTCTACATTTATCGAAAAACCCGCGTTCTGTAAGGCAATGAGTGTCCTTTCAATATGAGAGAGTCCTTCAGTAAAGTCTCTACATTTTGTCAGGACATCATCGACATAAACTTGTGTTATAAATTAGCCTTGGAACTAATTTTTAAAGAGAAACAATCGACTAGCTGAACTTAATAAAACCTTTAATTATCACAAACTAAACAATACAACGACAAGAGAACAAAAGTAAACATAACAAGGTAACAATAACGCAAAATATGTATACGAAACCCTAATACGTTCAACACGTCCGAATGCCAGTGGAAAAGTGAGGAGCGCTTCTCAGCCCTCGCCGCAGGCGCCCGCCACGCGCCGTTTCGGTCGAGCGCACACACCACCATCAGGTCATGCTACGTCATCAAGACGCGCCACTAAGCCCCGCCCCCTTGGCTGGATATTTATAAAACGGCCTCTCCTGACGGCGAGTCGTCCTCGACCGCTTGATCCTGGATGGGCAGATCATCACAATCTGAAAGACAACATTCGTAATAGCATTTGCAAAATATTTGCAAAAATGTGGAGCCAAATGTGGATGTGGTGGAATGTCTTAAAACAATTAACAGTTTAGCATCACAACTGTAAGCGTGCACTCAGACAGTTGAGATGAACACTGAGAAATTGTCATCAGAACATGTTAAAAAAAGAACTAAACAAGTTCTAAATTCTCAAGAAAAAATGAATTTAAGTGATGAGAGTTCAACGCTATAATTAGCAAAACGAAACAAAAAGAAATAATGCACACGCCATAGGTTGCGGCCTAGAAGACCCGCGCACGTGGCTCCTCAACAAAACAACTGCACACGCCATAGGTAGCGGCCAAATGCCAGCGCACGTGGCACACGAGGATAAACTTTCCTCAAGAACTAACGCACACGCCCTAGGTAGCGGCCAAAGGCCCGCGCACGTGGCTCCTCACAAAAACAACTGCAGCACCAAGCCGCGCATAAAGCACCGTCAGCGCCACCGAGGCGCACTCCAGGGCCATCAGTGCCAGCAGGGCGCACATCAAGACACCATCAGCGCCAGTAGGCGCACACCAAGGTACCATCAGCGCCAGCAGGCGCACACCAAGGCACCATTGGCACCACCAGGGCGCAGACCAGGCACCATTAGCACCACCAGGGCGCACATCAGGCACCATTAGCGCCAGCAGTATGGCGCGCAGCATAGCGCGCATCAAGGCGCGAAGGCACCAGCAGCATAGCGTGCATCAAGGCACCAGCAGCATGGCGCGCATCATGTCATCAACAGCATGGCGCGCATCATGACACCAGCAGCATGGCGCGCATCAAGGCACCAGCAGCATGGTGCGCATCAAGGCACCAGCAGTATGGCGCGCATCAAGGCACCAGCAGTATGGCGCGCATCAAGGCACCATTAGCATGTTGCGCATCAAGGCACCAGCAGCATGGTGCACATCATGGTGCCAGCGAGGTTCGCACGAATCTGCTATACAAACACAGCGTTGTTAACTGAACTCCTTTTCTAAACAAACATTAACACTTCCAGCATAGAAAACGGCAACTGTGTGATACGGTACTCACCAACCACATCACGCAATGCAAAAGAAAACAGCAAGGACATGAAGAAAACAGCAACTGTGTGACATGGTACTCACCAACCACGTTACATCACACAATGCAAAATAAAACAGCAATGACACAAAAGAAAACAGCAACTGTGTGACATGGTACTCACCAACCACGCTACATCACACAATGCAAAATAAAACATCAATGAAACAAAAGAAATCAGCAACTGTGTGACATGGTACTCACCAACCACGCTACATCACACAATGCAAAATAAAACATCAATGAAACAAAAGAAATCAGCAACTGTGTGACATGGTACTCACCAACCACGCTACATCACACAATGCAAAATTAAACATCAATGAAACAAAAGAAATCAGCAACTGTGTGACATGGTACTCACCAACCACGTTACATCACACAATGCAAAATAAAACATCAATGAAACAAAAGAAATCAGCAACTGTGTGACACGGTACTCACTAACCACGTCACGCAATGCAAAAAGGATAGAAAAGGCAACTGTGCGACAACATCACACAGCACAGAAAACATAGAAAAAGAAATGTACAGTGTGTGTGTGTGTGTGTGTGTGTGTGTGTGTGTGTGTGTGTGTGTGTGTGTGTGTGTGTGTGTGTGTGTGTGTGTGTGTGTGTGTGTGTGGGTGGGTGTGTATGTGTAAGTGTTTGTATGACATGGCACTCACAAACACGTCATACATTGCCAACGATACCACACAAAGTAAACAAAGCAGTCAGCTGCACCGGCAAACTCACGGCACAGTCGTTCGTTGCCTACAGAGCTGAGGCACACACTTAAGCACCAATGGCACTAGCGATATGTGCACTAGAGCCAAGCCAAGCGCATGGCGCCAGCTGCACCAGGAGAGCACGTTATCGCACATCACACAGCGTGCATTCGGTAAAGTACTCTGTTGCACGCAGCAAGAAAGCGCAACCATATTGCGTCACTTGCAGAAGCACCATCATCATCAGTACCTGCACTCAAAAAAATACTACAACACACTTTTACTCTTTGGCAAATCTGTTACATCTTTGTAACCACGTACGTGCTATACGTTTACAGATTGACTTTATACGGCGTAGCAAATAACAAAAACGTAAAAACTGAGATCTCGAAAAATTATGCACTTCAGTTATTTCAGTCAGAGTCAAATATTGCCAATACGGGCTCACGTTATTCGTTAATATCTTCACAGATGCTCTAAGGAGTACAATAAAGGAGTCCTAAAAACTTAAGTTACTCGGCATCTCTCATTATGTTATCTAAGGCCTCAACTTCGTGATCGCTCGGTCTAACCTGACCATCAATAAATAGTACCACATTAGTATCTACTTCAGTTGCAAGAAACTTAAATGTGCTATCCTCTCCTACCAAGGGTAGTGTTACCATCTGTTACCGATAGAACAGGAACAGTTTATTGATCGGTAATCGATCGTCCACCTTAACTTCAAGTACATTATCAACTCGCGTTAGTCACACACCTCGTGCCCGAGTATACGATACCTCATCTCTATCCAATGTATCGGTGCTAACAATACCCGGCGTACTCATAAATCAGTCGGAGACAACATTATCATTGACTTCGAGGGTAATCTTGGAAAACCCAACCGTTAAAGTAGTACAGTAAGATAAATCTACCGCGCAAAACTTCTAGTACGTAGTACATGTACCTCTTTGCATAAAACACGAAAAGAGGGCGTCTGAGTGCATTGAAAATGCCGTTTAGTACCCGTGGTACTACCAGTCGTACCACCAGTGCTAAGCAACACTCGGATATCAGTAAAGTAGTTGGATCGCTATCAGAATGATAAAACAACAGGAACTCCCTGGGTCACCGCGGTTACAAAATGGTGTCATCAAGTTTCTCGACAAATATTAACTTTTTGTTTTTATGAGAATATATGACGTGACGAGCTAGTCGTTCACCTGATCCAAGTGACATGGCCGCCCATAACAATTGCAGTATCACTCGGAACTTCAAAATAATAAAGTCTCGCGCGACACTGCACCGCGCACGCCATCCCGAGGTACCACACAGTCCAGTAATAAGATCACGCAACTGTGTAATCAGGTTATAAAGTCTCATTTGCCCAGCAATCCCACCAGCCACAACGCCCTTCAAACCAGAACACAGTAGTGCCCGTACACAACTGCTTGGCGGCAGAATAACTGGCAAAGCGGTGGTACCTACCTAGACGAACTTTGCTGAAAAGTCCTATCACCTAGCCACGTAACTCAGCACGCTGCTTTGCAAAACAGTCACCTGCCTTATGACCTATCGTTTTGCAATAAAATTGTAGCTCTGCTCTTATTTAGGCATCGACCTATATGGATTCGAAAGACTTGCAGCTACATTATCACCAACTGATTAGTATAACCTTGCACGCTTATTAGGGCACAAATAAGTACTGCTGATCGGAACTGCTGTGCTCACGTTCCGAGAGTTCAATTACATAAGCCATGACCTTTACACAAATCATGAATTCGACACTGATGTAACCAGAGCAGGTTTTATATAAATGGACAGAAACCTCACTAACTTGACCGGCTATGGCTTGGCATTAGACCTGAATCGGTTTTAATAACATCGACCAAAATGTTTGCAACATCTACGCGTTGCGGATACAATTATTGAACTCACGCTTGAACTTCGACCAACTATGATCACAGCTCAATTAAGTACCTATGCGTGCTAAACGCTCACGGTCGCCCCATCTATTTAGTTTACGCACATGATCAATCTCACTACATCACACATCAATATTACGCAGATGGATCGAAATTCGAAATAAATACATGGTTCAATCGTACCGGCATGGCATCAATAGCACTCACGAGCTTCTCATCTGCTCCACTAGCCATGTCCGCAGTAGATTGCGTCGTGCCCGAACGCGGCACAGACATGTCCAGACTCGCACCGCATGACTCGCTCACCTGGCGATCGTCAGCTCACCTGGCGCCGGTACATCCGGTGCAGGCGCCGACTGGGCGCGCGACGTACTCGCAATAACACTTGCACTGCGTCACTGTAATCAACTTTCAAAGCATTTAGGCAATTTATGGTCATTTGAAGCTGGGCTTCTAAACCAAGAATAGGCATTCGATCTCGTATACGACTTTTACGTTTGCTACCCTAATCTAAGACAGCGATAAAACTTCAATTATATTCATTTATTTGCTTGAATGAGCAATACATAGATGTCAGTAAGTAAAAACTTTATAGCACAAAGCCACTGAATGAACAAAAGCAAAAATTAAGCACTATCAGAAAAGCAGAGTCAGAATGGAAAACTATTTTCAAAAACCGATAGCAATTTGGCGTCGTGGTGAATCCCAATTCGGATGTTATAAATTAGCCTTGGAACTAATTTTTAAAGAGAAACAATCGACTAGCTGAACTTAATAAAACCTTTAATTATCACAAACTAAACAATACAACGACAAGAGAACAAAAGTAAACATAACAAGGTAACAATAACGCAAAATACGTATACGAAACCCTAATACGTTCAACACGTCCGAATGCCAGTGGAAAAGTGAGGAGCGCTTCTCAGCCCTCGCCGCAGGCGCCCGCCGCGCGCCGTTCCGGTCGAGCGCACACACCACCATCAGGTCATGCTACGTCATCAAGACGCGCCACTAAGCCCCGCCCCCTTGGCTGGATATTTATAAAACTTGGCATATTTGCTCATTAAGTAGAGGCATAAGGGCTCTATTAATGCAACGTTGATACACAGAGCACGCGTTACTTAGACCAAATGGCATGGCAAGATATTCATAGAGTCCGTCGGGCGTGACAAAGGCTGTCTTTTCGATAGAGCTCTCTAAAATAGGAATTTGATGAAATCCCGCAGCCATATCAAATGTAGAGTAGTATACGCCTCCTGCCAGTTGGTCTATTTGGTCTGAAATTATCGGTAAGGGGTAGTGATCACGCAGGGTGTTTTTGTTTAGTTCACGGTAGTCAACACACATGCGATCTTTGCCATTTTTCTTTTTGACTAAAATTATTGGACTTGAGAACGAGGACTTACTTTCGCGGATAATGTTATGGTCTAGCAATTCTTTAATCATATCGTGTACCTTCTCCCTCTCGATAGGGCTGAGCCGATACGGTCGACGCTCCACGCATTTAGTGGAGTCTTTCAAACGTATCTCCAGCTCACCAGTATTAACTCTTGTGCAAGGGTAACCGTGAATAAATAAGTGCTCATATTTGTTTAGCAGTGCCCGTAATTCGCTCATTTGATCGTCGTCCGTCAAGTCACAATCCAAGTTATCAAATTTATAGCTTTGAGATCGTACGTGATTGATCGTTGGCTGATGATAAAGTGTAGGACCCTGTGACGTAACCAATACCACAAGATTTGTGTTTTCGATGAGGTTAGTGCCTATCAAAATGTCTGAACAAATTTCGTAGTCTGGTACTACATGGAACTCGAGTTCCACTCGCAAATCATCGATAACACATACCGTTGTTAACACAGTTAAGGATACTACAGTGAACTGACCAATACCCTTTAAGTAACGAACAAGGTTAGTTCTTTTTCCCGGTAATTTAGCAGCCACGGATTCACGAATCAAAGAACATTCCGCTCCACTATCGAAAATTGCATTTAGTTTCAAATCCCCCACACTAATGTGCATTGAAGTTAATTTAGCTTTACCCACACAGTTAACGTTTGAAACTACGGCACGTTCACGTTTATAACACGTATCATATGTATGCCCTACTCTGGAGCAGAATGTACATGTGGGTTTATCAGTGCTTTGCGACAAAGTCTTATTTTCGTGATGACGCGGTTGAGGTTGATAACTTTTGTTTCCGAAACGACAATCCCGCGTATCGTGACCAGGTTTCCGACACGTTTGGCAAAAGAGCGAAACCCTGTCGGAGAACCGAGGACGTTTGTTAGTATTTTGATGAACACTTGTAGTTCCCGGATTAGATCGTTTAACCCGTCGTATGGCTGATGCTACTGATATCAGTTCTGGTACCGATACAGCCCGCGCATTTAACAATTCTATTCGCAAGCGTTCATCGGCTACACAACCTATAACTGCCTCAACTGCGTCATCATTTGATAACTTATCTTTAGTAATACGTCTCCAAAGTACCCACGCTTCTGACAAGAATTGCGCAATATCCTTTGTATTCTCGTAGTTGTGTTCCCTGAACCGAACAACATCACGAGAGTATCTGTTTTCAGGTTCAAAAGTTGTAATTAATACATCACGCAATTCTTGCCATGTAGAAGTAGACACAAGCCAGTTGTCAACCCACAACCTTGCGCGACCTTTGAGTAAGCTACCCACTTTCATTCTGATATCATAGTCGCTCAGGTTGTAAGTTTCCATGGCAGTGGTTACATGCTGGCACCACTCGCGTATTCCGATATTAGCGTCTGGATCGTATGACGGTAAAAACACGTCATTGATTTTAACCTTAGAATCAGGTTGCGTCGTCATGCGATCGGACATGTGCTTCATCATTTGCAACATTTGAGTGAAAAATTCGGCTGGTACCCCATTAACAGAAGCGTCGATATTTTTGTTAAGCGTGGCAGAATGTCCGGCAGAAGTGGGTCGCAATCCCACTTCTGATAACGGGGGCTCAGCTCCATCCGAAGTTTTAGAAAATGTGACGTCAGCAGAGCTGACGTCACGGTTTCCATCACTTGGTTCACTCATCACAAATGAAAAGGCTTTTAAACACTAAGAAATGTATTTCCACTAAAATCGGAACACTTCTTAATTTATTTCGTTAACTTCAACAACAATAGCTTATTCTAACAGTAATTATAATTCAGTACTCACAAAATCCCGGCAACGTCCTCACCAACCGACACGCAACACCAGAATGAATTTTAAATCATAACCCACCGTCGCACGAGCACTTTCAATATTCCACCACCCCAACATGGCGGCGGCGCTGGCGCGTCATTTCAAAGTACTCGCAACAACTTCACAAAATAAATTGTAATGGCCCTCGAGACAAGTAGTAATGATAATTCTTAATTAAATCTTGCTATTATTTTACATCAACGGAACATTTAAATTCTCTTACAATAAAATAATGCTAACTAAATCATCTGTTTCCGCCAACATACGGAAGTGTGATTTATTTAGCGATTATTATGAAAACTCAACTCTAAATTCAGATAAGAACTTGATTGGCTAATATTAATTGAAATATGAATTTACAATTACTTCTAATTACAAATCAAACTGTTTTTTAATTAAAGAATAATAATTTACCTGGCTCGAAATGAACAATGACCAGTTAAAATCCTTTTATCTGTTTAAAATTAAAACTGACTGTAAAAATGAAATCTATTAATCAATTAATCATTCGTGAATAATAAAATCACTACCAAACTATAGCTAATAATAATTATCTTAATTTAAGTTTCATGACGTATTGAGTGTAAAACGCTCTCGCGTCGACATATACTATAAATGTATGGTGTGTATGTTTATGTATGTTTACGTATTATGTGTATTTTAGTAGTTTTAGGATTTAGTTTTCATTTCTAATAATTGTATTTACTGTACATCGCCAACCCTAATTCATAATCTGTTTCTGTCCATCCAAAGGTTGCATGGAAGAGATCGCTTTAAGCGATAAGACCGCCCATTGTACTACTTTTTCGTCAATTAATTTATATTGTCATGTATCTTTAAAAGAAAGAAAAGAAAGAAAGAAAAAATATTTATTCAACACTCACAAAAACTAGATAAGTACAAGTATAATATACACAATTAAGTAAGAACAGTAGTTGTGAGAAGAATAATAAGAAGTGTAGATATTATATACATAGATAAAGTGGTGTTGAAAAGGGCTTAACTCAGCATTCATGCCGGTGTACTCAACACCTGGCGCTGATTTTTAGTTAAACCCTTTGGTCGACGGGTAAGGTATAGTTGTCAGGTGACCATAATAAAAACAAACACAAAATAATATTTATAATATATACTTACATATATAATATACACAAGAAACGTATAAAAAAATAAATAAATATAATAATAACAATAAAAACACTTGAAAGAATAAGATAACCTACAAATGGTTATGTGATAAAAAAAAGGATAATAATAATACAAATAATGTTGCAGTTGTTGGCAATGAATAAAAGAAATAAGCACAGATTATTATATACTTAAACAGAGAACGCAAAAATAAGTAACTAAACTATAAGTATTATATAAAAGACATGTCTATATTGACATCAGCATGCTGTCGCTGCTCGTCCAGACGATGTTTTTTTAACTTTGTGTATGTTTTGGTGTGCAATAAAGCATTCTTCTATTCTATTCTACCGTTAATTTACTTTAGGTGACTTTCGGCAACCATACGGTGGTTCCTGGTTCAAAGGTTCCCTTGGAGCTAGCGAACCGGCGGCGTCCAAAAGTAACGTGGAGGAAGGATGCGTATAAATTGGAGAGTCATAAACGTGAAGGTAGCGCCCTGGCTTTGATTGGTAAGTTATCAAATTAAATTATAAAATTACTGACTAAGTATAAATTAAATAAGTAGCAAGTCCTCAATAAATTTATATCATTAGCCTTCCTAAAATTATTCAAATTCTTTAAATTCAATTTATTTCATAGTTTGTATCATAACAGTTTTATCCAAGGCGTTACAAAAACATAGTCATTTAATGTATATACAATACATTATAAAAACAAATAATAAAAAAAAGTGTTATCAATGTCATATTAATATTATTATTCTCCTATTTATTAACACTCTCGGGTCTAGCCCGGACATTTGAGAGGCATTGGTGGGCCGAAGCTAACACCAAGAGGCCCTGAAGGCATGGTATGACATATTATATAAACTATTTTGTATATGAATCTGTCCTTACCGCCTCTCATGGTCTTGTAAAGTTAGCGATGCCATCATGATTGGTCTCTCAGATCCGTCATCTATCACATGTGCTATGTTTGCATTTATCTGACTTTATTCTTCCAATATCCAATAATATTGAGTCGGGAGCATGACACGAAACTAAATTATCAGTGCTTGGACCAAGATCATTATCAATCAATCAAATATTTTTATTGACATAATTTTAGGTACAAAAATTATTTAAATGAAGCCTCCAGTCCCCGAACTAGTTGAAAACTGTGTTTCGGGGTCCGGCGTCTTCTCCTATAATGAGGTTCCTAGAATACATACAAAGCGTTTTGACTCCTCGTTTATAATTCGGATAGCAAAGGAATGGAACACCTTGCCAGCGTCATTGTTTCCTGACAAATATAATCTGGGAGTTTTTAAGGCTAGAGTGAACCGGTATCTTTTAGGCAAGCATGCTCCATCGTCGACCGCGTCGTCACTTACCATCAGGTGAGACCGTGGTCAAATGTTAGCCTATCGTTGATAAAAAAAAAAGGTACATTGGTTGTCAATAATAACAATTAATTAATAAAGTTTACATACAAACTAATTAACATAAACTAGTGTAACAATTTTATTATTGTAATAGATAGTCTACCCCGTGTGCATGTATGTTGTAGGTATTGTATGCGTGAGTTTTGTATAGGATTGAAGTGTACGTGCTTGTGTTTGAGTGGGGGTGTGAGAGGGTGTTTGTGCGATTATATATCTGGACAAGATGCTTCGTGGTTGAAAACAGTAGCGGCAATGGTGAAGCTTTCAGCTGCCCGCCCCCTCAGTTCTGCGCCATACTGCAGTACGGAGTGCACTGTAGCAAAATAGCACGCTCGAGTCACCTCGACGGAGACCACCCGAGACACTGGACTAAGCGTAAAGCAAGCGCTTCCATGCTTCCCGCACATCTTTTCAATAAGGTTTTCCCATGTCGGACCCCTATCAATTTAAAAACCAAGGAAGGTAGTAGTCCGAACACCTTCTATCACGGCCCCATCGACAGCTGTCGCTAGTGTTTTTACTTCACGTCCCGATAGATTGAAGTGAATAAAGTGTGCCTTGCGCCAATTTAGAGCAAGACCGTTCATTCTGAACCACTCGGCAGGGCAGTGGGCTGTCTCGTTCAG
The DNA here is from genome assembly GCA_910589525.2 of Ennomos quercinarius. Classification (NCBI taxonomy): domain Eukaryota; kingdom Metazoa; phylum Arthropoda; class Insecta; order Lepidoptera; family Geometridae; genus Ennomos; species Ennomos quercinarius. The sequence continues at coordinate 14,815,930 of OU342509.1, forward strand.
CTTTTTCTCGAGCCAATCAACCGTGGCCGCTGTGACCACTGCAGCCACATCGGCAGCGTACATCAATACGTCCAGCATGGGCACTGCACCTGGAAGGTCTTTCAACGGGAGGGAGAACAGTATATTAGATACAGACGAGCCTTGTGCTTTCTAAGTTCACACTAAAGGTGGGCTTTTTAATCCGTAGTTAAGGTAACCTTTGGTAATGGTTAAAAACTCTAACAAATATTGACCATTGGTTAGAATTTGTTAGAGGTTTGAACCGTTGGTTACCGTAACTACTGATATAACACCAGAGCTGTGCGAGGATGTGTACTGAGGGATGTGTTGGTTTACATAAACGCAGGGAGCCGATGGATGCAGGAGGCAAGCAGTTGCTAAAAGTGGCGCTTTGTGGGAGAGGCATATGTGCAGCAGTGGACGTCTTCATGCTGTTGATGATGATGGAGAAGTTCGCACTTATCTACCTACTTATCCCCTTATGACGTACCTACTACAAAGCATTCGGGTAGGTACGTCCTGGAGAGGTATGTGCGAACTTAAGAGCTGTCAAACTTTAGTACAAACAAGCACTTAAGTAGGCACCTATAACAGTTTCTCAAAATCATTTAAAGCAATTCTTTTCAGATTTAGATGCGTCGGATACCAATGACGATGACGATAAAATAGGAAAAACCGCTGAGTACCTTCAATGGTTTCAAGACAACATCTCTGGCGAGAGCAGCACAGCAGGAATTGCACGGCTACCTTATAAGACTCCACTCTTCCGGTTTCAGCACTCAAAGAATGGCAATCACCTCTATATGCTCGTGCTTTACGATGTCGACAGATATGCCATGGGGCGCATTGATTGTATCAAAAGATTATGCAGAGAGTAAGAGCAACTATTTATCTATACCTTATCTGCGATCAATTCTATACTATGCTGTACTACAGGCTGGAGTTCTTCGAACAGTTAGACATCGCGAGCACAAACTATTTGTAAATATTTTGTTGAAGTTGTTTCTAGTACTTACGGGAACCTAATGGCTAATAAAGGTAGGTGCTTATAATATGCGGAATATTGCTGCCAAATATGATCAAGTTTGGCTGCTAAGATGCTAATAATACTAGCTGTAGGTACGTCCCCCGAGCCCACCCTCATCCCCACCACCCGTTTGACCTCACGACCTTATTATAGTGGCATTTTTTTACTGATTTTGCTCAATAATCTATTTATGCTTAAAAGCTGTAACAGGTCCAAATCTCTAACTACATTGGATTTTTTTGGGAGAGCTCATCTGATGGTAAGTGATGACGCGGCTTACGGAGGTGCATGCTTGCAATTCAATTTAAAGTGCAATTTAATTCAAATGCATTTCTCAAACATACGAGGCTTGCACTCTAATATCAACTCGGTCCACCGCCACCTTGAAACCGCACATACTGTTCCTCACGGAGACGCAGATTGGATGTCCAGCTGACGCAGCTTACCCCGGGCCTAGCATAGTATTATATTATCTGTGCCTCGGGTACCCCGGGTGTGTTCTAGAACATGAGTTTCAGCTCCATGCTGGTGTATGCTCGTGATGACATCTGCTGTCGCTGACTCTGAAATCTTGAAGACTTCAGTTTTCACGTACTATGGGTATTGGTGAACATCGGCCTAGAGAAAATAATCAATTTATTTTTATCTATCGCACTCACATCAGCGGCAACCAGGAGACGACTCGACTTATGGACTATTTAAGTGAGACAGCTGATGTTGCACAATAATGGTAACCTTCTTGCTAACTTGTAGGTACTACTGGGGGATTTCAATGCCCACCACCAGGAGTGGCTTTTATTTGCATGCTAAAAAACACTGAAAAGTGCTAGAGTTAGCCCGGTGGGGATAAAATGGCCACAGTCGCAGTGATTTTAGCAAAAATTATTATGGCGTCCACCACCGTCCAAAGAATTCACACTAGATGGCGTCCTTTCATTATCCTATCATCAGTGTTATGACACTGACGGTACTGTGCCGGTGTGACATCATTTTTGCTAAAATCACTGAGTGTCTAAAATTACTTTTTTAAGGTGATTAAATTCATGCTCTATTGTTAAAGCTGGAACTCAGAAATCTTATCCTATTGACAAAATTGGTTTAAACCGTTAGTTTTCACCGAGTACATTCAGATGTTATAGTTATGTTAAAGACTAACTTTAATACCCGCCCCGGCTTCGCATGGGTTAATTCGTATTACACTTTTTCTCAGTCTAAAGGAAGAGAGAAGGAAGAGAGAAAAAGATTAGGGTAAAGGATGAATGCTCTGAGGCAATCTATGGAGAGAGCTATGCTCGGTGTTTCCCTGCGAGATAAACTCCGGAACGAGGAGATCCGCAGGAGAACTAAAGTGACCGATATAGCTCTCAGAAATAGCAAGTTGTAATGGCAATGGGCAGGCCACATCACTCGTAGAACTGACAACCGATAGGGAAGAAAGGTTCTCGAGTGGTGACCATGAATCGGAAGACGCAGCGTAGGTCGGCCCCCAAACTCGGTGGACCGAGGATTTGGTGAAAGCCGCGGGAAGCCGATGGATGCAGGAGGCGAGCAGCCACTCAAAGGGGGGCCTCGGGAGTGGCCTATTTCAGCAGTGGACGTTCTTGTTGATGACGAAAGGATGAATAGATGAAATGGCGAATGGAGGCAGGTGCTGGCACCCCTGCTTACCAAACCCGTTACCACTATTCTATTCTATTCTATTCCATCCCATTCCATTCCATTCCATTCCTTTCCATTCCATTCCATTCTATTCCATTCTATTGTGGCGTTTGCCGTTAAACGGCACTACCATCAGGTAGGTAGTAGTAGTTAGTCCTAGCTGGGTTCGGAGTAAAAATGCTCAATAGAAAAGTAGGTGTTTAATAATTTAGAACATTTCCAATATTCGTTGCACAACCGCTCATTAGCACGCTTAGTATGTCGCACTGGCCTTTGCCTGCCTCAACGGCACGAGTCCACGCGGTCTTCATCAGCCTTGTGAAGGAGTTGCCAGCGTCGAGTAAGCTGGAGACACGTGGCCTGGGCAGCTGCAGAGCCGGCCCGTGGTTGAGGGCGGTGGAGGAAAGTGAGGTTCCCAGGGGAAGCTCGCGGAGCATACGTGCTCCCAGCAGATAGATGCTGAGTAGTAGTAGTAGGTGTCCTCCGAGAATCCTGAAATATTCTCGGTATTAGTTTCTGGTTCTGCAGGAACTGTTGTGCTGTGCCTTCTTCGCTGTAGCGAGGTGGAGCTCATGCCAGTCAAGGTGGCCAAGGTAGTACGACGAGTTCGCTCGTGATTCTATTACATACAGCCGGCACAGCAGAACAGCTTATTTAGCACACATGAGAACAATAGATAGAAAGATGGTAGTATTAGAGACACAGATTACACAGCAGTTACGTGATACAGGAGCGCGAGGCGCACGTTATAGGCACAGATGCTATACACAAGATTATAAGACTGCAAAGTTTAAAGGAAAGTAAATAGTTAAAATGGCAAATGGTAGCTTACCCCAGCGGGATTTGTATTTGTATTATTATTTGTATTTTGTATTTGTATTGGTATTTTGATTCTCGGAGATATGTAGACACTGATTTTAATCTCAATTAGTGATATAGCTCACAGTTACTATAGTAGTACTAGGCTGGTGTCCAGCGTAAGAAGCAAGCGGCGAATGAGCTCGCTCCGGCATCGCAGCTATTTATAGTCCGTTGCTACCGACTGTGGCGGTTTACGCACCGATATTTAGGGATCTGCGCGTTATTATATTCTTTTAAAAGGACCTGAAAAGTCGATCAAGGGTCGGCGTAGCTGGTCGTCGTCGTCAGGAACAAGGGTGGAAAATAAAACTATAGAAATATATTATAAAAACGGAGAAAGTCTGTCCGTCGTCTTTTTTCTTCCTCTTGTCGTCTCAAGTCTTTTATGTCAATTATTGTTTCGTTCTGGTTTTGTCAGTCGTTGTCCATGGTCATCGTCAAAGAGGTCGGACGCCGCGACATACCCACCTCCAGTATTAGGGTCCTGGCCTAATACTCAAGATTGGGAGCGGACGTCCAGTCTACACAGTCGTCACGGGTCGTCAGTATGGTGCTCCAGTCTGTCGTGGTCCAGTCGTAACGTCTGCCACTCTGTCATGACTGTCTTGTCCCGGCAGATACACTTGGGTGACCATCCCTCGTAACCACAAGCTCCGAGGCATTAGGCTGTCGGCAACGATCACCAAGTCTCCTGTCACGAGTGGTCGTGTCTGTCTAAGCCATTTGTCACGGCGCGTCATAGTCGGTAGCTATTCGTGGACCCACCTCCGTCACAACAAGTCTACCAAGCGCTGTCACTAGCGCCAGTTGTGGCGGAGTAGATCATGGTCGGTGTAAAAGTCAAATAAGTAGTCTTTGAATTTAGTCGCTGTCAATAAAAATCTATTGGCGTCAGTGGTAAGTCGGCAATCAGAAAATCCAGTGGAGTCAGTCAGTGATAAGTCGTCGATCAGGAGGTACATAAGTCAAGGGTCGAAATATTGATCATAATCTCTATCTCAGTCATCACAGTCAGCAAAGTTTAGTCAGTTGTAAACTTGTACGTCTTTCAATAAATCTTTAAAACTTCTTCCTTTGTGCCGTCAATTGACCAGTCTGTTTTTCTGAGGCAATCGAGCAAACGGTAGTCTCTTTTTTTAATTTCCTGAATCTACCATCGTCCGGCAAAGCATCTGTCAAGTCGAGTCGAGTCTTTGCTACGATGTTACTCGACTGCCCACGAGCACGAACGAGCAAAGTTGACGAGTCAGTTAGGCTTTCAGACGTTTGACGTGCCACGCCATAACTGTCGCGTAAACACGGGAATTCAAGATACGGCGTCGTTCGTCCGAAAGCCTCTGTCGAAAACGTCTTATTTATACGTCTTATTTATTATGTATAAACGTCTCTTAAAACGTCTAATTTATCTCTAGCACAAACGTGTAAAATGGTCGAATTAGTCGGGATGTCGGGTGAAATCTTACCATGTATGACGTAACCAAGTCGAGTAATCGAAACCATAGGGGCGCATCTAGGTCCGTCAATTACGCGTTTCGTCACTATGAGATCAACATTGTCATGTCCGATCAATAGTCTAGGTCTTTCATTCGTCGTCATGTCGTCATTTATATATTTAAATAAATGTTCATATTTACAAAGCTCCTTAAGACTACATTTATATACAGGCAAACATAAATTATTTACGACCCTAACATTGTCCATTTTATATACATCTGTACACTGCTTCCCTCGAATGTCAAAAGATACGCGCTCTGACTTCATACTGTGCGCCTTCATGTCTGGCATTGCACCGTGAATACGCAGGTCGGTCGCAGGTCCTGTCGCGCCAATCTCTGCTGCCAGTGCCGGGTCCATCAGGCTGATCTCCGCGCCTTCGTCAAACAAAGCCAAAGTCTCGGCAGTTCCGGTCGGCCCGCTGATGACAACACGTGCCACTTTCAACAAGACATGTGTGTCATCTGTCATATGGTGGTTGACATTCGCTGCGTCTTGAGTAGCATTGACATTCATTATGTCTTGACTGACATTTGAACGTGAATCCGCATGCAACAATGAATTATGCCACCTCTGGCAAAGACTACATTTCTGTTTCTGCCGGCACTCTTTCAGTTGGTGGTGTCCAGAAAGACAGCTAAAGCAAAGCTTTTGCTCAGTCACACTCCGCCATCTTTCGTCAGTTGTCATACGTCGAAAATCCGAGCAATCTTGAATCATGTGGTCATATGATCCGCAGACTGTACATTTATTTACAACATTATTTTTAGTCATCAGAACATTCCTATGTTGCCACGCTCTAGTCATAGGTTGCTGTCTGTCAGTTGTCGCAATGCTAGTCTGTGCAATGGGCTTTGCAGTCGTAGTCGTAGTCAGCGGGGCAACATGAGTCATGGCATTTGCCACCTTCATCATCCATTCGGACACATGCGCGAGCGTTACGGGTCTTACGTTAGCCTCGTACAAGTGGAAACTCCATTGATATTTTAAAAATGATGGCAGCTTACCGATCACCTCTCTTATGAGCACGGGATTTGTCAGATGTCCGGTTTCATCAGTTGACGTCATAGCTGCCACTACATTCTGTACGCTGGTAGCAAACTCGATGAAATGATTGATGTCGTCATATCTCACCTCCTTCATTGCTCTGATCTTATTTAGCATAACTTCGATTATCAAGTCTGGGCGTCCGAAGCGAAGTTTGAGCGTGTCAATTATTATATGTAGGTTTGTCGCACTCACCAACAACGCCGAAACAGAGTCTCGTGCTTTCCCTCTCAAACACTTGACAAGTCGCGCGATATTCTCACCCTCTGTGTATTTACATAGTCGTGTCGTATTTACAAAAGTCGAATAAAACAAAGGCCAATCCTCTGGGTCTCCAAAGAACAAAGGCAGGTCTTTTTCCGATGCTTGTCGAGCTAAAAATGTAGATAAGTCTGCGTCACTATGTCTTGTAGCATTTTCAATGTTATTTACATGTATATTACAGTCAGTGGCGGCGGCGGCGGCTGCACACCGGCTTCTGTCCTCCGGCGTTTTCCCCACTGTCACAGTCTTATTTAGAGCCGCACCGCATTCGAAATCGTCAAGAGCATCTTCCTCTATCTTTAGTTTGGCATTGACAAGCTCGTTTTTTATCTCCGCTATCCTCACTTCAGCTCTACGTTCCGCAGCCTCGATTTTGAGCGCGGCAATCCTCTCCCGACGCATGGAAGATGTGGTACTCGCCACCGAAGCTCTAGACGGAGCTGGGGAGGGCGCGCGGCTGTCGGCCGGCACGCCATCCGGATGCGCTTGTCTGTCGGCTGGCACATCGTCCTGCGTCCGGCTGTCGGCCGGCACGTTGTTTTTCATGCAACTGTCAGTCGGTACATCACCTTGTTCCTTCTTGGCACGAGCCCGAGTCGTCACAGGGCTGTGGATGAACATTTCGTCGGTCGTAGCAGTAGATGTTTCTCTTTAGGTCTGATTCGTAAAATAGATCGAAGGACCACCTTGAAAAGTCGATCAAGGGTCGGCGTAGCTGGTCGTCGTCGTCAGGAACAAGGGTGGAAAATAAAACTATAGAAATATATTATAAAAACGGAGAAAGTCTGTCCGTCGTCTTTTTTCTTCCTCTTGTCGTCTCAAGTCCTTTATGTCAATTATTGTTTCGTTCTGGTTTTGTCAGTCGTTGTCCATGGTCATCGTCAAAGAGGTCGACGCCGCGACAGGACCTTTAAGGTTCTAACTATCCTAGGATACCGTGACGTCTCACAACGTCACACTATTCTATTCTATTTTATTGGTAGCATTCCCACTGTTGTGCATTATAACATTTTACACAAATGATTTTGGATTTATGCAATGTACACGTAAATGGCCTGATAGCTCAGTTGGTAGAAGCCGTGCCTTCTGAACTATAGACTGTGGGTTCGATTCCCACCCAAGGGAAATCATTTGTGTCATGAACATAGGTGTTTGTTCTGTGTGTGGATGTTATATTGACTCGTGCGTAAGTCTATTTATTTGTCAATCAAATCTTTAATTAATTTGCGGTTTTGCTGCCTGTTCACATTTTTTACTTAATTTATTTATTTATCAGGCAAACTTTTAATTATTTTGCGTATTAACTGCTTAATTATTTTATATAATTATTAAAACATTGTGTTTTTTCTTGCCTAGTGTAACGTGTTTGTTATAAGGCCAATCAAATTATTCTATTCTATTCTATTATTTTTTTTGTCTTTATGGAAGTCCCATCTCTTCAGTGTAAGCGGCATCCATACGGTACGATGAGACATCGTCGGCAACGAGGATGAAGCCACTCCTACACTGAACCTACAATAGGAAAGAGAGAGATGGATGAAGGTGAATGGAGGCAAGTGCGCCAGCACATTCGCCGTTTCATCCATTCATCCTTTCTCCTTATCTATTTCCCACTTCCTTCCTTCTTCCTTTGGACAGGGTTAGGACATAAACAATTCGTAGGTTCTTCAGCATGTAGCAGCAGCAGCGTTGGTGAATCAAAGACCATCCAAAGTATTGCTGTAGTGCTCAGTAAGCTAGCATAATACCATTTTTGTTTAGGTCACCCATCCAAGTGATGACCGTGAAGTTTAGCTATAGGTATAGACGATCTTTGCTCGAGCGCTACCACTATGGCTGTAACTATTCAAACTTTATAATTTTAAAAAGACCTATTTATTTAACAACTCCGTAATATAATCTGTGATATTACATCTTTTGCAGAGCTCGGCTCAGAACTCCTATCGACGACTTACGTCCATATATCGAGCACTGCGGCTATACACCTATCGCAATTAATTTCTTCTATGTTTGGCCCAAGGTGGGTTTTCCATTTTACGAAGTCGAGGATTTATACCCGGAAGATGAAGATGTGAAAATATTTACATGAATATTTCAAGATAGATAGATAGATAAACTTTTTATAGAAAACCCCACAATAAAGCTGAAATTTAATGTTCTTTATATAGATTTCTAGAGACTTAGTATGAAAATGCAGACATTCAACATAATGACCTATTTATTGAGATCAAAAAGCCTCCAAAGTATTCCCAAAAGAACAAGAATAAAAAATTATCAGCGCTTTCTTTGGAAATAAAATGCAATGCTGTAGTACTTAATAATTGGCAAAAGAGTACTAATAGTAATAGTAGGGGTAATAGTAGTAGTAGTACCTATTACTAGTACTATACAAAAAAAAATTATAAAAAAAATTAATAAAAATTATAAAAAAAAATGGTGTTGGCATATTTTAGTCTAGACAAATAAGTTCATAACCGTGGAACGTGATTTCCGTGTAATTATTATAATTATGTTTGTACTTATTATTGTTTTGATTGCTGATAATTTCATATAAATATTGATGCCATTCGAATTGGGCCGTTCGGGGAATCCTAATAATGTCTCAATAGGTACCTCAATCATTTAGAATATAATAATAATTATCCTATTTTACTTGTTCTGCTCCTAATTATTTAGTTCTATAATTATTGTTTTTATTTATACCTTAGATACGCTTTGGTCCCGAAGTTCGGGATGCCATGACTATGGGTTGTGAACTTGTGATGTCTTGCGATTGAATATTACTTTATATTTTATGTATAAATATATATATAATGTTATACGATAATGTGTTATCACGTTTAAATATATTTTCTTTCATAGTTCTTCTTACCATTTGTATACCGGCGAAACCAGACGGTTTTTGAAGTAATATTAAAAAGATCCTAATAACTAATTGTATTGTTTTTTTTTTAGAAATGCTTTTTACCCGTTACATCCTCAAGAGTTGAATTTTAAAAAATCCTTTCTAAATCCAAAAAAACCCAAATGTTAAGTATACATTCAGCGGCTTGGGCTATACGTTGTCTGTCAGTCACTCAAAACAAAGCCTTTTATATAATATAATAGACTAGCTGACCCACCCCATCTTCGCATGGGTTAATTAGTTTTACACCTTAACCCCGTTAATGAAGAGAAAAGGGAAAGGGCGTCCCCGCGGTCTCCGGACTAGTCACTAGTATCTCGTTGCAGTGCCGTCTTTCTACCTTCCCCACTCCATCAACTAACTATGAAAAGTCTAAGAAACAAGATGGCGGTTCCACAGCGGATGCACGTCCTAACCCCGCCTCCATATTTAGAACCCCGCCTCCATATTTAGTCATTGCTTACCATCCGCTGCTTCCGCTTCAGCACAATAACTACCTATGGTGCCGGTCCCAAGCCCGGATAAAGGGGGAGGGCACAGGGGGGTGGGTGTGGGGCGCGGCATTTCAATTCATCCGTTGGTATGCCGAGCTTTGCACCCCCCCTTTTTGCGGCAGCCCGTGGCCAGTGTGTTAAGGGAGGGGGAGGGATTCACTCCGAATATCTCCTTCACTCATGACACGCGAAACACTGGGGGGAAGTAGATTGGGCGACTACTTTCACTTGCTTTTTGCCCCGCTAATAGCCATCTTTGCTCCACAGATCATAGCGCTTTTCTCCCTTCCTTCCTTTTAAAAAAAAAGTTAATGATGAGTCATAAAACGAATATTGAGACGCCATGCGACCCGGCCAGCACCCGGCGCCCTCTGGTTTCCGGGCCGGGGGGTGTGAAGTTGGCTACCGAAGGCGACGGCGGGGTGGTGTCCCAGGCCTCGTCGGCCGCAGATACTACTGGACCGACGACGACGACCGTGGCAGCGCCACTACCTGGACCAGTGCAGAAGCCCGGACCCGGACACGTGGCGCGCTACAATTTGAAGAAGAGGAACCAGCAGAGGCAGCGGCGCGAAAACACGACTGCGCCTAACGCTGTGTTGGAAACAGGTGACGGGCGAGGTAACGGAAAGCCTAACAAGCTGACCACTCCCCAAAGCTCATACCGCGGTAAGAACCGCAAGACAGAACAGAGGGCGCGCAGGAAGCGGGAAGCCGATTTGGTAGACCAGTTCTACCGAGAGCGGCGGGAAGGCGTTATACACTTGCCCGGCATGACGGCGCTTGCGCCGTCAGTCGTGGCATGTATGACACGTGTCGACCCGCACGCTGCGCTGGTCGCCGATGTAGCTGAATCCCCCAATCCGGATTCCTCTGCGAAAGCAGAGACTGGAGGACAGGGCAGCAAGCTGCAGAAGCGCCCAACTTCGGCGAACGTTAGCCTGCCCCCACACCCTGTTGCAGGGACACATGCGGCACTGAAGGATGCGGCTACCCCGTGTACAGTCCGCCCCCCTACTGAACCTAAACCTCAACCGCGCCCGTCAAAAGGCAAGGGGAAGGGAAAGGGGATGAAGGGGCGCGCTGCGACCGATGGCGGGGTAGCTGGGACCGCAGTGCCCGTGGATGAAAGCAATAACACGGTCAAGGGAGAGGATGCAACCAGGGGCGCGAAGCGGCAGCGGAGCAGCGACTTGGTGTCGCCCACCGGCTGCACGGCGGCCGATAAAAAGGTACGCTTGGAAGGCGGGTCAGCTACCGCTTCTGCTTGCGCGGTACCGGTTGCTAAGCTTCCCCAACCCGTAGTAAGTGTGGTAAATGATGGTGCGGGGCCCTCGTCGTATGCGGAAGCGGCGAAGGCACACTATGAGGTAGTAGTCCTGGACCGAAACCGCACGCCGATGAACGAGCTCCGTGCCATAGAAGTGAGAAAGGTCATCGAGGAAGCAGTTCTCGGCATCTTCCTAGACAACGGCGGCAGAGAGGACACCGTCCTGCCGCGGTTCATGTCATTGCCGAAACTATTCCGCGGTGGCGTTAGGTATACACCTCGGGACGATTACGCGCTCACCTGGCTCACCGAGACAGTCCTTAGGCTGCCAGGCCTATGGGAGGGGTCGGGGGGGTACATGGTCGTTCCCGAGAGCAAAGTGCCCCGGTACCACACTGCAGTCATCTACATACCGGATTTCGGACGAGGCAGGGAGGAACTCACCAGGAGGCCGGATCTGCTGAGGAATTTCCTGGTGGCCCTTAATCCGGGAGTAGGGGTAGAAAGGTGGCAAATGTTCACCCACGAAGTCCGCCCAGTGGGCGGTACTTATAATCACATACTGGTAATGGGCATAGCGCCTGAAGACCTGGAGAATATCCGTCGCGAAAACTTTCGTCTGCACTATATAACAGCGCGAGTTTTCGTGAAGGTTAGAGGACATAGACCCGGGGGTGTATCGACGGCGACGGCGGGAGAAGTGGGCACGGTCCACGCCGCAGCAAGCGGCGGGGTGGTGCCGGCAACTCCCGGGGCTGACGATGAGAGCCTCACGGAGAGCATGGGGTGGACGCGGGAGGAGGTGGATCGGCTGTTGGATGTGGGTGATGAGGGCGAGGAGGATATTGCAGGCGATATAATGGGCCTCAATATCTTCTCGCCGGCATCGTCCATGGACACGGACCGGCCCGCCGGCTCCTCCGTAAACCCCATGGCGGAATAAAGAGGATGGTCAGTGAGATCATCACACACTCTAAAAATTTTAATAATGGATTCCCACGATAACAAAAATCCACATAACACTAAAAAACCAACTGCTACGGCAGCTGGGAGCACACATAGGCTAGGTATCAGTAGTAAATTTGGAATCGAAATTATACAAGCCAACATCCAACACAGCATCACAGGTTTCGCCGCCCTGCGAAGAACCCTGGAGGAGCAACCGAACACAATAGCACTGGTCCAGGAACCGTACCTAAGTCGTGGAAAGGTGAGTGGCTTCAACGCCTTGCGAGGCAATGTTTTTGCTCCACCCAGACATAACAAAACGCGAACATTTATATACGTGCCTAACCCATATAAGGCGTCTTTGGTAACTCATTTGTGTACTGACGACCTCACTGTAGTTAAAATGGAGACGGGACTGCTGGGCAATCTTAGCACCATTGTCATAGCCTCGGCTTACATGGATATTGGAGCCGAAGCGCCGCCTCCAGCACTTGAAGAGCTAATGCGGTTCTGCGCAAACAACAAACTAGAATGTGTGGTGGGATGTGATTCAAACGCCCACTGTACTGTCTGGGGATGTCAAGACTCAAACGAGAGAGGAAAGGATATCCTTGATTTTATATTAAGACATAACCTGAATATACTGAATCGAGGGTCGGAACCAACGTTTGTCACGTCCTGGGCAAGGACCATAGTTGACATAACAATAGCCACCAGCGAGATCGCAGAGACGATAACAGACTGGCGCGTAGCTACAAGCGATATTTCTTGTGCGGACCACAGGAGGGTCAGGTTCAGCTTGCAGGTAGGGGAGCACAAACCACGCACGTATAGAAATCCGAAGAAAACCGATGGAGCGGTGTTTAGAGAATTGCTAGAGAACACACTGGCAGAATTACCAGAAGTTGAAACGACCACGGAGTTTTCGCCCAACGAAATTGAAAGTACAATCGAGTCTATAACTGACTCGATGAAGAAAAGTTACGAAGGATCCTGTCCTTTGAAAACAGAAAGCAGTAAAATACTGGACAAAAAAGACAAATGGTGGAATAAAAAGCTCAGCAAGCTGAGGAAGACGTCAAGACACCATTTTAACAGAGCCATGAACACAGATCTCGAAAAAGATTGGCAAGATTATAGAAAAACTAGGCACAAACTCAAAGTGAGTGTAAATAAGAGTCGTGACAACTCGTGGATTAAATACAGTAACTCCATACAATCTGAGAGTGAGACCGCGAGGCTCAGAAAAGTATCATCCAGAGATAGCCAGATGAAACTGGGCACTCTGAAGAAAGCCGATGGCACCTACACAGCATCGGAGCGGGAACAGTTTGAACTCCTGCTAGAGACCCATTTCCCCGGCTGCCGCATGGATAGCGATAAGGGATGGGTAACAGAGATAATGCAAAAACCGGATAGCGAAGACTGGGCTTTTGCAGACTTAATAGTCACAGAAGAAGCCCTTCTGTGGGCCGTAAGCTCGTTTAAACCATATAAAGCCGCTGGGACAGATGAAATCTTTCCAGCACTTCTGCAATGGAGTTTAAACAAGATCAAAACACATTTAATTGCCATCTTCAGGGCATGCCTTGCGTGGAAGTATATACCCAAAGCATGGAGAGAAGTCAAAGTAGTTTTCCTAGCAAAACCAGGTAAAGCAGACTACACCAATCCCAAGTCTTTCAGGCCTATAAGCTTGAGCTCGTTCCTCCTGAAAACTCTGGAGAGACTTTGCGACAAATATATTAGAGGTGAACCGTTGATTAAAAATCCGGTGCACAGGAACCAACATGCCTATCAATCAGGCAAATCCACGGAGACAGCTCTTCACCAGGTCGTCCATAAGATCGAATCGGCACTGGAGAACAAGCAGTCTTGTTTGGCGACCTTCATTGACATTGAAGGGGCCTTTGATAAAACTACGTTTTCAAGCATTGAGAACGGACTTAATAACCAGGGAGTGGATAACAGAGTGAATAAATGGGTCACAAGCATGCTCTCAAACAGAGCTGCGATGATAGAAACCTCAAATGCAACACGATGTCTTGTCACGAGAGGCTGTCCGCAGGGAGGAGTTCTGTCACCATTGCTTTGGGTTGTGGTGGCAAATGAACTCATCCAACTTCTAAATAAAGATGGCATCATGACCGTAGGCTATGCTGATGACCTAGCTATTATGGTCTCCGGACTATTCGAAGCGACCCTCTGCGAAAAGATGCAGAGGGCACTCCGGGTTGTCGAGAAATGGTGTGAAAGCCACAGTCTGTCTGTGAACCCACAGAAGACAGAGATGGTTCTGTTCACTAGGAAAACAAAAACAGCAGGACTTAAACTTCCGACTTTGTTTGGTACACAGTTGACCCTTAGTAAGGAGGTAAAATATCTAGGCATTTGGTTAGACAGTAAGCTTTTGTGGTCAAAACACCTTGATCACATTGTCACGAAAGCTACAAACATTTTATGGCAAAGCACCAGAGCCGTCGGCAAGGACTGGGGTCTAAAACCGAAGCTTTGCCGCTGGCTATACACAGTCATAGTGAGACCGGTCCTCACATATGGTTGCGTAGTATGGTGGGCTCGCACAAATCTGGTGACAACAATCGCCAAACTACAGCAAATCCAAAGGCTGGCTTGTACCCTGATCTGTGGGTGTACAAAAACGACACCTTCGGCAGCGTTGGACGTTATTCTGGGTCTGACTCCCTTGCACCTGCATATACAGCAGGAGGCAATGGCATCAGCTCTGAGAATAAAATCTACAAACCAGTGGAAAGGCAATTCACCTATCACTACTCATAGCAGAATCTTAGAGAGAGCGATAAAAATCATTCCAGAAGCAAAGCATGGTACTGATAAGATAGCCAGCACACACCTTGATGGTAAGAGGTATGAGCTGATTACGGAGGAGGGTGCCCTGGAAGGTCTCTCACCCTCTTGGAACATGTACATAGATGGTGCAAAAAATAAAACAGGGGCAGGTTGCGGCTATCATTCGCCGGAACTTGGGATCTCGGACTCCAAGGCCCTGCACAAAAACACCTCTGCGTTTCAAGCAGAGAACATGGGTCTGTTACTGGCGGCTAGAGCACTCCTGTCATTGGATGCAATAACTGTCCCACAGCGGCAAAGTGAGAAGGAGATTCTCATTTTCACCACTGATAGCGCAGCAACAGTCTATGCACTCAGAAGGCCCACAACCAGGTCGAGAGTTCTGGCAGAGTGCCACGCAACTCTACAAGAATTGTCTCACAAATGCAGAACAATAGTAAGATGGACGAAGGGCCATGGCTCATGCTCGGGTAATTTTAAGGCGGATCTTCTTGCCAAAGAAGGAACCAAGAAAGAAGTCAATGACGACGTTGTAGGTCTCTGCAAACCATCAGCGATGGAAGTGCGGGACTCATTGCGTCAGCATACTGAAGAAGAGCAGCAAAAAATCTGGGATAAGAAAACAGACTGCAAACATGCAAAAGCTGTTTTTCCGACCATTAACAGGAAAATCACTAATAACTTGCTAAAGTTGCAACGGCAGGATCTTCGGCTTATGGTAGGTCTCATTACTGGTCACTGTAATTTGAACTACCATCTGTATAAGACCGGAGCGACGGATAGCCCCCTATGCAGAGGGTGCCTGAAAGAAAACGAGACTGTGGAACACGTGCTGAGATACTGCACAGCTACAGAGAAAGCCAGATACACGTCAGGACTGCTAACACGAGAAGACACACAACATTCTACCCAAGAAATTTCGAATGCCTCATCATCATCACTCCATCACCCAACATCAGTGCCACTGGAGCAGCTGTGCCAGCAGCCTAGAGCCACACTCCGCTATTTTACGGAGCTGGGGTGGCTCGGGTAGATACTGGCAGGGGGGAATGCACAATACACCCCAAGCGGGACGTCAGTGCAGGACTTATCGCCCCCATGTAGAATAAGAATAAGAATATAATAGACTAGCTGACCCACCCCAACTTCGCATGGGTTAATTAGTTTTACACCTTAACCCCGTTAATGAAGAGAAAAGGGAAAGGGCGTCCCCGCGGTCTCCGGACTAGTCACTAGTATCTCGTTGCAGTGCCGTCTTTCTACCTTCCCCACTCCATCAACTAACTATGAAAAGTCTAAGAAACAAGATGGCGGTTCCACAGCGGATGCACGTCCTCTCTCTTCAAATGCAATTCTCAAACATACTAGGCTTGCTCTCTAATATCAACCACCACCTCGAAACCGCGAAACCGCGAAACCGAACTTACTGTTTTTTTTATGTAATTGAATGACGTGACGAGCTAGTCGTTTGCCTGGTGTTAAGCGACACGGCCGCCCATAACAGATTGCAGTGTCACTCGGAACTATTCGGAACTCTAAATTAAAGTTTCGCGTGACACCGCGCACTGCGCACGTCATCCTGAAACATCACACAGGTGTTCCTCACGGAGACGCAGATTGGATGTCCAGCTGACGCAACTTACCTCGGGTACCCCGGTTATGTTATAGACCTTAAGTCCCCCTTGCTGGAGGTTCGCGATGACATCTGTCGGAGGTATACATTAGAAGTACTAGATACAAACACAAACTCTACCTTCCTCAGTGCAAGCTAGAGCTGTACCGAAGGAATGCTTATATAAACGCAATCAGAGTGTATAATAAATTACCTGACATTTACAAGAATTTACCTTTAATTACTTTTAAGCGAAAATTGACTCAGTGGCTTTTAGAGAAATGTTTTTACGATTTAAATGAATATATGACTCATAAGCATAAGGACTAAAAATTGTATGACGAGTATAATGATGAATGGTTGATATTTGTTGAGGAATATAATCTTTAATTTATATATTTTTATCTCACATAATTATAATGACTGCTTGACATAATGTAATCTAATATTCTATAAATTTATTGTTTAAAATTTCAATTTGCACACCACTGTCGTGGTAGAATGTACGGACAGTTTACTTATAATACCAACTATTTGTACTACATTCGGCAATAAATTATATTCTATTCTATTCTATTCTGCTGTCAATCCCTCTGAAATCTTGAAGCTTCTCTTTAAAAGTAGATGTTTTCCGTACTATGGGTATTGGTGGACATCAGCCTAGAGAAAATTCTCTATGATGTTTTGTATCGCTCCCACAGCGGCAACCAGGAGACAACTTGACTTATGGACTATTTAAGTGAGACAGCTGATGTTGCACAACAGCAGTACCCTTTTGCCCAACTTGTGATACTAGGGGATTTCAATGCCCACCACCAGAAGTGGCTTTTCCTACACCAGTGCACTGACCACACCGGGAGAAAAACGCTCAAGTTAGCCTTGACGCTAAACTTGACTCAGCTGGTCCAAGGGGTAACTAGGGTTCCCGATGTTGATGGCCACATGGCCAACTGTCTGGACATTCTGCTGACTACAGATCCAGACCGCTACTTGGTGTCAATATCCTCACCCTTAGGTAGCTCTGACCACTGTCTTGTGAAATCTGTATCGGTATACTCCCCACCTGATCCCTGCCTTTAAGGCAACCGGCGAGTAGCGCGGTACAAGTCAGCAGAATGGGATGAATTGCGGTGCTTTTTTGCATCCTATCCTTGGCAGCCTATTTGCTTTTCTTCGGGCGACCCATCAACCTGCGCAGACGGTATAGCAGATGTCGTGAGTCAGACTATGGAGTATTTTATTCCTTACTAGCTTTTGCCCGCGGCTTCGCACGCTTGTTCTGTGTTATTTCTACGTTTAAGTAGTCTAATAATAGCTTCATGCATTTCCTATATACCAAACAACAAAATCCACTAAATCTTTTCGGAGCTCAGCACGTATTAGCAGATTAGGTAGCACACGTGTAAAAATGTTGTTTGGGTAGTAGGTAAGTATGACTTTTCATGTGTCATCAGATCACCTACTCATTGATAAAGTAGTGGGTTAGAAACTGCAAATCATAGGTACAATATTTAATTAAATATGTACCTACTTAGACCTACCTTATACTTAGACGTTAGTTTTTTAAATATACGATAGGTCTAGGCATCTAACTAATAAAAGTTCTATAAAATGGTATACCTACATACCAGTGATACGGTCGATCTTTTCCTTGTCATTTTCACTTCAACAGATGTTCTTGTGTTTTCACCATAAAAACCGTTCAAGTCTTCATAAGAGGTTCCAGTGAATTTTGTTTAGGTAGTAAGTATACCTAGATAAGTGCCATACCTATTATTTAGGCATTTTAGAAAAATACAAAACAAACACACAAATTCGGAATGAATTTTTTTCTGTTGCATTGCTATCAAAGTTACATGATCACCCCGCATAGATCATCGTCCCGCAACACCTACACATATGACAAGTTTCTTTTTTTCCTGCGCTTTTTTTCTGTGCATAAATACTTCTCCAGACGCGGGAATCAAACTCGCACCTTCCGGATTATGAGCCACCTGCTCAAACACAACACCGCAGAAGTCGTCACAGTAGAATAAATAATAGTATAAAGGAGCTGGCTTTGGCGTTGCTAGTACTATTGGTTATTCTGTGGCGTTGGTTGGGTATTTATAGGTATATATATCCACTCAAACATTTACTTAATACTTACATACATTCTGGCGGACTCGCACTTGCCTTGTACGGTCTATATATAATCTACTCACATAAATGAATACCTAAGTAGGTAAATTTGTTTAAAAATGAGCCATCGTTTAACAATACTTTATTTAAAACTATATCTACTACTTCAGGTATTGGTATTGTGCTCCAATGATAAGAATTATTATGATTATTGTCCTCGCAAGCATGATAATGATGGACCGTGAGTTTTCTGTTGATGAGATCTACACTTGCAATAAAATTTCAAACCTATTCACCTCACGTTTTGTACCAAATAATATAGTTGAGGTAAGTTTCACCAATCACTAACTTAAACAACCTTTGTACTTATATAGAGGTAAGCAGTCAGATTGGGACGGACGCAGGACGACTTTTTAAAAACAGAAAAAAATTCTAAATTGAAGTGTCGCATGTCGTTTATTCGACGGATCGCTTAAAACTAACTTAATTCTACCAAGACAATACCGTTGGGACAATCGCCCACACCTTCTAAGAATACATCTTATCTATGCTGACTAAGCGCGTACAGAGAAGGTAACTGCACGGGACTCGGCGGGTGTATTACCCAACTCGCAACAGGTTTGCAACAGGCGTAAATTGCGCGATGATTGCTGTCATACATCATTAGTGGTGTCGAGCATGTATGCTTCGCTACTGCAGTTGTTTTGCTACTGCTGTTGCATTGCTGTTGCAAACTTTACGTAATTACCCCGCGGGTCGCATGACTAAGTATAGAAATATTGTTGTGCGTTCGTTTGTTTATGCGACTTAAGCCCACGTCATAGCATGTTTTCTTCGAGGGGGATATCGTGTCGGATAAGTATAGTTTAAGAGTATATAGGTATAACGCCTAAATGCTTAAAATGGCTCAGCATGAGAGTGTCCTGTCAACAATATTGCAACAATGACTTTGAAATTAATATATGGTAAATTTCAGGACTACTGCTACTGCAAATGTATAGTGAAAACACCAATTAATAAGCTATTCTCGATAGAAAAAAAATGAACTCCAAACCGTACAAATAAACAGCAATTATTCAGTGAAAACTTTAAATAAGATGTAAGAAACTTTGTATAGTAGTTGAACTAAATATAATGGACGGCTTAAGAGTTTAACATGCGCCAATGACCTTGAGCGTTGGACACAAAGTTATTAATAAGAGCCACCTGGGGCGCCACACTCGTAGGTTTGACAATGAGCTAGAGTTTGTCAAAGATAAACAACTCCAGATGAAACTCCGTGAAAAATATATCTACCTATTATAATAATATTATGGTGCCCGGTTTATTACTTATATAATATATCTATCTATATTACTTATAATAAAACTGTAACAGGTCCAAATCTGTACATTGAAGATAATATATAGAATTTTTTTTTTGAGGGCTCCATTTTGATGGCCTTGATAGCTCATTTGGTAATGGCTCTGCCTTCTGAACTATAGGTTGTGGGTTCAATTCCCACCTGGGACAAACATTTGTGTGATGAACATCGATGTTTGTTCTGGTGCTGGGTGTTGTATTGTATTCTGCGGATGTATTTACAATCAAAAAAAGTGTCTAAGTATACATTTTTTAATTTTTGTCAGTCTGTCTGTCCGTCTGTCTGTCTGTATCTACTATTTGTATCTGGCTGGTTTTATCATTAAAAGTTTAAATTTTAAAGAAGATAATTCCATATTCAAATTAGGAAAATGTGTGATTTTTATTTGTTTTTCGTACTGTGAAGATGAGTGAATCTAATGAAGAAACTCGATACATTTTAAAATTTTACTACAAAAAACATGGACCTAATAAAAAAAGAAGGACGGAGTCCCAATTGATCTCGAACCGAGGTACCCTTAAGAAGTTGGAACGCTAATAAGTACAAGCGGACACGCACACACTCACATCATAGGAAGTCTATCGCCTGCCATTACTGCTCCGGACGTCGCCCAAGACGCTTAGAAAAAAAAAAATGCCGTCTTGCGTTGTGAAAAGTTGTCGGAATCATAGCAGTATGATAAAAAAAACTCAGGGGATCACTTTTCACAAGTAAGCTTGTTATTATTCCACTAATTTTTTGCTTTTTCGATAAAATTATTGAGATGCAATCAATGCACAAAACCAGCTTAGTGTTGCCAACAATCAAACTTGCAAATTACCCGGAAGTGTGGGAGAATGACGAAATTGTGTTCGAATACAAGTTATTCACATATATTGATCATAATTAGAGAACTGACTATATGCAAATGCATATTTCCATTATGCATATTATGCATGTGTTGGCCTTTTTCAGGTTAATAAATATTTTACCTGTAATGGACCTACTAATCGTGCATATTTGGGCAGGTTTTCTTTAACGTAAAAAAAGTAAAGTGTCGTGAAATTTATTAATAGATACTTACTTTTAAAAATTAAGACGTGTTTTTGACTTTTTTGGTTGGCAAACTGTCAGAAGAGCCATGATTGGTTGATACTTGATAGGTTGGTAGTGTTGGTACCATCAGCCAATCATGGATTGTCCCGCTCAAAAAAAAATTGAGTTTGCTGGGGAGTCCAACCATTACGAAAATGTCGAAAAAACAGTTAATTCCCGTTGAGCAGCAGTGGCGTCAAGACATATGACACTTACTAGTATTGGAAGTTTGTATAAGAAATAACAAATATACATAATGGAAGATGCAAGTTTCATTTCAAAAGTAAAGTAGAAAAATAGGATAGTGATGTGTTCATAAAACATTTTCAGCAAAAGCCTGGCTATAATTCTTTGTGCGAAATAAACAGTTTTATTGACTGACTAGCAGACCCGACCCGGTTAGTTAGTTTTACGCCCTAGCCCTATCCAAAGGAAGAAAGAAATGGGAGAGGAAAAGCCTGAATGGAGGCAGGTGCGCCTCTGTTTACCATCATACATTCATCCTTTTCCCCTATCTTTTTCGCTCTCCCTTCCTCTTCCCTATAGCATAAAGGATAATATGGAGTGGCGTCAACTTCGTTGCTGACGATGTTTTATCGTAGTGTATGGATTACATCGCGCAGGTATAACTGTAACTACAAGGGCTGCACTGCCGAAGCTCACCGTACTATCGTACACCATGAAATTACCGCTAGGATGAAAAAAATTTAGTAATCTTTTGGCAACATCTGACTCTAAGCCTATACGATAAATAATGCACACCAGCTCTAGGTCATCGTAAAGTAGGTAGGTACCCTATAAGTTGCATCTAATATGGACAGACAGATACACAACAAACTAATCCTATATGGGTTCCATTTTCATACTGAAACGGAGCAAATATAGCATTAATAGCGTATAAAAGGATATATATATTTATGTCGTATTAGTTTTTTACAAATTCAGATAGGACTAACCCTGAGGGATGAAAAATAAAATGACATAAGTTATTAAATTTTGACTACCCTGTTACAAGATCGCGTAGCTTTTTGGTCATACAAAAAGTCACACCAACGTCAGATCTTTTTTTTGTCGGTTTCGGGTAATTTTCTTAGATGGCAATTCTTTAATCCGTCACACATGTTTAGGTGTCCGCCATTGCTGTACGTCAGTTCGATGTCAATCAAAACTCATTCCTGTTTTTTTTAATTCTATGACAAAAACGGAAAAAATGCAAAGCAAGCCGCGAAAAAAAATTGCGATGTTTATGGACCTAGTGCAGTGTCTGTGAGAGTAGCACAAATTTGGTTTAAGCGTTTTCAATCCGGAAATTTTGATGTCAAAGATGCACCTCGCTCTGGTCGCCCTATTACGGATAAAATGGATGCCATTTTTTTTAAAAGTGGAGCAAGATCGGCTAATCAGTAGTTACGACGTAGCTGAAGAACTGGGAATTGACCACAAAACAGTTTTACGCATTTGAAAAAAAATGGGTAGGTACACAAAAAAGCTCGATATTTGGGTCCCTCACGAGCTCACTGAAGGAAACCTAATGAACCGTGTACTCATCTGTGATTATTTATTACGACGTAATGAAACCGAACCATTTTTGAAGAAGCTGATAACTGGTGATGGTAACACGTTCAATTTTATAGATCAATAAAATTGACGAGACCACTTAAGTCAATGTTTTCTCCATACTGTAAACCGAAGAACATTGACCAATACTAATCCTAAACGATCAATAAAATTGATCAATCACAAAGATTGATCAATAAAATGTAACGTGTATGGGGCCTAACGCTAATTTAGTTCGACTGGAACCCTACCCTGCAAAGAGTTTAAAATACCTATACTGACCTTCTGTGCTAACGATCTATTATTGTTCCAAATACTTTTACTGACATTAAAGTCACTAAGAACTAATCAAATGGCTCTAAAACCGACTTTTTCGTATAGTCAATACCTATTTATTGGCTGTTTAATTGATAACTTTCATACAAATAAGAAAAACATGTAAAATATTTTATAAAAAACAGCAGCGCGTCCACCCGTTGGCACATGCCGGGGCAGACTAATTCACGCCCCGCCAAGGGCCTCGCCCTTGGCTCGCCGCAAAATAACGTAAAATATTACTAAACAGACTTAATTTTGGCTCTAAAAATAAAATGATCAATTGAGCTTGTATATTTTTAAATTTCCTATCCGAGGGTGTAAAAATATTTAATGACGCAATCTTCCTTTACGCGGCATTGTACACTGTGTGACTGGAAAGGCGTTCTAAAAGTATTTTTTTTATTCATAATGTACCTAGTAATCGAATATTTTGTTCAATTGATAAGTACAGGTGCAGAATGATCTTATTGGTGATATTTTTTTCATGTCTGTAGAATTCATAGGTTCTTCAGTATGATTAGTTAAAAAGACGCGTTTGGCCTATGTTAAAGGCTTCCTAAATTATTGCGCGTTGGAACCATTCTAACTTAGACCGCCCCTGCCGCTCGGCCCCCCGACTCATCCCCGCTTTGGCCTAGTACTATATATCTATTCCCCATCCAATTGATAATGTAAAGTTGTTTTTTTACCAACCACAAAGTATAAACTACAACACAAGTAATCCAACATTATAGACCACCTCGAGTGGGAAAGAGCCAAACGAGAGTTTGTTTTGAGTGATTCGTCGCACTAAAATTAATTAGTGGGACAAAGTTTAGTATTCAAGAGTTCAGCATTTCAAACAATGTAGATAATTGTCGCTAGTGGGGTAACTTGGGGTGGTCGAGTGGACCAAAACGTAATTAGCACCAAAATAAAATCAAAATCTAAGTGTTTTATTGCAAACTAGCTTCTGCCCACGGCTTCGCCCAAACACATTATAGCACGGAGAAGTGAGAAGGAAGACGTAAGTTTACGTGTGTAATGTAAAATTCCGCCGTTTTTGACATTTGAGATAACAAACCGCATTTGGTTATTTTGCGTTCGTTTTGAGTAGTGAGTAAAAGTGGTAAAAGTGGCATTATTGGCGAAATTCTCAAACATTACAACAACGCCAATTTTGCAAATGCCAAAAACGGTACTGATCCCAATCCGAACGCCCCTGTAGACGGCGCGCAAATACAAGAACAATAATGGTTGTAGTCACAGAACTCCCACTAGTACACTTCATCAGTCAAGCGCGCACAACAAGTGTTATATAATAGCGGCATACAGATAGCTGGCACAGAGTTCGGCGTCATTAATTTCATAGAGTTCATGCCATGAGACATTAGAAAGGAAACCATAGAGCATGCCAAAGTCCGTTTTATTAAAATTCCAGTCTTTTTCTAGGATTTATATTGCTGGATTCAATACAATTCATCAGCAGCTGTAACATACGTCTCCTTTGCTTCTATGCTCTCCCGGACCAGTACAACGTCTAACACTCCACCATACACATTAGTCACAACATTGTTCTCAGAGAAACAGCAATATGATAGGAAGTAACAAGAATAATTTTTAATTTTATATTCAACGTAGCACTGTTTAAATTAATATCGCCATAAATTAAAACAATACCTTTTAGGTTATTAATGAAACCTTCAGATTTGCAAAACCATTGCATGTACTCTTTTTCACAAGCACTAAGTTTTGGTATAAATAAATAAATGACGCAAATGTATATAATACGGCCGTGCCATACAAAACTAGCCCACTAATGTTCCCCACATTTTGGTCTCAAGCTCAGTATGCCGGCGCTGCGCAATGGAAGCACGCGCGCGGGCGGCTAGTAGCAATCCTTCGCACGGGGTACTTCTATCGCGACGCAGCACGCTCCAATCTCCACATTCAACTTCAGAGTCCATGACAGAACTGCCCAAAAAAGTTTCCGTGGCAGCTAATAGATTGTGTTCAAGTACTATTAAGTTATTCCGCCACATTTGCAGCTCGGTCTTGAGGCCTCGCACGTGTTGATGGAACACATCCAATACACGAGACTTTGTTATGCTGCTGTTGGCCCACTGGAGGCCCCGTACACGAAAGGGCCGGATGTTAACAACCGCCCCTTCCATAGCTGTGGATGGTGTCCTATAGTTGACCCAAGCATTGATTCGTGCGTTAACCGGCCATACGTTTGTGGAATAACACGTATCATATTATATCATATAGCGCTACTGGGATGCCTAGTTTAAAGGATTCATAAGCCCCTTTGGCTGTAAGTTCTTCAACCGTCAAAGTCCCATGGGGGCATAACTGACGCAGGTACTCACGTACCTCCTCCGCCCTGACTCCATGTTCCACAAATGCAGATACTTTCTTGCTTCAACCGCTTTCAGAGATGTTATGCTGGGTCTTCCAATACCGTATAATGACGTCTGACCTAGTCTTCGGGTCTTCCTTTTTCTCGCTTCTGTCCACTGATCAGAGTTAACATCACTATGATCCATCAGCTTATCTTCGCTGTCTCCACTGTCTTGGATTTGTGATTTCGCCATCCGTTTTGAAGACAAACCCGAATGACATTCAGCCGGCAGTGGCTTCGCACTGGCAGTAGCTTTCACACGTAACTCCAGGCTCTGGCCCGGTTTTTTTCTGTTTCTGTGCTTTTGTAGCATTTATCACCTTACTTATTTATAGGAGCGCTTACTGGTGAAGGAGAATGACGCTGGGGTTGAGGCTCAGGGGTAACAGGTACGGTCTAATGCTGGGAATTCACCAGGGGCTCGGGTAGCAGCTGGGGGGGTAGCACAGATGGTGGCTGACACTGCGACCGCGAAGGTTGCAATTCGGCTGTAAAGATACTTGGATACAGGCTTTCGCACTTATTCAGCTTCTCATAAAGCATTTGTAGCTGAGACGCATACATCTCAATTTTTGCCTCATGGCCCGCTATGATGCAAGCCGACTGAGTAAGTTTTGCATCATACTCTGCTATGATATTAACAGTGGCTAAGTTTGATGACATAACCTGATATAACTTGAGTAAGCTGTTCTCTCGTCATAGCTATTTAAAAATAAAAAATAAAACAATTAATAAAAATTACTTTATTGCCTTTTATCACTACTACAATATTACTCATTATTACGAAGATCCTACTTTGAAAGCAAAAGGGGTGACTTCAGCGTTGTGCCGCATGGGCGTTTTCACGTGCACGCAGCGCTGTTTTTAAAGCCATCCCTTGCTCGGACTGGTGATCGCTGAGAAGAAAAACCGGTACAAGCGGGTAGCATAATGTACAATATACAATAACATCAACAATATACATCATCAATATACATCATTTAAAACTCCTTGTTATACATAGGTAGGTACACAATGACTTCCGATATTCTTTCGTGAACTTTTACCAACTCACTTATAACAATAATATTATATTATGCTTGCTATATTCCAAGACAAAATAAGGTATTTTAAGTAAGTAGGTACTGCCTACTTTGGTTTCGCAAGTGTAAGTTGTTTACGATAAATTATTTGACTCTGTATGTATTTGTTTGCATGTTAAAGTGTAGGGGAATTAGGGTGTGTGAGAGCGTAACGGTGTGTGAGGGGGTATGGGTGTGTGGTGGTGTGAGTGTGCGTGCACAATTATGTTCCTTTGTCATGCATAATGCAAGCGGCAATGCTTGTGAAGGTACGAGTAGGTATATTGTGTAAGTGGATGTGTGAAGGTAGAGTATGGATGTAGAGTGTGCGTAAATGTATGAGGTATGCGTGAATGTACGAAAGTTGTGTTATTTCTGCGTTTTAAAGGTTGCTCCAAAATGATTTCGCTGTCGGTGAAACAGATTTTACCTTAGTTGAATTTTAAACATGTAGTTGCTAATTATTTTTCTTAAAGGTGGTGGCAGGTTATTCCATATCTTCGACGTACGATATTTGAAACAACCTTGAAAACCTGCAGTGCTGTGTTTTGGGATTGCTAGCATGTTTTGTGATTTTGAGCGTGTGTTCAAATGGTGATGAGCGTCCTTGGTAAATACGAGCTTTTCAAATAGGTATTCCGCCTTTTTATGCCAAATAACTTTTTGTATGAGACATGCCTGGTGAAGCTCTCTTCTAATCTTCATGTTTAGAATGCCTTTGTTGACAAGATAAGGCGTGACATGCGCTCTCCTTGGTATGGCAAAACAGAACCGAGCGTATGCATTTATTTATGCAGCTATTTCTTGACGCAACCCTTGCATCTCTTGGTTGAGGCCACTACATTCGCAGGTACTGATGGTCACCCTTTCCGTCTTTTTTCCTATGAGTGACGTTCTGATCACGGGGTTTTTTAGATAGGTCTACCGGGGTTAGACTGTTGTCTCCCCCTTTCTTAGAGGCACCACGACATTCGGGGCAGACCCAATATTTGCTGGTTGCTTGGGTCAGGTTCTCTTCCCTCGTACACATAGAATGATATCTTTTGCCACATCCTTCCACAGTACAGTAGTCATCGTTTTGTACGATTAAATTAAAGCATTCCGAGAAATTCATGATTGGGAAAAGCCGAGCAAATGGCAGCATGCAGCGATAATAACTTCAGTACCTCATGTGTTCTTGTAGATAATTATAAATACACTCAGCTGATAAGTAAAGCGAGTGGGTGTTATGGCCACCCATAACTAAAAATGCCATAGAAGATTCAATTCAACTAAGTTTATTTCATTCTGTTTTTCTTGCATTTCCTCGCTGTAGTGAGGTGAAAAGTTGCGTGTTTTGCTCGTCAGCAAAGTTATTCTGCGTCTCGTACCTTTGAATCCTTCGCTAGCTCAGGTTTCAATACAAGTACTCGCGCCAAAAACCATATTTGCAGCCTTGCAAAACAAATAACTAAGTATTTAAAGTTTAATAAAATTATGTAGGTATGCCTTTAATTTACTTTAGGTGACTTTCGACAATCATACGGTGGTTCCTGGTTCAGAGGTTCCCTTGGATCTAGCAAACCAGACTTCAAAAGTACTACAGCCCAAACCGCTAAACGTAAAGACTTGAAATTTGGAGAGTGGCTTTCTGTTATGACCTAACCGCGAGATGTGAAAGGATTTTTTGAAAATTCAACCGCTAAGGGGATGAAAAGGGTAATCAACGTTTGTATAGAAAATCTCCATTTCGTAACGTATCGTTTTGAGACATACAAATAAGTTTAAAAATATTATATGAAATAGTAATTCATAGGTTTTGGAAAATGAACCTCTAAGGGGGTAATGTTTGGAATGTATAGAAATTTCAAAAATGTTGAAGTTTTCATACTGAAATTTGGAATGTGTAAAGAACATTTAAAATAACAAGATACATATTTGCGTGTAAAAGGGTACATATTATATTTATATTACGAGCACACACTATGTTCCACGTCTCCTCCTCGTGGACTCACTCTGGCGTATCTATAAAGCCGAGGAGCCCACGCGCTCGGGGCTGGGGAAATGAAATGTATGGCGGCATGGGGTACGCGCTGTAGGTTAGTGAAGCCGCGGGGAGAAGCTAATAATAAATAACATTTAAATCATTTTGCAACAATGTACCTTAGCATTTTGTGGTGAATAATTTTAAGGTTATAGGTTATAGGCAGTTTTAGGACAACTAGCTGACCCGCCCCGGCTTCGCACGGGTTTATCAGTTTTACGCCAGTTATTTCAGTCTATAAAGTGTTAGCGTCTTTCATAATAAACCGATGGAAGAGCAGGTTTTCTATGGAATGCATATTTCAGCGCCATTCCATAATGCATTTATAGAATGGCGCTGAAATAAAAAAGGTGGAAAAAAAGTCAGTGGTCTAGGGCGCGCAGGCGCGCAGGCGGCACGACCCAAAAGGAAAAACAACAACAACAAGAAGAAGAAAAGTGGTGGAAGTGAAAAGTGCAAAAACTCGATGAAAAATCATTATATTGGGAAAAGATGAGCTACCAGAGGATTTGCTCGAGATGTTGATGAATATGTCGCTTAGTAGGGAGTACCTAATAAAACTATGTGGAATACCTACTAATGATGTTCGTTATTAAAAGGATGAGAGAAGGAGGGAAAAAGATAAGGGAAAAGGATGAATCGGCTATATACCTAACACGCGTTAACTTATCCATATACATTCTTTCATGGGACAACATGATGCGCATAAATTTAAAAATTATAAGGAAAATCTAGACAAGTATTCATGCCCATCGTAGACCGCGTCTTCACTTAGCATTACTAATAGAGACAGTGGTTCAAGGCTTTCAAAAGTACCCATGTAACGTCCTGAAGTATGTAAACTACTAACATTTATGTAAAATAGAAAACTTATTTTCGCGTAAAACAATAAAGTTTTATACATCGTTACGGTATGCGTGTCAAAACATATTCGAGGTTAACATTTTGGTTAAACCATGGCATGTTTTTATATTAGGTAGACACTAATATTCGAGACAAATCCACGACGACGAAACCAAATCATAGCGCCAAAGCCTAAACTAGAAATATTTAAAAGAGGGCCTCATTATATGCTTATAAAAATATATATAACAAACTGCCGGTTCACATAAGAAGCGAAAACAAAGAAACAAAATTTCAAAAAATACTCAAAGAATTCCTATCCCAAAAAAGTGGGTTGTTCCTGTTATCCCCCACATTTTCGGCCCCATGGGGGATAACAGGAACATTTATTACTATCGATTTTTATTCCTGTTGTCCCCCACTAATATAAGTCATATTCAAATTTATAATATGGTAAAAAAATAAAAGATATAGTTACATTACTATTATGTTATAGTAAAATCACACTTCACACTCTTATACTGGGTGGCGCAAAAGTAAAGACCCTATTTGGTTCAGCTATAACATTTTTTCTAAATTAGAAAACTAGATTTAGGTTTTTTTAAATGTATATTTGTGCCATTAAATTTCGTACCATTAGGATTTAAAGATGATGTCTTTTAAATGGTGACCTCCAGAGTTGATACACATTTGAGCC
This sequence comes from Ennomos quercinarius, assembly GCA_910589525.2. NCBI lineage: Eukaryota > Metazoa > Arthropoda > Insecta > Lepidoptera > Geometridae > Ennomos > Ennomos quercinarius. The sequence continues at coordinate 14,845,780 of OU342509.1, forward strand.
CTATTTATGACATTTTGCATAACTTGCCGTAACACTTCCTGCGATATGTTCGTTATTTCTTGACGAATGTTTTCTTTTAGAGCTGCGAGAGTCTGTGGCTTGTTCACATACACCCGAGATTTCAAAAAACCCCAAAGAAAGAAGTCTGGACTGGTCAGATCGGGTGATCTTGCAGGCCAAGGCAAATCGCCAAAACGAGAGATAACTCGGCTTGGAAAAGCGTCCCTCACTAAGTCCATAGTGTCGCGCGCTGTGTGTGCCGTAGCGCCGTCTTGTTGAAACCAGATGTGCTCCAGCCCCAATTCGTCCAAACTGGGTATCAAAAACTCACGTAACATGGTTCTGTAGCGTTCTCCAGTGACAGTTATCGCATTGCCTCCAGCGTCTTCGAAAAAATAGGGTCCGATCACTCTGTCAACACAGATGCCACACCATACAGTAACTTTTAGTGGGTGTAGAGGTGTTTCTTGAATAATGCGCGGATTATCAGTGCCCCAGAACCGAGTATTCTGCTTATTGACATGCCCTGAGAGATGGAAATGCGCTTCGTCACTCATAACCAATTTTGAAGGAAAATCATCCTCTTCAAGGTTGAGGTTTATGACGCGCTGGCAGTAATCTAGACGAGCTCGGTGGTCAGCAGGCAGCAGTTGATGAGTCATTTGAGTTTTATACGGGAACATCTTTAAGTCTTTCACCAAAATACGCTGCAGGGTCCGTCTGGAAATGCCCAATTGCGTGGCACGTCGCCTCGTTGATGTTTCTGGACACTCTTCCACATCTTCGCGCACAGCATCGATATTTTCAGCTGAACGGCCTGTTCTTGGTCTCCCAGACTTAGGTCTATCCAATGTTGAGCCAGTTGCTTCAAGGCGTGTGGCAAAGCGTCGAATTGTGCGACCAATCGGTGCCGGACGGTGGGGAAATCGTCGACGAAATTCACGTTGTGTTCTTATCACTGATGAATTATTCCGTAAGAACATTGACACAATTATTCCACGTTCTTGGGGAGTAAAACGGTCCATGTTTATTTTCAGTGTATTTTACATTTGTTCACTACACAATTTTCAACAACAGAATGACAGAAAATGTCATATAAAAAAAATAAAAGTATTTTCTTTAGTGCCAGTACTTTTGCGCCACCCAGTATATAAAGTTTATTTAAACACCTAGATAGATAGATAGAGATGTATGGTTGACACAACTATTGATATCGGCCGTCAGGCGTGGAGGGTAAAAACCAAGTATGGGTGACGTGACCACCAGAAAAATCTAACATCATCAGGATGTCGTCTCCGAGATGGAACTGCTCAATGGCTCTCTGAAACTACAAGTCAGATAGGTATCCTGTTTGAACTAAAGTTGTAAAAAACCCTAGGACGCTACCAGAGAAATAAAAAAAACTAGGGTTGCCATACAAAAAAAAGTTTCCATACAAAATTGGAACGCTTATAAATCGGAAACGGTAAGAGGTAGGTGGGAGGTGTTCGACCAAATGTCATAAGGGACGATGGGGGCTTTCCGATGGTGGTCATGAAAATTCAAAAAAACTAAAAAAAAAAAAATTGAAAATTATTCCATAATTGATATTTCAATATATATTCAATTTAATAATTTAACACAGTTATACAGTTTCATCATCATCAGGCGTGGGGAGGCGTATGTTCAGTCCACTGCTGAACGTACGCCTCCCCAATATTTACTTATAAATATATCGACAAAGAAGTTTTTGTTGCGGCAATGCGGCCAGCATGTTGGGTACGCTACCTACCGGTAGTGGGCTGGAGGACTTGGACTGTCTATAGGCCATCGCGGCTATTATACAGTCCATAAGTGTTCTTTGTAGTAGGTAGTGTAGCTAGTTTAGTTTAGTTTAGCTTAGTTTAGTTTAGTTTAGTTTTTATTATTGTAGTAGTTAGCTTGAGTAATAAAGGCAATTTGCCCGTTAAAAAAAACAAAGAAGTATATCTAGTAGGTAAAGAAATTAAAATTTTCAAAAAATATCACTGTACAGATTAAGCCTAGTTACGCTTTTATTGTTATTATACTAGCATAGTATAATAGATAATGATGTAACGTAATTATTACATCGCATTGAAAGTTTGTCTGTAATGAGGCCGCAATCTGTTAATACTACAAAAATACAATAAAATAAAAATTCGTACCTAAATACCGGGGCCACACGGTAGTTATACCTACTCACGGTATTTGTAATAACTTTTGCATACATAATATTTTACGAAATAAATATTTTATGCAAATATATAAATCTGAATATGAATGCCAATAGTATTTTAAATTAAAACATTACTCACATCTGTATGTATGTAATGGTGTTTCATTTCAATATCTATGATTAGTGTTGCCATGCCTACCTATTGTACGAATTTCGCTAACAATCGAGGCAATGTGACGATTAGTTCCCAACTTGTACAAATTAGTATTACCTGTGCGTAGTATTATAAATTGTCTGTGACAACACCTACCTAATTCGTTCCATGCTATTATTAACCAAAGGCCTCACCTTACCTACCATCGAAGACCTAAAGCATAAATTAATAAATTAGTCTGTGCACAATCACATCAGGCGCTGATACAGAAATTTCTTAAGGATAGATAAGATAGATATGCGTACTAGACTGCCTGTACCAATGGAGGGGGCGCGTGCCCCCTGCCCCCCCCCCCCCCCCCCCCCCCTGCATCCGCACCTGAATCACACCAACAGCCGGAAGATGTCTACTGCTGAACACAGACGTTAACCTTAACCCTATTTTTTGGGAGAAAAATGCCCACGCATTCCCCTTCCAACATGGGGATGGATGGAGGCATATGTGGGAAGGCGAACCCACTAAAAACCTCCCCATGAGCAGTCTACCGCCGTGGTGGGGCGAGGTGGGGTCGCGTTCGCAGTCAAACCATCCCGCCCCGGCGGTAGGCCCTTTCGGGCCATTTGCGCATAGGGATGGGTGACCTTGCTCACCAAGGCCACCCACCAGACTTGTGGGACCGTGCTATACGGCGGAGAGTCCCCCGACTCTCCACCAGTGCCCCACTACGGAGGAGGGAGGAGGTGCGCAAAACGCCTCTTCCTCTCTCCCGTACGACTGTGCCGGAGTGGGTCAGCTCCAGCGGCATCCTCTTTGACCCGCTCCGTGGTCTCCTTCTGCACCATCACCACTTCGCAGAAGGAGACCACTCCCTACCACGGTCTCTCGCTGTCAAGCATGGCAAGCACCACGCTCAGCCGCCAGAGATCGCGGCCTACTGCCATCGAAAGTGTGTGCCGCTGCGGGTCCCATGCGGCACACACTTCCATCGTGTGGGGCGCCGAATCTTCCAGCGCTCCACACCCATGGCAGACGGGGGTCGCCTCCCGTTTCGCGATTTACTGCAGGTACTTTCTGAAGCAACCATGCCCGGAAAGCACCTGCACCAGTCGGAACGTCAGCGACCCGTGGGGCCGCCTCACCCACCTCTAAAGGACTGGACGGATGGCCTCCACCGTCCTTTGCCCAGGGACCGTTAGCACATAGAATACTTATTATTTTCGAGAGAAAGAGCGAGGCGCAGCTATGGGATGTTTAAGAGAACCAATCAGTATTCAGTACAATATTTAGGTTCGCATTTACTACTTGTTCTGTGTGTGGGTGTTGTGGAACCATGATCCTCGTAGTTCTTGGGTCCCTAGGACGCCTAGTTAGGGTATGTGGTCGTTGGGCGATATTCACTCATTTATTCATTTTTCTTAGGTTTAGGTTTTTTTTAACAATATTGTTATAAAAATACAGTACAAAAATACTATAAAAAAACCCTAAACCTAGAGTGCCGCCGGCAGCGGGGCAGGGCCCAAGCTACCGGTGGTCAGGGCTGCAGAGTGAGGAACCTTAATTTAATTTGATTCTCGGGTCTAGCCCGGACATTTGGGAGGCATTGAGGGAGGGGCCGAAGCTAACACCAAGAGGCCCTGTTGAGTACAAAATTAATAATAACTGACTGTTGGTATGGCATATGATAAACTATTTTGTATAAGATTCCTTTAGATTGTTATTTTTAGTTTTATATCTTAGTTTTAAAGTTTTTAGGTATAGTTTAGTTTAGTATAATTATTATAATATGTTATTTAAGTTTTGAAATAAAAATGTCTAATTAATAAAAAATATTATTTAAAAAAAACACATAAATATTTATTTTTCATAAAAAAAAGCAATTGCAAATTTTTTTTTTTTATGTAAGATATTATAATTAATCATCCAAGTATTTCTCAGTATGGCGATTGTAGTCGGTCTAATCCCTTATTTTAAAAGGATAAAAAGATTCTGGTCTAAATACATTATATCACTGAGCAGTGAGTAGTGAGTGAGCTGGCTTATTCTAGTTTCACGTCAACTTTATAGTTAGTTTAAAGACACTCCCGTCACTAGATATTTTCAATCCCATTCGGATTTCTGAAGTACCTGGAGATTTAAAAATGTATATCGTATTGTAGGCCGCATGAAGCCCTATCGAATGCTGATTTTATTTTGCCAGCACACGCCCACTTTTCATATCAATGTGTCTCAATTTCAGTCATAGCACCGAGAAATTACACATATTTTTATTATTTCTTCATTTCGCGAGTACTTAGAGTTCATGATTTTCTTCTGACAGGCTCAACAGAGCAATAACGAAGGATTTCGGAAGCCGTGACTTTTTAATTTGGTAGGGTTACTTCACACCGGTTTCGAAAAGAGGTGAAGGGGTCATTTAGGCGCACTTAATAACAGTGACAAAATAACTTCTCTCATAGAGGGGGATGTAAAGAAGAGTGTGCCAAATGATTTAACCTCAAGCGACGTATACTTTGAATCCCTCGCTACGCCTAGGATTCTACTAATCCTACTTTTTTGAATCCAGAGCGAAGCGAAGGATTCTCGCTTCGCTCTGGATTCAAACAATCGCTCTCAGCCCAAAAAATAATATTTATTAATTATTTTGGCTCGTTATTGTGACACAATCTACTATTATTATATACCTGCTCATGTACTAAGTGCTCCCTGTATAGGCCTAGCTGTTACCTCGGAGAAGCCTAAGCGATGCCACGCTAAGCTAGAGCTCAAATAGCAATTCTGTCAGTGGTCCACTAGAATTGTTCAAGCTAACACTAGCGTTGTCTATAAATACTAGACTTTACAGAAAACAATCTCAATTACGTACACTTTTGTCACAGCATAGTCGTTCACTTTTTACAATGGGTCTTTGTTTAATATTTTGTGTACAATTACTCCTGGTATTGCAAACTTGTTTCTTATTTGAAGTGAAGACGGATGAAGTGAGAGATTTTCTGGATGATTACGGCGTTGGTGATAACTGTGCAATTATCAATGTAAGTAAACGGTGTGTCAGTAAGACCGCACTTTTCTATTCTAAAATAAAATCACGTATTTTTGTGACAGTTGTGAGTTTCTTACTCTTGGATTGTAAAGAAGACGGTATGAAATAAATATCCGTAGGTAAATGGCCTCCACGGCTCTGATGACAGACCATTACTCTTTTCATGAAATTTTCCATGACTTTTTCACAGAGATGTGGCTGTATCTCACCGACGCGTAGGATCTCGAATTTGAGCTTAAAAATTGTTTCTGGGTTTTTCGCTTTTTCCTTTGGGGGTAATTTTTATAACTAAATAGGGTTGATTCAGTTCAGTAAAGCCGCTCCATATTTGGAGTAAACTACTGAATCTGGTAGTGTGAAGTGTGTATCAGAACACGAGATTTTCCTTTTTCCATATCATTTTATAGGTTAGTTACGGTGATACTAACGTGAACCCTGGTGACCATTTGTCCGCGGCATCCACGTTTCTGGCCCCGAGTGTTTCGTGGAATCCAAACCCTTTTTATAAATACAACACGTTGTTCCTTTTGGGTAAGTCTTTACGTTTTTTTTTAATTTGACATTATTATCATCATCATCAACAGCCTGAAGACGTCCACTACTGAATATAGGCCTCCCCCATAGAGCGCCACTTTGAGCGGCTGCTTGTCAGGTCGTCGTTTCACCTAGTGGGGGGCAGCCTACGCATCGGTTGTCGGTTTTTTTTATTTGGTTATAAGCAAAGTATTTGACCACTGTTATGTAAATCCTATTTACGTAGGTATAGTTATTACCTATAACCGCTAAGTGCACTAATGGAAAAATAAGTTGAGAACCGATAATGCAGCAAGAGTTTTTCTTTCCACCAGATATCAAACTTAGTGTTGTAATAGGAAAAATAGATTCCTACTTTTTAACCAGTAATGTAAAATAATTTTTCTTCCCACTATTAGATAACCATTTAGGGGGCGTCCATAAATTACGTGAGGTGATTTTAGCGATTTTTTGACCCCCCACCCCCCTTGGTGAGATTTCGTGAGATTCGGCTTGACCCCCTCCCCCCAACCTAAATCTCACGTTAGATTTTCCAAATGAATTTTTTTTAATAATTTGTGCCTGATGGCGTTGGACTGATTAAAAATGTTTTAATTAAGTAGTTTTACGCCCTAACCCTGTCGAAAGGAAGAGAGAAGGGAAAGGGAATAGGATGAATGAATGGGACGGCGAAGGGAGGTACTGCCTCTCTCTGTCTATCCATCCATTCATCCCTAACGTTTCAGGATAGGACCAGGTATTGGCTTCATCTTCGTCGCCGGAAGGTTATAGTAGCATATAATATATGTACACGTCATGTGCTAGGTATATTTATTAAGTTCCGTGGAGACCGTCTGTATTGTCTTACACCATGAAATCGCATTCAAATAATTCTTCAACCATTTCGATTATTAATTGTTTTAACTATTTTATAAATCAGATCTATACAAATTATAAAAGCATAACTGAGCTAAGTACATTGAATATTTTTGGAAAATTTTGATTGCATCACACTTCCTTATCGATATAGAAGGTTCTCGAGTGGTGAGCACGAATCGGAAGACGCAACGTAGGCCAGCCCCCCATCTTCATGGTGGACTGACGATCTGGTGACAGCCGCGTGAAGCCGATGGATGCAGGAGGCGAGCAGCCGCTCAAAGTGGCGCTCTCTGGGGAGGCCTATGTTCAGCAGTAGACTTGTTCAGGCTGTTGATGATGGTGGTGATCAATATAGAAGTAGAAACAATTATTTCTTTTATTTTTTGTCTGTCTGTCTGTCCTTTTGAACACGCTTAATGCTGAAACTACTAAACGGATTTCGCTGAAATTTGGTACGGTTATAGTTAATTTTTCAGATCAACATTTAGATCACTTTACGATTTCAAAAACGGCCAAGTGTGGGTTGCACCAAGCAATAAGGAAGTACCTACTATTATGCAATAATTTTTGTTTTTTTTTTATTTAAAAACAGTAAAAAAACAATTAACAACGGTAAAAAGTATTACAATATCCTGAAAAATGACAAACGATTCAATTTAACCCTTGCATAATTTGTAGGGTATGAGATCTAAGACCAGCCTCCACAGTGCATAGTTATGTGGATATAGGTAATGATGCTCGCAGGCAACGAAGATAAAGCCACTATTACTTGTAGCTGACCTACATAATTAACAATTTATTTAATATATTTACTACACAACATATAAATACACAACACTTATTTATTATTACTATTTAAGTATATTATAAAACATACTAACACACATAACATTCGTACTTCATACATTCACCACACTAAACATTAATTAATATTAAATCGGCGAGCATAGTCGGGCGATACCCGTAGTATGCGCTGGGCAGTATATCTACGTGTAGATTACGCAGCGCGCGCGCACCGGCCGGAGCATAGCCGCCGCCCGCCAGTCGAGATCCTACCTTTGGCTGCGAAGCACACGCATCTCGACGCCCCGATATCGCTCGCGATCTATCGCCATCTTATACGTTCAGTGTTTTTTCTAGTCTTCGTTTTCTCTTCTATCTTGTGCCTTATAAACTATTTGTGCTTGTGACTCTTAACTTTCTGACTATCCTTCTTTGTATATAAACTGTGTGGGTTTGTGCAATAAACCGTTCTACATTTCTACTGTGAAATTGGATTTTTCATTTGGACAATTGGATGGTACAGCACCTTTCGAAACAGAACCATTCAGTATATGGCACAAAATTGGCAAGATTTCATCCAATATAGGAACGATCATGTTCCGACTGATGCTGTCTCCACCCACCGCATTAGAGGAGATGGACAGGATGCTTCTTTTAACATCACAAGCGGCAAAGTCACTGATAAAAAAAGGAGAGTAATCAGGAGTTGGGAGAGAAGAAAGATAGTTAATCGTGGCAATTTTGTCATTCAAAGCAATGTTGGATGACGAAGAAAAGTGTTGATTGAGGGAATCGATGTCTAAACCGTTCGGAATGGATTCTTGACGTGATTTCCCAACTCCTAGTGATCGTAAGAATTTCCAAACTTTAACAGGATCTTCATTTTCTACTGAATTATGAAAGTGGTGACGCTGTGCATCCCTACACACTCTATTACAGTGATTCCGCGAGTGCAAGTACCTCTATTTATTTTGGTCGTTAGAACAACATTTAAGTTTAGCCTTGGAAACAGCCTTCTTATGCATAAGTTTTTTAATATCATCTGTAAGCCAAGGAGCTGGAAGGTGTTTCATTTTGATAGGCCGTAGCGGAGCATGGACATCGTATAGCTGTATTAGCTTGGAGTTGAAAATGCTGATTTTGTCGTCTATGGTGGGCATAGAGGCATAGATGGCATATGGGGTAGAGGCAAATTGAATGTTAATGTCAAGCTTGAAAGGTCACGTCTGGTGAAGTCTATGCTCCGTCCGAATCCTGTCCAAATCCAAAACCCCGAAGGCTTTCAGCTGGAACTCCAAAATCGCTTCCAGTGCTTAGCCGAGTGTGACACAGTGGACGAGTTGAACAACGGGTTGATGGAAACTGTCCAAGCTGTTGCAGCCAAGTTTTTCAAGACCTAACGCCGAAGGAGGACTCAGAAACTCTCAGAAAAAACTCTGAAACTAATGGCAGACCGGAGCGAAATGAAACTGCAGTCTTCCGTATATGTCAGCCTACGGTGAACTCAAAGGACGAATCTGGAGTTCCATGCGACACGATTTGCGTGCACTTAGTACTTCACGTATTGAGGCCGCAATTGAGCGGAACCAAGGCTCAAAAGTATTCGCAAAGGATTCGTCTATTGGGCAAAGCCAAATTACAAAACTGAGGACCGAGAATGGTAGTGTCATTTCATCCAAGCCTGAGATTCTGAAAGAGGTTGAGAACTTCTATGGACAGTTATACACCTCGACACGTAAGCCCACTACCAACACAGCTCAGGACACCAGAGCCAAGTTAGTCCGACACTATACCGAAGATATCCCGAACATCAGCCTGTACGAAATTAGAATGGCCCTCAAACAGCTTAAAAACAACAAGGCGCCAAACGAGGATGGAATTACGTCCGAACTTCTGAGAGCGGGTGGTAGACCGGTACTTATAGTCCTCCAGAGAAGTTATTTAATTCTGTCATCCTTGACGGTACAACGCCAGAAGCGTAGCACAAGAGCGTGGTGGTGCTCTTCTTCAAAAAAGGGGATAACACCTTATTGAAGAATTATAGGCCCATCTCGCTCTTGAGTCATGTGTATAAGTTGTTTTTCGAGAGTCATTACGAATCGTCTCGCGTGCAGGTTTGATGAATTCCAGCCTCCCGAACAAACCGGTTTCCGAAAAGGCTTTAGCACCATAGACCACATCCATACGCTACGCCAGATTATACAGAAGACCGAAGAGTATAATCGGCCGTTATGCCTAGCGTTTGTGGACTTTGAGAAAGCCTTCGATTCAATCGAGACTTGGGCGGTGCTGCAGTCCTTACAGCGATGCCAAATTGACTATAGGTATATAGAAGTGTTAAAGTGTTTGTATAGTAAGGCCACTATGTCAGTCCGACTACAGGACCAGAGTACGGAAGAAATCCCATTGCAAAAAGGTGTGAGACAGGGAGACGTTATTTCTCCGAAACTGTTTACTAACGCATTGAAGGACGTTTTCAAGCTCTTGGAGTGGAAAAGATCTGGCATCAACATAAATGGCGAGTACATCACTAACCTTCGTTTTGCCGATGATATAGTCATAATGGCGGAGTCGCTCGAGGACCTTAGCACCATGCTCAATGACCTTAGTAAAGTCTTCCAACAGGTTGGTCTTAAGATGAATATGGATAAGATGAAAATCATGTCTAATGCCCATGTTCCACCTATACCGGTAATTGTTGGGAACGATACTCTCGAAGTTGCAGACAAATATGTCTACCTAGGGCAGATTATCCAGTTAGGTAGATCCAACTTAGACAAAGAGGTCGCACGAAGAATCCAACTCGGGTGGGCAGCGTTCGGGAAGCTTCGTCCCATTTTTTCGTCTAAAATACCGCAAAGCCTGAAAACGAAAGTTTTCAACCAATGTGTGTTGCCAGTGATGACTTATGGAACTGAGACGTGGTCTCTTACTGTTGGCCTTATGAGTAAGCTCAAAGTCGCGCAGTGAGCTATGGAGAGAGCTATGCTCGGGGTTTCCTTGCGAGATAAGATCCGAAATGAGGAGATCCGCAAGAGAACTAAAGTCACCGATATAGCTTTGACAATCAGCAAGTTAAAGTGGCAGTGGGCGGGCCAAATTGCTCGTAGAACTGACAACCGATGGGGAAGAAAGGTTCTCGAGTGGCGACCACGAACCGGAAGACGCAGCGTAGGCCGGCCCCCACTAGGTGGACGGACGACCTGGTCAGAACCGCGGGGAGCCGATGGATGCAGGAGGTAAGCAGCCGCTCAAGGTGGCGCTCTTTGGGGGAGGCCTATGTACAGCAGTAGACGTCTTCAGGCTGATGATGATGTTGATGATGCTTCTTCAGCCCGGAAAATTCAAATATTCTTGCGTTCTTTTGCCAATAATAGCTTAATTACTCAACGTGATTATATGAAAACTAATTTTGCGGAAATAAATAGAATGTAACAACAAATTAAGATTAAAAGTATCTCCTAGATATGAATGGTTTGGCAACAAATGGCAATAAACAATTTTCTTCTTAGTTTTTCAGTCTATTGCCATTTGTCGCTAAACCAATGATAAGTAGGTGATACTTTTAATTGTAACTTATTGATACATTATATTTATTTCCGTAACATTAGTTTTCATGTAATCACGTTAAGTAATTAAGCTATTATTGGCAAAAGAACGCAAGAAAATTTGAATTTGCCGCGCTAGTGTAACGTTAAATTGCAGTTATTTGTTACCAATACAGATCCGGACGCCCTCGCCACCGCTGTTCCCGGTGCATCGAACACTCAGTTTAATCACTGGTGCATCACGAACATCGTCGGCAATGACGTCACAAGTGGAACTGTTCTCGCGGGGTATCTCCCACCGCTACCTCCTCCGGGCATGAAACATCACAACTACATTTTTCTGCTTTACAATCATTATTATGAAAAGGACTGTGAACAATTGTAAGAATCGTTCTATTTATTTTCATTCGACTGTCTTCCCTATATTTATTTTACTGATGATGACGAGCTAGAAGACCAGACCAGACCTAGAAGGTGTATTTTGAAAGCTTTCTGCATAAACTTATAACGAGGGTCGGATGGTTCCATTTTACAGAAATACGTTTAATTGTTATTACAATAACAATAAGAACATCGGTACTACTTTAGATAAGTATGTGCCTCTCTCGTATACAAAGCAACTCTCGGTCTTCGATCAGTGCTCACCACAAGATTTAATTCACAAAATATAAAACACCAATTTGAGCACCGATCTTTGATTCATGATTCAGCACTGTGCTGACGGGCCCGTATTAGCTAATGTTCTTGATCAGTATCATAAATGGACAAGTGCGAGTCATGCGAGCTCGCACATCGAGGATTCCTTACTAAGAAAGTAATTATTTTAATCATAGATTATATTTTATTCATCAACCTCTTTGCCTTTTTCCCATTTGGTATTGGGGTCGGCTCCCAATCTAACCTGTAGCGGCGAGCTACCAGAATTACACGAGTGACTGCCATCTGACCTCGCACGCAACCCATAAGGATCCAGTAACAGGGATGGTTAGATCGTTAGATTCTATCAGGCGTCTGACTACCCTTAACGATTGCTATAGATGTTCTTATGACAACCGGTACCGACGGCTTAACGTACTCTCCGAGGCACGGAGCGATGACATCGAAAAATGCACATAACTTACTAGATAAGTCATTGGTGCAGGGCCGAGGATCGTACCCGGTGCCGTAAGATTGCGAAGCGCACATGCTACCGCTCGGCCACCATCGCTCTTAGATAGGTTATATTCTCATAGATTATATTTTATTGTTCTGCCATTCTTAAGTAAATTTTAATGTGCAATTTTATTTATTGGTGTTCAATAAAGTATTATTGTATTGTGTTGTATTATATTTTATTGTCATTATTAATTTTAATGTAAAGGAAAAATTTATATATGGTACGGGGATTGCTTGAAACCGATGACACTACCAACCCGTAAAGTTGGTTTTAATTAAAAAATTAAGGATTTTTTGCACGTAATCACTTGTCACGGTAGCTTAAGAAAGGCGTGTCCCGGCTTTAGGGACGGATGGATGCGGGAAGTCCCATTCGTGGTTCATCTGTGTCGCTGTCAAAGGCATTCTCTCAGCGGCTGTACTACCGGTCGAAAGTGCTAACGAGACTATTACGATGCCCCCCGGCCTGCATCACCCGGCTAGTTCCATTCAAAGCCAAGCCAGACGAGCGGACTGTGCCGAGGAATCGACACTTTTTAGCAAACCCTATAAAATAAAAAGTCCTACCCTGGTCGATCTCTTTCAAATGACATGATTTGTGTTTACTTAGATACTTATCTAACCTTTTTTTTACAGTGACAGATCATTTTTCGATATGGAAAACTATGCAGAGGAGTGCCAGCTAGGCAGCCCTGTGGGTTTTAACTATTTCCAAGTTGGAAAAAATGTAGATGATATTAAATCAGATGTATCATCTCTGATGTAGAGGTGCAATAAATTAAAAATTAAATCATACGTAACGTTATCTGCTGTTATTTATTTTTTCCATTTCCCCATAGGCTTTCTTGACACATGCCACAGAATATTAAAGTACCTGCCTACATACTTGCATGTATGACATATAAGTATATACGTTTAAAGACTGGGTGACTTGTTGAACAATTATTCTTCTAGCATCTTCTCGTGTGGTGTGTCGTGTAACTTAAGGCGACGAGTAGAGCAAACAAGGTCTTTTTGGTACGTTTCCTGGCGTAATTTAAACATGTGGAGCTCTGAATTTAATATATCATGTAATTCATTTCATTAAGTCGTTTGTGATGACCACAAATACAAGATTAATAAATATAGCTCTAAAGAAAAAAAATCGCAAACCTCCCTCAAAAAATTTGAAGATTCCCATTTTACTGAGCTTCTACCGAATAATTTATATAAAAAATAAAAAATAATAGAATTTATAACAAAAAAAAGACTGACGTCACGGTTGGTTGCATCTAAAACAGATTAATTCAAATAAATTATTATCCAATCCTATACGTCTTTCTCCAAGATCTGATTTAACAAAATTAAATACCACATGACATTTTATCCTAAACTATCCTAGGAATCCAGAATTTTCCATCATACAGAAAAGTGTTGAGAAGCTTTATATTTATGCTGTTTGACACGAAGTTGATACCAATGATTGACATGGTTGCTAGGAGCAACTACGGCGCCTGGCCGAGTTTGTGTATGTGTATGTGTTGTAACAACAACTTATTTTTTAGATTCTATTTCGTTGATGTATGTTTATGCCGCTGCTATCACAAATACATATCACAAGTAAACTTTTCGGAAGTCTTCAACTGCGACGAACCAAATAAGGCATATAAGGAATTTATTGAGTTATTTAGTCTAATATTCAAACTATGTATTCCTCTTGAGAAAATTAAAATAACCTTTAGGAAAAAACCAAATTGGAAAACACAGGGGATAAAATTAGCGAGTAAAAATAAACGTAAAATTTTTTTACGGATACATAAAGACAAAAACAAAAACAAACATGAAAGGTATAAAAAATATTGTAAAATATTAAAGAAGGCAATATGGACATCTAAAAGAATTTCTAATATCAGGTGTATTAACCGGAGTACCAACAAAAGTAAAGCTACATGGGGAGTCATAAAACATCAAACATCACAAAATAATAAAACTAAAACTACAATAGAGTCAATAAATATAGGGCAAAAAAATATAGCGGATCCGCAATCTATAGCATCAACAATGAACAAATATTTTATTGAGCTTAATAAATTAAATGAAAACGCTTCCAAGATGCAACAAAAATGTATAAACCATATTTGCCATAGCATATTCATAAAACCGGTAACTATTCAGGAAGTTAAAAATATTACCAAACAAACCACTGGCTATGATAATATCTCTGTGCAAATAATTAAAAGCAGTATAGATTACATCGCTAAGCCTCTAGTCTATATCATCAATTTGTCTATTGAAACTGGGTGCTTTCCTAATGACCTTAAAAAGGCATTAATTAAACCACTTTATAAAAAAGGATCTAAGAAAGACATGGGAAATTACAGGCCCATTGCAATTTTACCTAGTTTTTCTAAAATTTTCGAAAAAGTTATTTATACTAGAATTTTAACATTTTTAGAATCCAACAACTTGTTAAGTAACCATCAATTCGGTTTTCGCAAAGGCAAAAATACAACGCTAGCAATATTTAAAATGTTGAAACAAGTTTATGAAGAAATTAATGAAAGAAGAACAGGTGTCGCTATATATTTAGACCTCTCAAAAGCATTTGATTGCGTAGTTCATAAAACTTTATTAAAAAAATTAGAAGCGGTAGGCATCCGTGGAACAGCCTTAAATTTACTAGAATCGTATCTCGGAAACAGGAGTCAGTCAACAGTGCTATCAGTATACAATAAAGATACTAAGACAGTAGAACAAGTTCAATCAGACTATCAAAATACTGTTTTAGGAGTCCCTCAAGGCAGTATTCTCGGACCACTCCTGTTCCTAATTTATATCAACGAATTGCCACTCATTACTAAACATCTCTGCGTAATGTTTGCTGATGACGCCACCATTTACATTCCTGAAAAAAAAAATAGAAATTTTGAAGCAGAAATTACCAACACGCTTGAAACCATTACAAATTGGCTGAAACAAATTAACCTTAATGTAAACACAGAAAAAACAAAATTGATGCAATTTAGAAACTACAAAATGTCTCCTCTTCAATTAAATGTACAAATTAAAGGTACCACAGTTACAAACACGAAGGAAACAATTTTTTTAGGAGTAACTCTCGATTCTCATTTCAATTGGAAGGCGCATATACATAAAACCAATAATAAAATATCTAAATATTGCTATGCTCTATCAATACTGAGTATCGTAGCCTCAAAATCTATTGCCACTAACGCCTACTATGGATATGTTTATCCCCATTTATGTTACGGAATAATTTTTTGGGGCAACTCGGTTGATGTCGAATCTGTATTTATTTTGCAGAAACGTTGTTTAAGAAATATTTTTCACATGCAAAGCACCGAATCTCTACGCAGCGTGCTTAAAAGTAATAGATTACTCACTGTAACGGGAATTTATGTCTTGGAAATTTGTACGTTTGTCAGAAATAATCAAGAATTATTTTTTAATGTACAGTCTAGCCGCACCGGTAATCTTCGCAATAACCAAAAATACAACATCTGTATTCATCAAGTCAATAACACCATGTATCACAAAAGCCCTTTTTATAGTGCTGTTAGGATATATAATCTATTTAATAATAAATTTAAGTATTATCTGAAGGACTGGTTGATACACAAAGTTCATTATAACATAAAAGAGTTTTTTGCAAGTATTGACTAAAAAAATAAATTGTATGTTTAAAGATAATAAGTACCTAACCTACTATAAAAATGTAAAGTACATTCTACTTTTATAATAATTACTAGTATTTTGCCCCGTGCGCGGGCCGCGAGCGGCCCGCGTGGGTGTTTTCGTGGCGTTCCATTTGTTCAAAACGCTATACTTGGAGCTAAACTTTAAATTTTGCAAGTACTTGTACAAAACTGCGGTATTTATCAAAGAAAATGATAATGCGCGTGACTTTGCATGGCGGCCATCTTGTTTGACTTGACAGCGTCATTTGCACCATTAGTAGGTCGCAACTGGCACACTTGCACCGTGCGCGGGCCGCACGCGGCCCGCACACGGTGCAAGTGTGCAGGTGCAAGTGTTGGTCGTGACCGTCCACTTGTACCAAACTACAGTAAACTAACTCGCTTTGCTCGTCGTCACATTAGGTAGGTTGGAAAAAATTTGACATTTGACATCTGTCCAAAAAATTGACATTTGACATTTGTCAATAAATTTGACACCTGTAAAAAAATTGACATTTGACATCTGTCAAAAGTTTGACATTTGACATCAATCAAACTGACATCTGTCTACACTTGACAGCGGTATTAGAGCAGTGCGCAGGTCGCAAGCGGCACACTTGCACCGTGCGCGGGCCGCACGCGGCCCGCACACGGTGCAAGTGTGCAGGTGCAAGTGTTAGTCGTGACTGTCCAATTATACCAATAAGAGACAATAAACTAACTCACTCATCGCCGCATTTGGTAGGTTGGAAAAAAAATTGACATTTGACATCTGTCCAAAAAATTCACATTTGACATTTGTCAATAAATTTGACACCTGTAAAAAAATTGACATTTGACATCTGTCAAAAGTTTGACATTTGACATCAATCAAACTGACATCTGTCTACACTTGACAGCGGTATTAGAACAGTGCGCAGGTCGCAAGCGGCACACTTGCACCGTGCGCGGGCCGCACGCGGCCCGCACACGGTGCAAGTGTGCAGGTGCAAGTTTTGGTCGTGACCGTCCACTTATACCAAACTACAGTATACTTGGTGCTTGCTTCGCTCGTCGTTGCATTTGGTAGGTTGGAAAAAAATTGACATTTGACATCTATCAAAAAATTTGACATCTGTCAAAATTTTGACGTTTGACATCTGTCACACTGACATCTGTCAAAATTACAACTATCTCCTTCCGAAACTGTAGTACCATAGGCGATAAAACGGAAAACAGCAATTTTGATAATAGTATATACGGCGGCCATATTAAAAAATGACAGATGTCAAAATTTGACCAAACCATGTTGATCAGCATCCTTTGGGACCCCCAGATATCGATTTATATCCCGATCAGAGCACCTTTACTTTCAGACGCGGACCAATAGACCGCCATTTTGAAAAAAGTACTTTTTCACTGTGTGCCCCTCACAAAACTGTACAATATTAGAACAAACCCTCCCTACAAAAGTCTCACGGTTTCGGTGTTATTTGCGAATTAAAAATCCTTAAAAAGTGAAATTGCATGTTCGCAATTTTTCAAAATGGCGGAATCAAAAAAGTTTTTACACTTTCCTACCAAGTGTACCGTGGGATTTTCAGATATCGATTTTCATTCGGATCGGACAACTTTTCCTATGAGTCGGTACGTCTACAGCCGCCATCTTGAAAAAAATTGATTTCACTGATATTGCATTTTTACCCTTATAACATCTATACTTGATCCCCAGGAACGACTTTTCTAAAGCACTCGCAACGGAGGCGCAAAAAAGCAAAGTTGATATTTCAATAAAAGCACCTTTGTATGGCAGCCCCATTGAAAGTTGACACATGTCAAAATTTGATTACAGAATGTTGATCATCATCCTTGGGGACCCCCAGATATCGATTTTCATCCGGATCGGTGAAACTTTTTTCCCCGCCGCGGCCAAAATTTCCGCCATTTTGAAAAAAAAAATTTTTCGCAATCTTCCCCTCTGACCTCCAACCAATATTAGTTCGAGCTCTTTATACTAAAGTGTCATAGTTTCGCCGTCATTTACGGTTAAAATTTGTATGGCGGATTTTTTTTTCCGCCATTTTGAATTTTTTTTGACATCTCCAAAATCGGCCCAGGGTTTGCTATGACATTCCTTAAAACGCACATGACCTATCTGATATGGTTTGGCCAGGCCGTTGACTGTCCGAGTGACCGAAGGTCGGAAGACCAGGACATGAATTTTTCTGGAGACACCTCAAACACCTTGACACGAATGTTAACAAAGATATTCAAAACTTTCCATAGGTATCGAGAAACAATGCGTCAAAAATGGGAAAAAAAATTTGTATGGCAGCCATCTTTAAAAATGGCGGAATCCAAAATTTTTTTTCAAATTACGAATCTGCGGCCCCGAAAACCCCCCCATGCGAAAAATCACCCCGATCGGACCAACTTTCAAAATGGCCGCCATTTTGAATCCGCCATCTTGGATTTTCATGACAACCATCTGACAGCTCCCGTCATCCTCTATGACTTTTGGTCGAGCACTACCCACATACCTCTTACCGTTTCTGATTTATGAGCGTTTCAATTTTGTATGGAGATTTTATTTTTTGTATGGCAACACTTTTTTTTTTAATTTCTCTGGAAACATCCCAGGGTTTAATCCAACTTTAGTTAAAACGGGACCCCCTTATCTCTTATCGTTTTCGAGATCCGTTGACCTGTTCCATCTCAGAGACGATTTTCTGGTAATGTCAGATTTTTCCTGGGGTGACATGACCCATCACTATACAGCCTCATACTCAGTTTTGACTGACCACTTCTGAGAGCTGAGATCAATTATGTCAATCATCAGTCAGTGACTCATGGGTATCCAATTTTATAGTAATAGTGCCCCGTGCGCGGGCCGCGAGCGGCCCGCGTGGGTGTTTTCGTGGCGTTCCATTTGTTCAAAACGCTATACTTGGAGCTAAACTTTAAATTTTGCAAGTACTTGTACAAAACTGCGGTATTTATCAAAGAAAATGATAATGCGCGTGACTTTGCATGGCGGCCATCTTGTTTGACTTGACAGCGTCATTTGCACCATTAGTAGGTCGCAACTGGCACACTTGCACCGTGCGCGGGCCGCACGCGGCCCGCACACGGTGCAAGTGTGCAGGTGCAAGTGTTGGTCGTGACCGTCCACTTGTACCAAACTACAGTAAACTAACTCGCTTTGCTCGTCGTCACATTAGGTAGGTTGGAAAAAATTTGACATTTGACATCTGTCCAAAAAATTGACATTTGACATTTGTCAATAAATTTGACACCTGTAAAAAAATTGACATTTGACATCTGTCAAAAGTTTGACATTTGACATCAATCAAACTGACATCTGTCTACACTTGACAGCGGTATTAGAGCAGTGCGCAGGTCGCAAGCGGCACACTTGCACCGTGCGCGGGCCGCACGCGGCCCGCACACGGTGCAAGTGTGCAGGTGCAAGTGTTAGTCGTGACTGTCCAATTATACCAATAAGAGACAATAAACTAACTCACTCATCGCCGCATTTGGTAGGTTGGAAAAAAAATTGACATTTGACATCTGTCCAAAAAATTCACATTTGACATTTGTCAATAAATTTGACACCTGTAAAAAAATTGACATTTGACATCTGTCAAAAGTTTGACATTTGACATCAATCAAACTGACATCTGTCTACACTTGACAGCGGTATTAGAACAGTGCGCAGGTCGCAAGCGGCACACTTGCACCGTGCGCGGGCCGCACGCGGCCCGCACACGGTGCAAGTGTGCAGGTGCAAGTTTTGGTCGTGACCGTCCACTTATACCAAACTACAGTATACTTGGTGCTTGCTTCGCTCGTCGTTGCATTTGGTAGGTTGGAAAAAAATTGACATTTGACATCTATCAAAAAATTTGACATCTGTCAAAATTTTGACGTTTGACATCTGTCACACTGACATCTGTCAAAATTACAACTATCTCCTTCCGAAACTGTAGTACCATAGGCGATAAAACGGAAAACAGCAATTTTGATAATAGTATATACGGCGGCCATATTAAAAAATGACAGATGTCAAAATTTGACCAAACCATGTTGATCAGCATCCTTTGGGACCCCCAGATATCGATTTATATCCCGATCAGAGCACCTTTACTTTCAGACGCGGACCAATAGACCGCCATTTTGAAAAAAGTACTTTTTCACTGTGTGCCCCTCACAAAACTGTACAATATTAGAACAAACCCTCCCTACAAAAGTCTCACGGTTTCGGTGTTATTTGCGAATTAAAAATCCTTAAAAAGTGAAATTGCATGTTCGCAATTTTTCAAAATGGCGGAATCAAAAAAGTTTTTACACTTTCCTACCAAGTGTACCGTGGGATTTTCAGATATCGATTTTCATTCGGATCGGACAACTTTTCCTATGAGTCGGTACGTCTACAGCCGCCATCTTGAAAAAAATTGATTTCACTGATATTGCATTTTTACCCTTATAACATCTATACTTGATCCCCAGGAACGACTTTTCTAAAGCACTCGCAACGGAGGCGCAAAAAAGCAAAGTTGATATTTCAATAAAAGCACCTTTGTATGGCAGCCCCATTGAAAGTTGACACATGTCAAAATTTGATTACAGAATGTTGATCATCATCCTTGGGGACCCCCAGATATCGATTTTCATCCGGATCGGTGAAACTTTTTTCCCCGCCGCGGCCAAAATTTCCGCCATTTTGAAAAAAAAAATTTTTCGCAATCTTCCCCTCTGACCTCCAACCAATATTAGTTCGAGCTCTTTATACTAAAGTGTCATAGTTTCGCCGTCATTTACGGTTAAAATTTGTATGGCGGATTTTTTTTTCCGCCATTTTGAATTTTTTTTGACATCTCCAAAATCGGCCCAGGGTTTGCTATGACATTCCTTAAAACGCACATGACCTATCTGATATGGTTTGGCCAGGCCGTTGACTGTCCGAGTGACCGAAGGTCGGAAGACCAGGACATGAATTTTTCTGGAGACACCTCAAACACCTTGACACGAATGTTAACAAAGATATTCAAAACTTTCCATAGGTATCGAGAAACAATGCGTCAAAAATGGGAAAAAAAATTTGTATGGCAGCCATCTTTAAAAATGGCGGAATCCAAAATTTTTTTTCAAATTACGAATCTGCGGCCCCGAAAACCCCCCCATGCGAAAAATCACCCCGATCGGACCAACTTTCAAAATGGCCGCCATTTTGAATCCGCCATCTTGGATTTTCATGACAACCATCTGACAGCTCCCGTCATCCTCTATGACTTTTGGTCGAGCACTACCCACATACCTCTTACCGTTTCTGATTTATGAGCGTTTCAATTTTGTATGGAGATTTTATTTTTTGTATGGCAACACTTTTTTTTTTAATTTCTCTGGAAACATCCCAGGGTTTAATCCAACTTTAGTTAAAACGGGACCCCCTTATCTCTTATCGTTTTCGAGATCCGTTGACCTGTTCCATCTCAGAGACGATTTTCTGGTAATGTCAGATTTTTCCTGGGGTGACATGACCCATCACTATACAGCCTCATACTCAGTTTTGACTGACCACTTCTGAGAGCTGAGATCAATTATGTCAATCATCAGTCAGTGACTCATGGGTATCCAATTTTATAGTAATAGTAAGTATAGTAAGTAAGTAAAGTAAGTATGTAGGTAGGAAGATTAGATATACCTACTTACTTAGTATTGTTTTATGTTTCTTGTTTTGTGTTATTAGTTCAATAATAATTTTAGGTAGGTACATTACTAGCTTATGCTTATGCACAGTATTGTACGTCCGAAATGGATAAACTGTTGTTACCTAAATTTAACTTAAGACCATTTTTGTACACAGTTTTCACACAATAAATTTTATTCTTATTCTTATTCTATCTCCGCATTTTACCGACGATGATGACCAATTCCATACTCCCGAAGAAATCCATCCATCACCTCCGCCTCAACAGATTCTACGTTGTAGACGGCAGCTACCCTTTTCCGACACTGAAGCTACAGGGCCATCCGGTCTGCCGCTAGTTATTACCCCTGCTGTGACTACTTCTTATTCAAATGTACAAGATACGGCTAGCCGCAATGTTACCCAAAATTCAAACGTGAACGCCAACGTATCATTGGAAAACCTAGTTAAGTGTGACCAGTGCTCCCAAACTCGTTTTTTCAAAGGCAATCGTGGCCTTAAAATACATATTAGTAAGGCCCACCGTTTAGATCTAAATTCCAACCAGGTGCTACATCCTACTACTCAAATTACTACCAATTTCTGGCAAACTTTATCTGATTTCAAAAACAAAATACCAATCGTGAAAAGAATTCCACGGGGTGCTCGCATTAGCGTTGCGAAATGCCTCATATATGATATAAAAAATGTAACTACCTGCAATAGTTCCACTTCAATCCAGGCTTGGGAGCACTTGTTGACTTTTCCATATAGAATTCTTCATGTTTCGAAAAACCCTTTAGAACAAAATTCGTTAACCAAAAAAATCAAACAAAATTGTCAACAAAATTCAAAGTCTTGCCCTGTTTTCTCTTTCTCATCTCGGTCTCAAACAAAAGGTACATACTCCGTACCCTACAGGTTAGTTTTTTTAATAGGGCAAATTGCCTTTATTACTCAAGCTAACTACTACAATAATAAAAACTAAACTAAACTAAACCAAACTAAGCTAAACTAAACTAAACTAGCTACACTACCTACTACAAAGAACACTTATGGACTGTATAATAGCCGCGATGGCCTATAGACAGTACAAGTGCTCCAGCCCACTACCGGTAGGTAGCGTACCCAACATGCTGGCCGCATTGCCACGTTGAATTGCAATGCTGATGCGTTGGGCCAAATAAGTGCCAGCATTTTGGTCACGCGTCGCATCGATCAGGCGCTCTGATAGACTTAGGAAAACGCGATGAGCTCCCGGTCCCCGGTCCCCGGTTTGGTGTTGAGACCCAGGGTCTCAAATATGTAACCGCTACCGAGACTACTATATTTGCGCCGTTTTAGCTGCTCAGCAGAATTAGCCGCAGCGCCGGCCCTAACGTGTGTCCCGGGAAGGTGTGACGGCGCCATAGTATCGACGCAAGTAGCGTCCCACACTAAAGGCCGCCCCATCTTCCAGGGAACCAGAGTCATTCCGTCGGGTCTTTTACCATCGTCACGCATGAGACCATTCGGTTCGAGAATGGCTGCAACATTGGCGGTGGTAAAAGCCCGGCGAATGATGTCATTAAGACAAGCGTGGCGCGAAATTCGACCAGCGCTTTTTGAACACGAGAGACCGTGATGACCGAGCTGATCAACTGCGGTACCGCACTGGCAGCGATGGGCCACACAGGTTAGTTAAAGATAAGATGGCCGAAGGAGACATCAGGGGTTCTGCAAGACTATTGTTTTCCAATGACACAATGGCACCGAACACTCCGGGAACCTTGTTGGCTCTGAAAGGGAAACATCCACCAGCACCAGCTAATCATCAAAATCTCCTTCTGCCTCCAGATTCATCCGAGGAGGACTCTTTATTAGCTACTCCTGATGACGTCAGCTAAGCACTTGCCTCCTTCCCAAGCGGCTCTGTGGGCGGGTTTGACTCTTTGACACCGCAGCATCTGAAAGACCTAACTGGCCCTGGTTGCGGTGAGACCGGTGACGCCCTTCTAAAAGAGCTGACGATTTTAATAAACCTAATGCTTGGAGGCAAGGTGGACGTTAATATAATTGACATTCTCTACGGAGCAAACCTATGCGCTCTCCTGAAAAAGGATGGAGGCATAAAACCGATTGCCGTAGGTACTGTGTACCGCCGTCTCGCAGCCAAAGTTTGTTGTAAAAATATAAGAGAGTCCCTTTGTAAGGAATTCCAACCCCATTAATTGGGATTTGGCTCACGTGGTGGCTGCGAGGCAGCGGTACACGCACTGCGAATTTTCTTAGCCCACCAAGGAGGTGAGGTGCTGGTGAAGGTGGATGTCAAAAATGCTTTTAACTCGGTAGGAAGGAGCGTTCTTCTGAACCGAGTAAAAGACAAAATCCCCCACATCTACAACTTTATTTGGCAGTGTTATGGTAAACCTACAAAAGTAATATATAAAAATAATCTTATTTCATCTGAAGTAGGATGCCAACAAGGCAATCCGCTCGGGCCGGCTCTCTTTAGCCTAGCTATACATCCTATCATTAAAAAATTAGAATCGAAATTCAATGTTTGTTACCTAGATGATGGAACTCTAGGAGGCGATGTCAATACAGTTTATAATGATTTAAATTCTTTAGTAACTGATTTTGACGCAATAGACCTGACGCTTAATTTTTCAAAATGTGAAATTTTAATTCTCAACGTTTTGATGACCTCACAAAATGATACCCTAAATGTTTTTGAAAAAATCGCCCCCAAAATTAAGTTGCTAGATAGCCGATCTCTTCGCCTCTTAGGGTCTCCTATCCTAGACGTTTCAATACCAAATTTCGTAGATGAAAAAATTGATAATTTCCGTTCTGTTTCGGACCGACTTGGAAAAATTAATACACATGTGGCCTACTTTATTTTACGCTATTGCCTATTTGTCCCAAAATTTATGTATGTCCTTCGA
Organism: Ennomos quercinarius; assembly: GCA_910589525.2. Taxonomy (NCBI): domain Eukaryota; kingdom Metazoa; phylum Arthropoda; class Insecta; order Lepidoptera; family Geometridae; genus Ennomos; species Ennomos quercinarius. Next base: position 14,870,300 of record OU342509.1, read on the forward strand.
TCTTGTCAGCTTTAGAATCACCCTATACTTTTACAACAGCTTGACAACAATCAAAGGGATACAATCACTGCCATACTGAACATACCTTTTGACGACCGCGCTTGGCGCCAGGCCTCACTGCCTATAAGGTTTGGAGGTCTTGGCATACGCAAAATTTCCAGTGTATCATTGCCGGCTTTCCTGTCTTCAGCCTACAGCACTCAAAAATTAGTAAACGCTATTTTATCCCCATCACTTCAAAATTATAATTTCGGTTTCTTGCGGAGGCTACGGAGAGCTAGAGAACAGCCTGCCCAACCGATCCCTTGCCCAAAACCCCCGCTTCTCAGAGGCAATGGGACGGGCCGCTCTGTGCTTTAGAATATAAAACACTCTTAGATACAGCAAGTTCTTCCACAGAGCGAGCTCGTCTACTCGCAGTCGCTCGTTGGGAGTCGGGGCTTTGGCTGCATGCTTTGCCTTCCCGAAATTTCGGTAACCTTTTAGATAACAATACCTTCCAGTTAGCCGTATCTTTACGAATAGGTGCACCTAGCCAAGTCCCTCATCGCTGTCATTGCAGTGAAATGGTGGACGGGCTCGGATTTCATGGACTGTCCTGTATAAAAAGTACAGGACGAATACCACGGCACGCCGACTTGAACGATATCATCCGTCGGGCTTTAGTTAGTGCCGATGTCCCATCAGTCCTAGAACCTAATGGACTGATGCGAGACGACGGCAAAAGACCCGACGGGATGACCCTCATACCCTGGAAGATGGGACGGCCCCTAATTTGGGATGCCACATGTGCTGACACTTTGGCTCTGTCCCATCTTCCTTTAACAACAGCTCAAGCCGGCGCAGCCGCCATCAAGGCCGAAAACCTCAAACGGCACAAATATGCACTCCTTGATAGGGCCTACATATTTGAGCCGTTTGGGGTGGAGACAATGGGTCCATGGGGGCCCGCCGCCATGGAAACGTACCGGGATTTGGCCAAACGTTTGGTGGAGGCATCAGGTGACCAGAATGCTGGCTTTTATTTTGCACAAAAGATAAGCATTGCCATCCAGCGTGGTAATGCTGCCAGCATTCTGGGCACTTTTCCCTCCGCCAACGGTTTATTTTAGGTTTTATATTTTAGTTTTAAAGTTTTTAGGTATAGTTTAGTTTTTAGGTCTAGTTTAATTTAGTATATACATGTTATTTAAGTTTTTACATCCAAAAAATAAATTAGTGTAAAGGTTGAGTAAGGTTGATGTTTCTTTGAACGGATTTGGACCTGCTTATCTGGCTCTACTCGTCAACTTAAGAGCCTATACAACGCCAAAATGCTTAAAATGGTTTAGCATGTTTCCTGTCAACAATATTGCAACAATAACTTTGATATTAATACATGGTAAAGTTCAGGACTAATGCTAACGCTTATGTATAGTGGAAACATGAATTAATATACTTACTTTTCTTGGCAGAAAAACATTACATTGTTACAGATTAATTTGTAAAGGAAAAATTTGAATCACGAGCGGGACTTGAACCCGCATCCATCCGTCCCTAAAGCCGGGACATGCTTTACTTAAGCTACCGTGACAAGTGGTCTCGTGTCCGAATTTATCCTTCACCTTTTTACAACCAACTTACGGGGTTGGCAGCGCCATCTATTGAGAAATTCTTAAGAATTATCCCAACCAGCACGGTCAAGTTACATCAACACAAATGCTGTAAAGATAACGCCTCCCAAATCAATATTTATGATTTTTATAGCAGTATCGCCTGCTCAGCGTAATCTACAGATTAATTTGTAAAGGAAAAATTTCTCAATAGATGGCGCTGCCAACCCCGTAAGTTGGTTGTAAAAAGGTGAAGGATAAATTCGGACACGAGACCACTTGTCACGGTAGCTTAAGTAAAGCATGTCCCGGCTTTAGGGACGGATGGATGCGGGTTCAAGTCCCGCTCGTGATTCAAATTTTTCCTTTACAAATTAATCTGTAGATTACGCTGAGCAGGCGATACTGCTATAAAAATCATAAATATTGATTTGGGAGGCGTTATCTTTACAGCATTTGTGTTGATGTAACTTGACCGTGCTGGTTGGGATAATTCTTAAGAATTTCTCAATAGATGGCGCTGCCAACCCCGTAAGTTGGTTGTAAAAAGGTGAAGGATAAATTCGGACACGAGACCACTTGTCACGGTAGCTTAAGTAAAGCATGTCCCGGCTTTAGGGACGGATGGATGCGGGTTCAAGTCCCGCTCGTGTTTCAAATTTTTCCTTTACAAATTAATCTGTAGATTACGCTGAGCAGGCGATACTGCTATAAAAATCATAAATATTGATTTGGGAGGCGTTATCTTTACAGCATTTGTGTTGATGTAACTTGACCGTGCTGGTTGGGATAATTCTTAAGAATTTCTCAATAGATGGCGCTGCCAACCCCGTAAGTTGGTTGTAAAAAGGTGAAGGATAAATTCGGACACGAGACCACTTGTCACGGTAGCTTAAGTAAAGCATGTCCCGGCTTTAGGGACGGATGGATGCGGGTTCAAGTCCCGCTCGTGATTCAAATTTTTCCTTTACAAATTAATCTGTAGATTACGCTGAGCAGGCGATACTGCTATAAAAATCATAAATATTGATTTGGGAGGCGTTATCTTTACAGCATTTGTGTTGATGTAACTTGACCGTGCTGGTTGGGATAATTCTTAAGAATTTCTCAATAGATGGCGCTGCCAACCCCGTAAGTTGGTTGTAAAAAGGTGAAGGATAAATTCGGACACGAGACCACTTGTCACGGTAGCTTAAGTAAAGCATGTCCCGGCTTTAGGGACGGATGGATGCGGGTTCAAGTCCCGCTCGTGATTCAAATTTTTCCTTTACAAATTAATCTGTAGATTACGCTGAGCAGGCGATACTGCTATAAAAATCATAAATATTGATTTGGGAGGCGTTATCTTTACAGCATTTGTGTTGATGTAACTTGACCGTGCTGGTTGGGATAATTCTTAAGAATTTCTCAATAGATGGCGCTGCCAACCCCGTAAGTTGGTTGTAAAAAGGTGAAGGATAAATTCGGACACGAGACCACTTGTCACGGTAGCTTAAGTAAAGCATGTCCCGGCTTTAGGGACGGATGGATGCGGGTTCAAGTCCCGCTCGTGATTCAAATTTTTCCTTTACAAATTAATCTGTAGATTACGCTGAGCAGGCGATACTGCTATAAAAATCATAAATATTGATTTGGGAGGCGTTATCTTTACAGCATTTGTGTTGATGTAACTTGACCGTGCTGGTTGGGATAATTCTTAAGAATTTCTCAATAGATGGCGCTGCCAACCCCGTAAGTTGGTTGTAAAAAGGTGAAGGATAAATTCGGACACGAGACCACTTGTCACGGTAGCTTAAGTAAAGCATGTCCCGGCTTTAGGGACGGATGGATGCGGGTTCAAGTCCCGCTCGTGATTCAAATTTTTCCTTTACAAATTAATCTGTAGATTACGCTGAGCAGGCGATACTGCTATAAAAATCATAAATATTACATTGTTACTTCCAAACTGTACAAATAAACAGCGATTATTCGATGAATACTTTAAATAAGTTCATGAAACTTTGTGTAGTAGTTGAACTAAATATAATGGAGGGCTTACGTATAGTGGATTATTAAAATACCCATTATATTCAGTGTAATAATAATTTACCTAAGCTATTGCGCGTTGGAACCATTCTAACTTAGACCGCCCCTGCCGCTCGGCCCCCCGACTCATCCCCGCTTTGGCCTAGCACTATATATCTATTCTGTGGCTTTGGTTTGGCCTAGCATACGTCCTTATTGGCGGCTGTGAAGTCAGCGCGAAACGATCCGCAGCAAATTTGGATGTAGGCGCGGGCAGTGAAAAGCAGTGAGCACGCAGAGCACATGGACACATGCAGCTTGCATGGACATGCATGTGCATGGGGACATGCAGCGCACTTCACAATCGGCATGTGCGCCATGAAGTTTGAATCACACACTACCACGTGTGGTGTGACCATGGCTCTCCGACATATCATTTCCGGTTGTTCTCATCTTGCTAACGGAGAGTACTTGCACAGACACAACCTAGTGGCCAGGATCATCCATCAGCAACTTGCCCTTCAATACGGCCTTGTGGAGTCTGAGGTGCCGTACTACAAGTACACGCCGGGGCCGGTTCTCGAAAATGGCCGTGCATTGCTCTATTGGGATCGCTCTATCATCACGGACAGGACTATTGTAGCCAATAAGCCTGATATCGTGCTGATAGACCGGTCCCAACGCCGAGCAGTGCTCATCGACATCACCATTCCGCATGACGAGAACCTCGTGAAGGCTGAGAAGGACAAACTCAGCAAGTATCTTGACTTGGCTCACGAGGTAACCGCCATGTGGAATGTTGACTCAACAAGCATTGTCCCGATAGTCGTTTCGGCGAACGGCCTTATAGCGAAGAGCCTCGACCAACACCTCGAGAGGCTCTCGCTAGACGGTTGGATAAAGGGTCAGATTCAGAAGGTAGTACTCCTTGACACGGCACGCATTGCCAGGAGGTTCCTCACTCTGCAGCCCTAACTACCGGTAGCTTGGGTCCTGCCCCGCTGCCGGCGGCACTCTAGGTTTAAGGTTTTTTTATAATATTTTTGTAATTTATTTTTATATGAATATTGTAGAAAAACTTAAATCTAAGAAAAAAACAATAAATGAGTGAATAATAATAATAATATGTGTATTAATTACAATATTTATAAGCAAAGGCATTTTTAGAGAGCACAATTTCTATATGTGCATTTTCAAACTAAAGGAAATAAAAACAATCGGCTGGTTGACTCATCATATTTTATATTACACGTAAAATAAATAAAACTGATAACAACACTGGCTTTTCACACATTGTCTTAGCTAACTATTAATTCTGTGATATTGTCAATAGAAATTTGGGCAAGAGGTGAATAAAATACTCCGTACAGATATCTCCAACTGCAAACGAAGAAACTAAAATGCTTTCTGTAAACTACTTATAGACTTTGAAGATCTTAAGCACGAAAAATTAAGCAACTTTTATAGCACAACACTTCAATGTTAACAGAGGAGTTTTAGAACATCTTCATCTCCACGAATCATATTTATGGGGACACTTTGGAAGTGAAATTGCGAACGCGATGGAGAAGCGTGGAGATGGGTGGTTCTAAAGCTAACCTTATATTTTCTCACGTTGGTTACGACTATCTAAGAAACATTTAACTGCTTAACCGCAATAAGATACGAGCAGTTAAACTCCCAAGCTCTTGTAAAGCAGAGGTACGTAGTCATCGAACTGCGCGCGGTAGAAGTTGCCGGCTACTGGGGCACCGAGGTTGTACTTCTCAGCAAACTTCTTGGTAGAAAAGGAGGCGCGCCCGTCGATAGACCTGGAAACCCCAACAATAATTGCTTTATTTGCCTGAAATCTTCGGTACAAATTAAAACTATTAATTAATTATTAATTCTCATGCAGATGCACGTTCTTCACAGTTGCTCATTTTGGATAAGACTGCATGACAGATAAGCGAGACAAGTTAAAGACAACCTCGTGGACAACTCCTCGCTCGCACATGATTTTTTTAAAAAGAGTTAAGCATAAATCACACATCAACAGCCGAATGACGTCCACCACTGAACACACGCCTCCCACATAAAACGCCACTTTGGACGCTTACCTATCATTAAGTTTTGTCATAATTAGCAGGCTTGGCAGGCGTCTTGGTGAGTTCGAAGGGAATGCTGATACCCATTCCCTAGATATTCCCTTAGCCGGCTCTTACGGGGAAGTACGTTAGCATCACTTTAGCTGTACAGAATTATAAACTAGTAGAATGAAAAACAGCCGTGTTGCCCCGGTTAGCGAATAGGACCAATCTCCTCTCGTGGGTGCCGTAAGAGCCAGCTAAGGGAGCATCCACGGAATGGGCAGCAGCATTCTCCTTGCTACATTAAAATCTTCTGCGATCACCAAACCGCCTGCTAAGCGTGGTTATTAGACAAAACCCTCCCTTCCCTCTATGATAAGCGACCAAAGTGAGGGAAGCCTGTGTTCTGCAGTGACCGTCTTCTGGCTGTTAATGTGAATGACAAAAAGAACTCACTTGTTGGTAAGTTTCTTCTCATCGAAGTCGAGCTTGCCGGGCTGCTTGTAGACGATGTACACGTATCTGTGGATGCCGGTGCCTTCCGGGGGCCCGGAGCCGATGTAGCCGGAGAGGACCTCCCCCTGCGAGACGTCTCCGCCGGGGATGTTGCCCACCAACCAGTGGTGCCACTCGCGGTACACCAGCTCTGGACCTTCGTAGTTGTCGGGGTCTGAAACAGAGGCATTGCCATAAGCCTGGAGACGTTGATTACTGAAAGGATTCTCCCCTATAGGGCCACTTTGAGCGGCTTGTTGAAAAATAGATATATGGGCAGATATGAATAAAAAGGTAGAGAATGAAATGATGACGACAGACACAAGCAAAAGACATAGTCTGTGTCGACCCCTATTTGGGGATCAGGGCAATAAGATAATGGTGACGTAGATTTCAAGAAATAAATAAATAACACCCGACGATCACATACCTAGACACACACACATAAACATGACTAGGACCATAACTAGGATTCCCTGTATCTAGGGAACCAGGAACTAGGAAGACTATGGTACCACAACACCCAGACTCAGACACTGATCAAATATTTATTTTGCACATTACATTTGCACATAAACAATACATCTGTAATATTCATTATATTATTTTACAACTTAAACAGGAATTACACCATGTACTCCTCCAGGAACAAGAACTCCTGAATCACTCCATGTATCAGCCATTTTTATAGTTTAGAAGCTACGGACGTTTTTAGTTATTGTCCCTGCCCTCGATTTTTCTGTAAGCTATCACTATAGATTGATTAGTACCTAGCAGCACACTCATGTTTTATTTTTCGGTATTAATGCTTCGTTAGGGCTCTAATTTATGGTCTCACTTATATTATATGTATGAAACTGGGTGTGCCACAGGATTTTACAAAACAAGAGCTAAGAGTGAGTAAATGGTATATCAATTTCTATGTGTTTGATAATTATTTCAGTATTTTGACATTAGGATACCAGTACCTACACTACAGTAGGTACATAGAATGAAACACGATATCCAGCACATCATATTTTAACTAATATATTTTTCATGATGTCTTGATGACTCATAGCGCATCCAAAGTCGACTAAATTCTATTGTGCCGCGAATAATACTGGTAAATGGTGATTTATGAATTGTATTTGACAATTAATCTTCTTTTGTATTAGTTCTCACGGGCAAGCAGCGTCACCAGACACTTTCGTTTCCATCAGATGAGCGCGCGGCCCACGGTTTCGTCGTCAGACATACGAGTATCTAAGTATCGCAAAAAGTCTCTGCTATAGGTACTACGTGGGTTTCCCATTTCTTTATTGACCGAGCGAACAAAGTGAGCGAAAGTCTCTCCTTCAACTCGCGATTTTCGCTTTCGTTTGTCCGGATGTACGTACAGGTCTCATGTTTGTCCGGATGTATGTACTCGCGTACAGGTCTCATGTTTGTCCGGATGTACGTACAGGTCTCATGTTTGTCCGGATGTACGTACTCGCGTACAGGTCTCATGTTTGTCCGGATGTACGTACTCGCGTACAGGTCTCATGTTTCAACGAATACTGACGAAACTTAGTATACAGCTAAAATGCTTAATTGGCTTTGCAGGTATTAAGTCGCTGGTCGCTGAACAACAATATAAAAGTACTTTTAAAAAAATGTTATTCCTGTTTTTGGCTGTAATGTTACGTAAAATTTAGTTTTTTTTTTGTATTTACTAAGAGCTGTGGAATAAATAAATAAAGAAAATAAAATAAAATAAAATACAGGTTCTACGAGTTCAGGGAATTTTATTATCGTCGGCAATTTTTGATTGGAGGTGTAGTTTCCGCAAAAAGAAAGGAAGTTTGCTGTAGCGCCATCTATCGGCCAGTTTTGATAGTATTTGGCAGAAACAATGGGAACTTGATTCTAAACAAGTTTTTCAATACCTACCTGCGCAAATACTTGTTCTGTGTCTGACCATGGTCTACGTAGTTCCTGGGTCTCTAGATACAGGGAATTCTAGTTAGGGTCCAGGATCTATGTATGTGATCGTTGGGCGTTATTTATTTAAGTCAGTTACAAAAATTAAAGTATCTATTACATTGCATTCAATACAGTATAAGAGTCGTTGGTTCAGAGAGCCTAAAATGTTTCAAAATAAATGAACAGTCTTAAAGAATATTACCAGTGAAGACCAGAGTGTAGTACGCGTCAGGATCTGCCTGGAAGGAGACCGCAGGCTGGTCCTTCACCACCGTGGGGGCGAGCTCGTTGCCCAAAGATGCGATGGCACCGCTCGGGTATTTCAGCTGGGGAATAAATCAATTCTTAATGTTATGGAAATTGCACGAACGCAATTATTCTTAAGCTGACCTTACGCTACCAGTCCCGTGCCCGTGTGTTGGTTGTAAAAGGTGAAGGATTTTGGACATGAGACCACTTGTCACGGTCGCACAGCGCCCCTAGCGGTTACTTAACTAATGACAAGTCATTAAAAAAAAAAAATCGTATCGTGAAGTATTTATATCAAGGATATAAATATTTCACGATACGAAATTATTATTTTTTATATGATTTGATGACGTGACGAGCTAGTCGTTCACCTGATGTTAAGCGACACGGCCGCCCATAACAGTTGCAGTGTCACTCGGAACTTTAAAACAATAAAGTTTCGCGTGACACTGCGCACGTCATCCTGAGACATCACACAGTCTATTAATCAGATTACTACACTGAGTGATCAGATCATAAAGTCTCATTTGCCCAGTAATTTCACAGACACGCAATTACACGAACACACAATACACGATTTTTTTAAATTATTATTATTCGATAGGCTTGCGCTTGACCACTATCTCACCTGATGTTAAGTGACGATGCGGTCTAGGATGTAACGCGCTTGCCTAGAAGATACCTGTTCACTCTCGATTTGAATTCCAAACAATTTGTTACGATTACACAATTATTTCAGTTTAATAAATAATCTTTTGACTGGCCTGATAGCTCAGTTGGTAGTTGCTCTGCCTTCTGAACTGTAGGTTGTGGGTTCGATTCCTACCCAGGACAAACATATGTGTGATGAACACAGGTGTTTGTTCTGTGTCTGGGTGTTATATTCTATTCTATGTATGTATTTACAAACAAAAAGTATCTAAGTATTGTGTCAGTTATCTGGTTCCCATAGTACAAGCTTTGCTTAGTTTGGGGCTAGATGGCGCTGTGTGTAACGTCCACACATATTTATTTATTTATTAATCTTTTATCTACGTACAGTATATTCGAATAAACACGTAGCTACGGGGGGGCTACGGGGGGTAGCGCGGGGGGTGGGTACAATCTTACATCAAATATACTATAGATACACAGTCCCCGCGCCAATGCTTAGGTAGGTAGTAGGTACTTAAACAGATATTATATTATTTATTATTGGTTTTTTTTTATAATTAATTCGACGGCCAATGCCAATTACACCAATTGATGCAAGAACAAACAATTATAGAAAAAACTTTTTAACTTATTGTTAATTTTAATTTTTTATTTGTTTATTTGTTCTTTAGTTTTTAAACTTTTTTTATTATTATACCTCTCCAGCTAATATCAAATAGTCCACCAGCGCAATGAAACTTAGCACCCTGTAATAGTGTTGTTAAACAATAACATGCGAGTTACATCATTTTCACTAGGCGCGGTCACACACAACAGTAACTGAGAGCACAAACAAGGCATATGTCTTGTTTTGACGATGCCGTTTTCGAGGCAGCGATCGGGGTCTACCCTATATTTCATCGCAGGGTACAACAGATCAAATAAGTCAGCTTGCACGAGTGCAATCTTACCTAGTATAATTGTATTTTTTTCTATTGTATTGGCTTTTTACAATCAAGAAACGTGTCAAAACTGTAATCTTTACTTAATTACTTATCTATGTTTTTCTAGATTATTTATATCATTATGAATTACATTTTGCTTCAATTGTCAACATAACTAGGTACAAATACATTTTTGAAAACACAACTTAGGTAATTAGGTACCTATGTTGATAAATATTTAGATACTGACCTAATTACTTAGATTAGCTATTACAAAATGATGATAAGTTATAATAATAATTGTAACAAATTGTTTGGAATGTATGATTGAGAGATAAAATTAATTACATAAGATGGTTTTTGTTAAATAAAAGTTATTAAATTTTTGTCTAGATTCCAATAATAAAATACCTATTCTCCCACTAGATAACTTATACAATTACCAAACTTAGTATTCTAGTAGAAATAATTAATAATAATGTAGGAACAGTAAAAAAAAGGTAAGCTTAAAGTCGCGCAACGAGCTATGGACAGAACTATGCTCGGTGTTTCCCTGCGTGATAAGCTCCGGAATAAGGAGATCAGCAGGAGAACTAAAGAGACCGGTATAGCTCTGTTGATCTTCTCTTCCATAAATAAATAATAATTAGCAAGTTGAAATGGCAATGGGCAGGCCACATCACTCGTAGAACTGACAACCGATGGGGAAGAAAGGTTCTCGAGTGACGACCATGAACCGGAAGACGTAGCGTAGGCCGGCCCCCCACTGCCGGGAACCGATGGATGCAGGAGGCGAGCAGCCGCTTAAGGTGCGCTCTCTGGCTCTCTTCAGGCTTTTGATGATGGTCAATAAGTACGTTAGGCATTTTATTACTTACCTCAATATTAACTGTGGGTGCTGTGGGGATGACATCCGGCACAATTTTGCTCGACTCGAAAGCTTGGGCTACCAGAGACATGGCTACTGAAAATAGAAAATTTATTAAATAAACCCTCGTGTATTCCATCATCAACCCCGGAATCGCCTTGCTGAAATTAAGTAGGTACTTGGATTTTATTGTCCAATTATTTTCTATAATAGATTTTGATTTTCCTATGGAACTAATCCAAGTCGTTTGTAATGACGGAGTTCTGAAGTTACAAAGATTGAAGGAAAAGAATACAACCGAGAAACTCCTATTTTATTAAGTCGGTTGAAAAGAGTTGATTATTTTCAAACGCCTGAATCAACTTGAAGCATCTTTGCTACGACGAGAAATCAATTTTCAAACACAAAAAAAAAGAAAAATCAATCTAAACCTAGTATGGTATTATATTATCTGTGCTCAAAACATAATTATTAAGGTCGAATATAATAAATTTTTGTAAGTATTGTACTTATAGAAGTAAATCCAATTTAATGTGAACTCACCGATGTTTCGTATTTTCAGCGCGACTACACTCAGATCACTGAACGGTATTATGCAACATCGCACAACGTAAACTATTCATATCGCATAATCAAACCAAAATTTCGTTTTCTGTCTCACTCTTACTTCCCAACTAAGATAGAGAGAGCGTAATTTTTCATAAATATTTTATGTTTTACGATCCCACGTTCGAGTAAGAAATGAAAAGTAGATAACGCATGATAACCCTGACATTGGTTCGGTATTTACAGATAAAATTATAAAATTAAGTGAACGCTTATCTTTGGTTTGTTGTATAATTACCTATAAAGATATTGTAGTTCTTAAAATTTTTGCAACCAGCGGGATTTGAACCCGCACCTTCCATCTCACCGGATTTGACGCTCTGCCAACTGAGCTATGGTCACATGACCACTGACTGCGAAAATCTTAAGGTCTATTATGTGTTCCAGAGTCGTGGCGATAATTACCTATTATTAAAGTAGGTAACTACTTATCTTTTAGCAATAACAATTACCTATTGCTTAGTAGATATTATTCAGGTCATCATCATCATCCTGAAGACGGTCACTGCTGAACCATAGCGCTCAATGAGCCCATAGAGCACCGCTTTGAACTGCCGCTTGCCTCCTGCATCCATCGGCTCCCCGCGGCGTTCACCAGGTCGTCGATCCACCGAGTGGGCCTACGCTGCGTCTTCCGGTTCGTGGTGAAAGCCGCGGGGAGCCAATGGATGCAGGAAGCGAACAGCCGCTCAAGGTGGCGCTCTCTGGGGGAGGCTTATGTTCAGTAGTGGACGTCTTCAGGCTGTTGATGATGATGATGATGATATTTTAATAGCCTCTGGAAAGAGTCTACTGGAATGTTAATTGTAATGTAAATAAATTTTTGCCAATTATGATAAACAAACATTTACTTTATTTTCAAAACAAAATCTTTTTCTATGTATATAATAAGTAGTTAACAACATAAAATCACGAGCTATCCACACAACAGATCAAAGTTACAACAAACAAAACGAGTTAAGTACTTTTAAGTCGTTAAAAACAATTTTTACAGATAAAAGTTATTGCAATAGATAAAATTTTATTATGACTTCTATAAAATTAGTTACATAACTAAATCTAGTCTATGCTACGCACAAAACTACATACAACATAGGAGAGTTCAAAAACGGCTTATATGCCCTTAAACACACGCGATATTACACTTTATCGTAGGTAAATATTTGAATGTTTATTCAATACAATAAATTCGACTCCAAAATAAAGGACAAGCCACAAAATAAAAAACGTTAATTCCCAATTAGTTTTTGAAATATTTCGACTAGCACAAGCATAAAACATTATCCAAACAATTAGTACATTTATTTACTTACAAAAGAACCCATGAAGAATTACATACAGTACCTACCTATACAAGTAAAACTAAAAAAAAGCTATATATACTGTGGAACATAAAAAGGGTGTGGTAAAATCTAATTAGTCTGTATATAATAATATCTACAGGGTGCAGCTATTTATTTCAGGATATAAAACACAACTTATAGGCTGTTATAAACTATAGAGTGAGCGCTGTGGTCCCGGCGTAAGAGTTGGACCAGCAGGGTAATTACGTAAAATTTGCAACAGCAATGCAACAGCAGCAGCAAAGCAACAGCAGTAGCGAAGCATACATGCTCGACACCACTAATTATGTATGACAGCAATCGTCGCGCAATTTACGCCTGTTGCAAACCTGTTGCGAGTTAGGTAATACGCCCGCGTATCTCTTCCCGTGGGTGCTGTAAGAGCAGGGAATATCCAGGGAACGGGCAACAGCATTGTTTTTGATCTGGATTATACTCTACTGTGATCACCAAGACGCATGCCTCCAAGCGTGATAAGGTACAGCAAATCCCCATTTAAGGCGAAAGGTATAGAAAACAAGGTTTGGCACGTTTCCTGGCGAATTTAGAGAATGTGGAGCTTTGAATTTAATCATCATCAACAGCTTGAAGAGGTACACTGCTGAATATAGGCCTCCCCCACAGAGCGCCACTTTGAGCAGCTGCTTGCCTGTTGCATCCATCCACTCCCCGCGGCTTTTACCAGGTCGTCGTCGGTCCACCTAGTGAGGAGCCAGCCTACGTTGCGTCTTTCGGTTCGTGGTCGCCACTCGAGAACCTTTCTTCCCTATCGGTTCTCAGTTCTACAAGCGATGTGGCCTGCTCGGTCACTGTAGTTCTCTTATCTCGCAGGGAAACACCGAGCATTGAAATTAATTCAAACCTAAGTTATTCCTGACGTTCACCGATACAAGATAAATAAATTTAGCTCGACATAAAAACTCGAATGACCTAATTTTACTTAGTCTCTACCGGAGATATGTTTAAATGTGTGGCCAGTGCCCAAGTCTCTTCAGATATTCTAGAGTTTTCATTGTTTGAAAAATACAATATTTACATAAATATTAATTAAAACCCGTCAAAATCAGTCATCGCGTGCATCGTCTTTGCCGTAAGCGCCGCGCTGAAGTTCAGACTGAATTGACATTTAAGTCTACAACGTTATTAAGATCGATGTTTCTATGATTAGATTTTGACCAGCTTATTTTGCTATACCCTCCGCCTGGGGAAAGCCTATGTTCAGCAGTGGACGCACTAAGGCTGATGATGAAACCAGAGTGACAAAACAAGCAGGTGTAGGTGCAAGTAATTATAGTAGTAACATAATTGTGTTTATTACTGTATACAATATGTATTCACACAGAATATATAATTAACAATAAAATATATGTATCGGGGGTATCCAAAATATGCCTGAAACTGACCGGCCTCAATCTCTCACGCGAAGATTGGCGGCATTTCATTATTTCAACTTCAACTTCTGGTTAAAGGCCTTTGTGGAGAGGTAACCACTTTGCCAATGTCCCGTAGAATGATAGCACATCAAACATCGCATTGACAATCACGCGGGGCTACCAGATGCGGCAGCTGTCAAGCCAATCGGCAGAATGCTAAGTTACAACTTACAACACTTCTTCAGAATAGCGTTTCTTTTTCTATAGGTACCTACTGGTCTCATCTTAGAGACTGTAAACATTCAAATAATTCTATACCTACACGTAATAATCTATAGGGAGATGATGTACCTTTATACTCAAAAGTTTTTAAGTAGCTCGTATCCATTGACTATATTCAGAATCTTTGCTTGTATCGAACCAACCCTATGAAAAATTATTGTGACTATGTTGATAGCAAAGTCTGCAATAGTTATAGGTACCTGTTCTTACTCGACGATACGATATAACGTTTTTTATTACGGCAGGGTACCTATTTTATTTGGCACCAACATAAAAATGAAGTGTTAAAATATTGTTAAATGTAGTTAAGGATCAATTTGTTGAGGCGCAGTCGTCAATCGACGCTCAAATCGACATTTCAAGCTTAAACGTATCATTGACTGCGCATTTTTCAGTATTACGTTACGACCCTTTTGAAATAATACTTGAATTGTTGTGCTTTATAATATTTTTGATGTAACTTAGCATTTGCTTTCGATTCAAGTTGTGTGATGCAAGTTGAACAAGCTGTCAGATCAGGTTTTGAAATATCACAAGCTAAAACTTATGAAATAATAAATTAATATTTTGAAAAAGTACTGTTTAGTTATGTACCTAAGTACTGATAAAATTTTATACATTTTTATGGAAATAATGTTACAGAAATTAGAAAAATGAATGTGAAATGTGAATATCAGTTGCCAACAAAATAATTTTACTATGGAAAATATTTGAAACATATTTTATGAACCTCATATGTTTTATAAACCACAGCTGATGCATAAAAGTCCAGCTCCTTATGGTGCTCCACCTACACAGAAATATTATAGTAATAGGAAACCCTTGCGAACAATCCAATACATGTCAATAAGTATTTAAAAAGTCGTTAAAATTGTCTTTTTGTGTACCTAATGATAAAGACGTGACGAGCTGGTCGATCGCCTGATGTTAAGCGACACGGCCGCCTACGGCCCGCCTTTAACAGTTGCAGTGTCACTCGGAGCTCTAAAATATAAAGTTATCAGTTTTTCTATCAGTCAGTCAGTCACTCATTCTCTGGAGGACCAAAGTCTTTGATTGAAACATTTATTTATTGGTATAGTTCTTCAGGGTTTCATAATATAAGTGTTATTTTAAAAATTTTCGCAAGTCCACATTAAGTTGCATAACTACGACACTTAAGGTACTATAAGTTTATTTACAGAAATCCCGGCCTGGCCTTTTTATAAAATACGCTAAGCAAAGACCGATTCTAGTTACAATAATAATAACTTCGGAAGTAACACATAATCAGTCAATCCTCAAATATTAAGAGCTAAATAATTTAAACAACTTGGACGGTAGCGAACGCGCTGAATGTAACTTTCTTTGGTGGCTCAGCGCTGCAAGTCCTCACGACCGATCGCTTCCCTCCGTCTTGACTGTTCGTCTTCAGCACAGGCTTCAGATGTGTCACATCTCCATGCGACTGGGCCTTAAACCTCCCTAAAGTATTACTCGGGTTTCCCAAGTCTCGTAGCTTATTTGTCAACCCCGTTATTCGGTGCGATATGTTTGAATAGTTGTTCTTTTTCGTCTCGTTCTGTTGCTTCTTTGGTTCGCTCAACTTTTTCGGAATCTCTAAACTCTGTAAAGATGTGAACTTTCTATGATCTGTGCTCAGTACATTTCTTTTAACTTCTGTACTTGGTCTTGGCAGTCGTGGTCTTTGGAGGAAGTTATTGGGCCTGAATGGGACTGGTGTGAGTTTGGGCTTTGGTTCAGTAGACACACGGTAGTATTGTGGAACTGGCTCCACTCTTTGCGGTTTTCTGAGTGTCAGTGCCATTGCCATTTTAGTTGGTCTCGCGAGACTGTCGAACGCCGTTGTAGAAAACTGGGATCTGCTGCTCTTCCATTCCTCTCGGTCAGACTCGTAGCCAGCAGCTGGAATTTAAACAAAACTCCTTTAAAACCCATTCAAACTCATGGGTGATGTAGACGAAACACGTTTTATATAATTAATGCTGATGATGATTTTAACCAAGTAATATACTTCCTAATTCAAAGTTTGGTTGTATCTATCGTAAGAATTATCATAAATCAATAATTAGGCCACTGAATACACCAGCTAGTTTTGTGGTCGGTGTACATAGTCAACTTGAAATGTAACCTGCAGGGCAGGGAGTTACATCAGATGGTTGATTTGAAATGTGCTTGAAGTACGTCTATCACGTAAACGTTTTCGTGCTCCTCCGCATACAAATGACAGAATTAAGTTCAATGTAGTGAATGATGTTGATGACCTAGCTGATCGCACTCGATATTTTGCGTGACGGAAGCACAAGCCGTTTTTTTGCAAACTATCTAATGCAAAATAGAATCTAGGTAACAATTGATAACAAAAATCAAGTTTATTTTATAGCCACAAAAAAGAATGCAGGAAGTATTGCTATAAAGTTACATCATTTTTTATGGCATTGTTTAAAGTGCTTTATACAAATTATTAAATTATATATGACATTCAAAAATACTGAGGGAAATTTATTTTAACACAGATACTTCATAAATCACCCATTTATAAATTCACTTAAACAGTACCTACTTTGTTTAAAAACAGTGTTTTGCTTAGGTTTACTTCACACATATAAAAATGCAATACGCAGTCCTAATCAAAATTGAATACTTAATGTTATTCACTTGTAATAAGCTTCCGATATTATCGACAATGGTTTGATGAATTACTCAATTGAAACATGACTCTAAGCGAGTAGACCTTTCGAAAATGGCAAGGTGAAAACGTATCTACAAGCTTATGTTCATAGTACTCGTATTAGGTAGATTTTGAGCGATTAAAAGGTAGAGTACCTTGAGGGACTGCATTGGGGCCGCTTCTTAACCCTTGAGTAATTATTGACATGAGCCGATTTGGTATAATCAATGGTATTCAGGAGCCAACTCAATCATCAGGAGTATATTATCTTTGAATTATTAAATAATTATAATTATTGAACTCTACATGGCTTTGATTAAAAGCCAAAATTCTAAATTGAGGGTTGTTCTGTAAAAATTAAAACAGGAAAAGGATTTTAACAAAATTTTGAGAACTGAGTCAACTCTTTGTTCAACGACGCATCTAAAAAACTTTCACATGAGTGATGTTTTATTTGCGGTTGAGTTACACATCTTCGTCACAGCAGTGAGATAATATCATTTTTATTTACTCTGTAGTGGTAGTATGTCGTAATTATGTCCTAAGTGTCAAACCGGACCTTAGATTATGCAGTTTCACTGTTGAGTTAACCGACTTTAGGTCGATATGTAAAACTGGCGTTTCTTAATTAATTGAATTGTAGGTTAGACGGCCAGCGGAGTACCGGACTTGGCAAACCCTTATGCATACATGACGACATCTGGGACGGAATCACGTTACTTGAATACTAGGGAATTGAGAAACTTTTGAATTTATCTTCAATAGGAGGTTAACAAGATACACTCATAGACTAATTTAAATGAAAGCTTCATCGGAAAAAGATGTTCGAAAATGTACAATTACCCACATAGGTAAATTAAGTTCTTATTACGCCTAGCCACATATTATATAAATACCTGAATGATTAATTTGAACATAGAAAATCGTCTTTTGTTTCAGACATTATTTTTTCCGATTATTTGATAGAATAGAACAAGCAAGGAACCAGTGCTATCGATAAAATTGTAGGTGTAGCACTGTATGCAACCCAACGCCAGGGTTACAGTATACTTGCTACACAACCCGAGCATGAAGGGCAGGTTTGTTCCCAGAGTATCGCTTACAAGCAGCTTCCGTGAACATACATTTCAGTGCGCTGTTCCGTGAAGAGCTTGCACCCTACTTCGTATTAGCACAGCCTAGTTAATCTAGCATTTCATACTAAAAGATAAAAGAACAGTGATGAGTTTTATTGTAGCACGGCATGCAGAGTGTGAGTTTTTAACGCAACTTTAACAGCCGTTTTCAATTCGTATAATATTTTTCTTTTTAACCAACTTCCTAAAAAAAGTTAATCTGTGTTTTGGCAGACGCATGCATTGTGTCAGCTTTGTTTTACTTATAACCGCAAATTAAACCAAATTAGCTTTAGCATTAGCAAGTTGAATAGGGGATGGGCAACCCACATCACTCGCAGAAAAGAAAACCGATGAGCAAGTCCTCGAGTAGTGAGTATGAACCGAAAAAAGCAACGTAGGTCGGCCCCTCATTAGGTGGACCAATACCTGGCCAAAACCACGGAGAGCCGTTGGGTGCAAAAGGCCAGCAGCCACTCAACGCCACCGTGGCGTTCTATGAGAAAGGTCTATGTTCAGCTGTGGACGTCTTCAGGCTGATGATAATAGAGCCTGGCTGTGAGGTATGGCAATAAATTAAAATAAATTAGCTTTAAGATTTAAATGTTGAGTCAGTTAATGAACCAGCAAAGCAATTCAATACGACACTGACTATAAAAAAGTACTCTGTGGCACAGACAAACTGCAAACTTAGAAGTTAAATAGACGTGAAATTCCTAACTGCATGTGTTTGTTTGACTTAATATTTATTATATTTTACGAGTAACCTTACTGACAAAGAGTTATTACTTACTGCGGTTCGTAGGATAACTAGGAGATGCAAGATAAGTTAATAGGTAATAGTAGAAGGTATATATCGCTGGATATGGCAAATAATACATTTCTATTTCTGATATAGTATACCCGCTAAGTACATCCTCTTTACAGTGCAGAAGCATCAGAGAAAGACCGAGGGTAAAAAATGCAAGCTGGTTTCTCTACTCTGCTGCAAGAAGTTACCAACCCCGTGGCATGGTAGATTATGGTCTGTTAGAGAGGACCCGTGTCCTTGCAGTAACTCAGTAAGAAAATATACCTAGACTAAAAAATTCGGTATAGAACAACAGTGACTAAGGCCATTCAAATAAAGTATATAATACTATGAACCACCTATCTCGAATGTTTAATTAAATTAATACCTTTTCGATTTAGAGTCTGTAAGCCAAAACAAACCAAAATATCGCATAATATTTTTACAGCTCATGAACATGGACCTACTAACACTGCTTGGTGATTTCGCCATCTACGTGCAAGTTTTAACCATTTCTTTAGTATGGTTCTGTGATGGATGAGCCATAAAGTCTAGTCGAACGACCCTTTGTGAGGAACTGTTGACACAGATTGAGGATTTGTGGTTACGTTACTAGTTGCTAGAGCTGCATAGTTTGAAGATGCTCTGATTGGTTGAATTCTCGTGAGTCATTGTGACAATTTTACCGAAAATGAATATGAACCACGTCAGGTAGTAGAATTAGAGATGCTTAATTTCATTGATTTATTGATTTTACTGGCCGGGTGATGGGTTTAGATGGTATGCTAGATAAAAAAATACGTTTAACGGTCCTTATTTTTATAATCCCAAAGTTTTCGGCTTAGTCAGCTATAGGTATAATTATTACAAAAAAAAAGGATCAAAGAGGCAAGTATATAGCCCACAGAGCATTGAAAAATATGACACTTCGCACCTAGATAGAGGCGCCCTGGTGACATTTGACACAAAAAATCGACTATGGCAGATGTCATACATAATATCGACGGCAGCAAACAACAAACAGCTATCTACAAAATCAATTGTTTCCAGAAGAGCGTTCCTCAGGCGAAAATGTAATAACTTCATAAAATAAATAAAGCTAGATACTTCAAATTTGCAATAGTTAATTATAACAACATTTGAAAGAAAATCTAATATAAATAAAATATTTAACTACATTAAACGTACTCTGGTAACGCAAACAGAACATGAAACTGTGAAGTACCTACATTGAGATAGCCAATAAATCCAATAATCAACCAAAGTCTAAACGAACAAGTAGCAGATGCCTTTTGTACTTATAATTGGCGTGCCGAATGTAACGACACACAGACGGACAATTTGTAGATGTGCGTGTGTACTTTGTTACTTCGTAAAAAGGTGTAGTTGTCTTTATATACGCGACAAAATACCAACAAATAATGAGATATTTATCATCAACAGCCTGAAGACGTTCACTGCTGAATATAGGCCTCCCCCAGAGAGCGCCACTTTGAGCGGCTGCTTGACTCCTGCATCCATCGGCTTCCCGCGGCTTTCATCATATTGTCGGACCACCTGGTGGGAGGCCAGCATACTCTTCGTCTTCCAGTTCGTGGTTGCCACTCGAGAACCTTTCTTCCCCATCGGTTGTCAGTTCTACGAGTGATGGGGCCGGCCCAGGGCCATTTCAACTTGCTAATTTGTGCTATTCAGTCACTTTATTTTTCCTGCGGATCTCCTTATTTCAGATCTTATCTCACAGGAAAACACCGAGCAAAGTTCTCTCCATAGCTCGTTGCGCGACTTTGAGCTTACTAATGAGGCCAACAGTAAGATACCACGTTTCAGTTCCATAATTAAGTCATCACTGGCAACACACACTGATTGAAAACCTTTATTTACAGGCTCTGTGGTGTTTTGGACGAAAAGATAAGTCGAAGCTCTCCGAACGCTGCTCAGCCGAGTTGGATTCTTCGTGCGACCTCTTTGTCGAAGTTGGATCTACCTAAATACTACCTAAGTTAGATAGAGATATTAGATAGAGATATTAGATATATCATCTTGTCTAAGGCGTTTCTTTCCGCGCCACACACACCCACACAAAGACCTACTTCGGGGCTACTTGTGGTTCATCATAAAAATGATTTACTAAATATTCGGCAACTAATTAAGTGTGGAATTAGAATTACATTATTAGGTGATTCAGTGTATGCATTACAATGAATCCTTCAAATATGGAATGGATGCAGAACAACACCTAGTATAAAGAAAAATGCCAAAATGCAGTTGTCTTTGTTTCTTTGCTACCATCGATTATGTTTTGACATTGGCTTGAGCTGTGCTCAGGACTTCGGCAACAGAAGGCCACCTCTATCGGGGGGCGAAGCATATTTTTTTTTCTTGCTCTGTGATATAGCCGGTAAAAATGGCGGTCTATTGGAGAGGGTTATACTCACCAGTCGACGTCTTCTAAAAGATGACGATATATTTTTTGTTTGATCTGACTACATACTTCTATTCTATTTTAGACGACGAGATAGAAGTAAATCTCAGAAAGCAGTAATTTTGCTTTGAATAAAACCTAATATGGTGTAAAAACAGTGCCAATACCACAGCAGCTCGGCCTTTGGTAGTTCAAACAAGATACATATGTGAGCAAGCAACATGAAATTGCTCAGTCGCGCGGCTGCGCTTGCGCTTTTTGGGACGTACGTGATGTGCTTTGACTGTTTGAGCGCATAGATTAGGTAACTAGAGACACAAAACAGATTACTTATCCGTTTTGTGCTAGAGATGACAGTGCGTAAGTCAGCTTGATCATTGCCTAAGCTATTCAACTTGAGAGAAGTCAACAAGTCAATGCAGAAACAGAAAAAATATGTTTCATTTAATTTATAATGTTGTTTTTGAATGATTGCCAGAGCTAGAGTTGGATTGTGTAGTAGACCTACTTCAGTTTGGCAGTAACACGTGTAAAAATACTGCATATACCTAATTAACTTGCCGTTATCATAAAGAGATTATTGTGTTTTTTCTAATACGTTCTGTCTAATTATCTGAGTAATAATCATTCATAGTTATCTAATTTTTATCTTATCCTAATACCCTACCTTCGATGTAAACTACACCTAAACAAAGCAAAACATTTATACCTAATATACTTATAATGTCTTCTGTGATATTATTATATTACAATATCTACATATTATCTAACCTTCCTTCTTTCCATAGCTTAGTTAAGTGGTTAACCCTGATGGTATCAGAATTTTTAAGCCCGCAGGCTTCTTTATTTATAGTTTCCTTTCAAATCTAAAGTAAATCTCAATCTGCAGTGACAAAACCATTCATTTCAGCTGGAACGTTTACTGTTGGATATAAGCCTCCCCCATTGGAGGGAGGGGGGTACGCCATAATCACCACGCTTGCCAGCCCTCTTTGTGATCGCAGTAGATAATAACGAAGATCAAAGAGAATACTGCAGCCCATTCCCTAGATATTCCCTTAGCCAGTTCTTACAGCACCCATGGCAAGAGATTGGGTGGTTCTATTCTTTCTCCGGGACCACACGGCAAACTCTCATTCCTACTGTTAAATTTTATTGATGTTACCCAATTCAGATCATCATCATCATCATTATCGTCATCATCAGCTAGAAGACGTCTACTGCTAAATCTAGACCTCCCTGTAGAACGCGGCTGTTTGCCTCTTGCATCTTTATCCAAATGTTTAAGTACTGTAAAATTGTCTTCACATTATCTAATCTATGCCATCTATTAAGTTTCACAATCGAAGTCTACTAGGAAGTCCTCTTGCATATTTACACTTGAAGTTTGCAAACACTAATAAAACGGTTTGCCCATCTTGCGACGCAAACGTAAACATAGAATCTCGGAGTATAATGGTAGACATTACGTCCGTGATTTAATGAGTTACGATCAAATTACACCCAATTAGTAAACGATCATCTAACTAAGTTAATTGGTATTTTTCCAGAAACATGTTTTTAAATGAGAATGAATGACGTGCCGAGCTAGTCGTTCACCTGATGTTAAGTGACACGGCTGTCCATAACAGTTGCACTCAGAACTTTAAAAGCTTGTGATTTGAGTTATTATACTTAAGTATTAGAGCAAATTCACGATTATGGCTTTTGACATAAAAAGAGCAATGGCGACCACCATTTCCTTCCATTACATTTAGGCTGTGGTCTAGGTACGTAGCCACTTTGTGCCATTATACTATCTCTAAAAGCATCAGTTTGAGTAGCATTACAATAGTAATCGTTCGCTTATCCAAATTGCATTGCATCCTTGAATACTTAATTATGTTAAGACATTGTAAAGCAGTGCAATGCTCGGCAACTGCAGGCTAGCATTTATAACCTCCATTAAGTTGATCTATTTTAATTAGCAATTTTACAAATTCATCTTGCTTTATATTTAAACCTTGAGTGGCTGGTAGGTAGGTATATAATTATATTAGTAGAAAGGTAAATTAAGCTTAGCCACAACTTTATTAATGCCTGTTGGAAGGTGATTAGCATTGAAAACATAACGCATAGCAAGATAAACAGATTTTATGATTTCAATGTCATCTCTCGCCTGATGGTAAGCGACAGTGTGGCCGAAGATGTAGCATGCAAATCTAAAGATTGAAGCTGCCCAGAACCTCTAGCATGCGCACCGCAACAAAATTTTCTCGACACTTGTTCTTGTGAAAGTCTGTGACAAGACTATCATAGTCATCATCAGCCTGAAGACATCCACTGCTGAACATAGGCCTCTCCCAAAGAGCGCCACCTTGAGTGGCTGCTCGCCTCCTGCATCCATCGACTCCCCGCGGGTTTCACCAGATCGTCGGTCCACCGCACAGCCTACGCTGCGTCATCCAGTTTGTGGTCGCTACTCGAGAATCTTTGTTCCCCATCGGTTGTCGGTTCTACGAGCGATGTGGCCTGCCCACTACCACTTTAACTTGCTAATTCTCAAAGCTATATCGGTGACTTTCGTTCTCTTGCAGATCTCCTCATTTCAGATCTTATCTCGCAAGGGAACTCCGAGCAGGACTCTCTCCACAGCTCGCTGCGCGACTAAGGGTGGGCTTTTTGGTCCATAGTTAAAGTAACCAACGGTTAAAAATGCTAACAAATTCTAACCAATGGTACAAATTTGTATGAAGTTGTAACCATTGGATGGACGGATGATAAACCCACTAAGACACGACAAGACTATGGTAGCGCCAATGTGTCTCACTCTTAACAAAGACGACAAGTTTTCTCGCGGTGCTCATGCTAGGGGGCTTTATAATCTTTGGCAGGCATCAGGAAACAAGTAAGATGGCATAAATACTTTGCTTTCTTTGAGGTCTCAGTTCCAACTTTGCCATGTAGACATTTCTATACTTACCTACATTTTCTACCTTACTTTTTTACCGCGGGCCAAAGTGCAGTGTGTCTATGCGGTCCAACCCTTATTTTCAATGATTTAAATTCTAACATTGCCAGCTGTACATTTGGCTTTTCAGGTTAACAGACCAATTGTGGTATAAGCCATACTATAGATCAATCTTGACTTATCTCTTCAATTTTACCTAAGTATTTCCCGCTATCTCATCTCATCCCATCCAATCACCGATGTCGTGTCGACACAGTGTCGTGTCGCAGTCGTGCGGCGTCTGTCGCAAGTCTGAGACGACTGCTGTTCGATAAATTGGTTCCGTGAGAACTCCGTGAAAATGCCAATTTCAACGAGTCAATTCAATTTGTATCTGTGAAGTCTTGAAAGACGGTTCATGCTCATTAATTTGCTATTCATTGGCAATGGCTAATGAAGTAGCTCTGTTAATATGATTTCAATGAAACTTTACAGCTCTAAAGTTAGTCGGATGGCTTGGCTGCGCAGTAGCATGTTGCACATAAGCTTCATTGCCATCAACAAAAAGTTTTGGAGTCTTTAGGATAATTTCTTCTTAGATGCTCTTTTAAACGTACAGAAAGTAAATATAATCATTCATTACTTATTACATTAATTAGGTTACTTATTTGAAGGTATATATACTTTCCCTCGTATATTGACTAAAAATATACTACTCTTCTGGCTAAAACCTCTTATTTTGAAAGTCCGTTACCAAAACAAGATCTAGTTGGAAAACTAAAATCTGACTAAGGACTGTAATTATGATGAAACTCACATAAGGGAGTGAGTGTGGCTCATCGATAGCCCGTGCTACTTACAAACCGACACATACCGGTTCAAATCCCCACTCGGCCCTTCACTAATGACTTTTCATCACAGACCTCTATTTCTATGTTTTTCATTAAGTTGTATTGCGGAATTGGCTCTCGTTCTTACAACGGTGAAGGAAAGCATCGTGATGAAACCAGCACTTTCAATAATCTCAACACTCGAGAGCATGGTGTCATCCACCAACCTGCACTTGGCCAGCGTGGTGGATTAAGGCCTACACTCTCTTCATGTGAGAGAAAGATCGTATCCCAGCAGTAGTAATGTATTAGGCCGATGTCAATTAAAAACAAAATCAATGCCTTTGTCATACATTTGCGTTACAAATAACGAATCGATTGATGAATGATCATCTAAATCCTATTAAGTAGATTAGGCACTTAATGGGGGGACATACGTAAACATACCAACATACCTACATGCTAAAACATAGCCCTTCCTTTTGGCCGTAGATGGCAACATCTTCAAAATGTACCAAGAATAAGTAAAAAATCAGACAGTTCACCAATACCACAACAATGTTCACACAATCGGTGTTGCATCTGCAATTCGAACAGCGGTCCAAGCCAATACCGAAGTGAATGACCCGAGTTGCGCAACAGTTGGCCTTGGCTTGCTTACATTTAGCTTTGCATTAAAATGTTGCGATGGTAGGTACGTGAGCGGAGAAAGTAAGAAGGGACTTGTGAATGAGATTGGAAGACGAGTTTGACAAATTGGCCCGACGATACAAGATTTACACGAGATACGAGGAAAGAGAGAACAGGTTGCTTCTCGACTTTTATGAAATTAAAATAAACTGCTGCACAAGATCTATTTCATCATCATCATCATCATTAACAGCCTGAAGACGTCCACTGCTGAACATAGGCTTCCCCCAGAGCACGCCACCTTGAGCGGCTGCTCGCCTCCTGCATCCATCGGCTCCCCGCGGCTTTCACCAGGTCGTCGGTCCACCGAGTGGGGGGCCGGCCTACGCTGCGTCTTCCGGTTCGTGGTCGCCACTCGAGAACCTTTCTTCCCCATCGGTTGTCAGTTCTACGAGTGATGTGGCCTGCCCATTGCCACTTCAACTTACTAACTCTAAGAGCTATATCGGTCACTTTAGTTCTCCTGCGGATCTCCTCGTTCCGGAGCTTATCTCGCAGATCTATTTATCAAAGTCTATTTAAATATATCTAATTTGCTTTTTGCTAGTGTTGCTGCTAATAGCATCATACAAATATGATATCTACTACCTAGTCTTGAGTCTAGTCTCTACGGCCTTATTAATAAACGCATAGTAGTAGTTCTAGATTAGTTACTTCAGCTTTTGTCCTTTTTTGACATTTAAATATTGAAAGCGATCGAAAAAGTCAAAAGAAGATGCATCGCGTTATTATAAATAAACGGAGCGCCAAAACTAGAGAGTTTATTATTACTGAGAGCAGGGCAAATGATGTCCGGTAGACAGTACCGATAAGTTAATAACCGATAATAATACGGGTAATGTGTGGATTATAATTACTTTTTAAGAAATTAAATAATGTTAAAAATTATCTCCGCTGATAGATTTAAAATTCTTGTTTATTAATATTATAGTGCAACTAAAAAATACATGAAAGCAGGTCTTTATCATTATAATTTTTATTATTGTCGCACTTAATGTTAGAGTTAGGTACGAGGCTAATAGCTAAGGACCACCAGAGTAACCGTACTAGGTGGTAGGACTTTTTACTAGGTGGTAGGACTTTTCTGCAAAGTTCGTCTAGGTAGGTACCACCGCTTTGCCAGTTATTCTGCCGCCAAGCAGTAGTGTGCAAGCACTGCTGTGTTCCGGTTTGAAGGGCACTGTAGCTAGTAAAATTACTGGGCAAATGAGACTTTATGATCTGATCACTCAGTCTAGTAATCTGATTACTAGACTGGGTGATGTCTCAGGATGACGTGCGCCGTGCAGTGTCACGCGAAACTTTATTGTTTTAAAGTTCCGGGTGACACTGCAACTGTTATGGGCGGCCATGTCACTTAACATCAGGTGAACGACTTGCTCGTCACGTCATACAATCACATAAAAAAAAAAAACTAGCCTCAATGATCCTCATGAAAATTAATAAAAAAAAGGCACAATCTCTATTAAGCAAATTGCTATAAATGACGATGTTCTTGTGGTATTCTTCAATAATAATTACTTCACTACTGACTTCCGATTACAATACAGTGTAGTGAAAGAAGTGTGGCATTTTTTTCTGTTTACATTTTGAAGCCATACTGAAAAAGTAAGAATATTAACGTCTGTTCCCTAGTTTTTAACCTTCATTTCCGTTAGTATACCAAGTTTGATAACTGGTTATCAAACAAGAAAAATGGTATGGCTGTCATACATAGATCGCTTCAGCACCAATTTGTAGCAACTCTTATTTGATTCGTAGGTAAGGTAACCAATGGTTAAAACCTCTAGAAAATTCTAACCAATGGTCTAAATCTGTTAGAGTTATAAACCATTTTTACTTTATCTACGGCTCAAAATCCCCTTGACCCTTGGTCATAATAATACTTACACTATTCAAAAGGCTCGAAAAGAAGAAATCTTTTACTGGCGTTTGTGCATTATGCAACCATTCGATCTATCCATCCTCATTAGCGCAATCACCGACGTAAACAGCCACTATTATTTTATGTACTGTATCGAAACCTATAGAGTTTGCTCAAAAGGTCATAGTTACATCATTACTACGACATCTAATCAATCTCTCAACGATGGCAGATTGCTTTCGTTGATTAACTTCACGTCCATAATATTTCCTAGTACGTTTGTTGCATCTTCAATTACGCAATAATGCCAATTACTATTAATTTTATAGATACGAAACTCACCTTTATTGCTTGCCGACCACAAATTGCTCGTCGGACTGTTTTTCTTCGTCTTAGGGTCTTTAAACATCAAGATGTCTGGTATTTTATTAGTTTTATTATCATTCGGGATTACATCAGGAGATCTGTCCACGTTCACTCTAACAAATTCTCCTTTAAGCACTTTATGTTGATTATCTTTAAGTGCGGGAGGTTGCGGCGCTTTGGCTTTCTTACTAAACAGTCTTTTCCTGTCGGGTTTGGCTGGTATATCTATATCAGTGTATATTATACTGTCGATTTCAGCGACATCATTTACATCGTTTCTAAGTCCGATCAGACTTAAAGGCTGATCGAATCTCGTATTCAAATTCTTCTGAACAGAAATATGAGTGACTCCATCATTGTCAGTCGCCTGAATGAAGTCGTAATCTGACTGACCTTTTTCCAATAGACCATAGTCATCAACACTAGTCTTTCTATTCTTGAATATGTCATATGTTTTCTTTTTTGAAAATAAGCTATCAGTGTTTGTGTAATTGTTGGTATTTTTAGTCAAGCGATTCCTCATTTTAAAGTATTTGTACGTGAAGTATATCCTCTTGAAGTCTTGGTCATTCTCGAATCTAAGGACAACAGCTTCTCTAATGGCGTTTTTGGTTACGTAGAAGACTAGAGTGTTCTCGCAGTTCGGGTAATTTTCAATATTCACACAGTTAGCTATGTCATCTACTAAAATGTTTTCACATTTAGTTGTTTTGAGTTCTGTGTAATCTTTGATGAGTTTTTCTTTTTCTCCATCAGTTGTGTCTTCTTTTGTGAGGAGTTGTAGTTGATCCTTCTCATTGAAGCCGACGATGATGTTGAAGGTGTGGTGCGAGGAGTGCTTGGTGAGGGCCGTGATGTCCAGCTGCTGCGTGCTGTTGTGGAGCTTCTGTCGGCTGACGAGCGCGGCGAGCCCGCCCGTCCGGGCCGTCTTCTTCACCGTCATAGTTCTGTAACAATAAAACACGTGGGTTACAAACTACTTAAACATTATGCCAAGAGAGAGAGGCAACTTTCATTTAAAAGCGAAATGTCTATTCGCAAACAATAGATATGCCTATTGTACAACATTTAGAACATTTGTTTTATTGTAATCTTCTATAGTTGAACCACGGTTGAAACATGAAAGCTATTCGATACGTTTTAACTTTTAAGTATCTAATAAATATTCAAAATGTTTAAGAAAGTATTACAAACAAAAAGGTGGATAAACGGCGTCTCTAATCACAGGCTATTTATTTACTACGTCTAAAGGCATCGGAATACAAAACGGTAGTTATTATTATAGTTACCAACATCGAGCTTGTTAAAGAATCGTGACATCTGAGGACTAATAGCACCACAATGTACCACCACGAAAAGTAGCACAGTTCCACACAAAGCTCCTATCTGACTTTGTGCTCTCAGATCGGCCATAAGTATATATTTTAACCATTCCTTTTTTATGAAAACAAATGACGTGCCGAGCTAGTCGTTTGCCTGGTACTAATTAAACCTAAAGGTTTATTATCTAACGCAGTACTACCTGGCTTTACCAACTAATCAACAGATTAATAAAACTAAACTATACCATAAGCACTGACCTAAAAGCTTAAAATGGGCAAAAACTAAAATAACCCGTTGGTGGGGAAAAAAGTGCTCAGAATACTAACGTGGGGTGTGGGACTTTGTACAAAGCTTAACTACTGTAATATACATCATGCGCTAACAGTTTCAATCAAACAATTACGTTTAAAGGTTTCACACATACATAAAGCCTATTAAACAAATCGATTCTCATTCGAAACCCATTATCAATCTATTTCAGATCGATTCAACAATCGATGTACAATTTGTTTAAAGTATACCTACATTAAATTTGCTTTGTTAGCACGTCTGTTTCGATTACTTTCTATTTGTTCATAATTTTAGTAAACAATAAATATGACGCCCTATAAATTCATAAGGCGGTCGAAAATCAAATACTTTCCATTTTCCAATACTGGGGTAATATGGAAATGGTAGATACGTAAATAAACCGGTGTAATACCTACCTACGGCTACATCAATTTATTTTTATTTGATGCCTTGAACTTTCCTACAAACACTGTTTTGACTAAATTGTCTACGTTCGGACTTGTCGCGGCTGCACATAAATATTTGCATTTGACTAGTCATAGGTTGAACAGTTTGTGAATAGTCAAAGCGATTTGCCACGAACTACAATATTTTATGTTGGCGAATAACGTTGAGTTTTATGTTTTGTTGTTACCCGACTACTGCAAAAAGGAGAGTTATTAGTTTTGACAGTGACAGTTTAAAGTTGCTATAAATAGCCTGTTTGTAATAAATTAATTGAACGACTTTTCCGTTTTGTGAATCTCACAATTTTACGACTATTTTTCAGCATTGCATGAAGCTTACGTACCTACGTTTCTATTTAGGAATCGTATACGATAACGAAACTGAAAATGGCAATTGTAAATTTGAATTCTAACTTGAGTATTTTTTTAATTTGAGTGTCTAATAAGATAATAACCATTAAGTGTTGGAGTACTATTATGTATATTCTGTGGTGCTGGTGAAAGTGCACGAGCGTTGGCAAAGGGTTAGTATGCTTTTTGTGTAATTTTCAACGCCCCTAGAGCCTTCAGTAACATATCCACCATTTTAATACCTACAGCATTTTTGACTCGCATGACATTTGGCAAAAGTTAAAGCATAAAAGCGATGAAACCCATTCACCAAAAACGAAGAAGAAGAATCTTACGTAGGCAACGTAACATTGAGCAATATTATTATATTAATATTGCTCATTGATAGTCCGTCTCCGCCCACTCCAGTGATGTGATGGCTAATCATTTTTTTTTTAATTTTTATAATTCGTGTTACTCTACATCAGCTCGTTGCCAAATCTGGGTCGATTTGCTTACATTCTAATGTCGCTTTCACGCGATAATTAACATCTTTACATTACATAATTATAATATAAATATCGTTGGCCGATTATAAAACAACTTTCGATATTTTGGACAGGTTCTGTCGATACCAATAAGTTTGATTTTAATGTACGTTGTACCTACGCAAGACTAACATTACATGTTATTTAAAATAAATTAGATCTTGTGTTGAAATATGTAACTGAAACCGCTATTTATCAACCGTGTATTAATTTCTTAGACACCGAAATTGGTGACTCTATAATTGAATAGTAAATATCAGATCAGATGTTTACTGTTGGCTGCAAGAGTTTGTCGTGGGAGGTACCAATTCGCCAGATATTCTGTCAACTTAGTAGTGTGCAAGCACTACCGGTGTTCTGGTTTGAAGGGTACTGTAGCCAGTGAAATTACTGGGCAAATGAGACGAACTTGCAGTGTAGAAATAGTATTACTAGACGTGCTGATGTCTCGGATGAAGTGTCCTTGCAAGCCTCGCGGCTTTTATACAGTCCATAAGTGTTCTTTGTAGTAGGTAGTGTAGCTAGTTTAGTTTATTTATTATTATTGTAGTAGTTAGCTTGAGTAATAAAGGCACATTGCCCGATTAAAAAAAAGCCTCTAATTGAGGCCCGTATCACAAAACTAGGCGACCCATAAACGACTGCGGCCCGCATTACAGCGTCGTGCCGTAATGCGGGCCTGGGTGACACTGTAATATTGATAAGGGCATCTGGGCATGGGTCAGGTGAACGACTACCAACACCACTTCATTACTTTTCAAAAACAGATACTTTAGTCCTTTATACTATTATGTAGGTACATAAGTTTAGGCACGTTGTTTCGTTAATTTGGTCCCGGTTGTTGTCGTAATACAACAGTTGTTAAAGCCAAGT
Source organism: Ennomos quercinarius (assembly GCA_910589525.2). Taxonomy (NCBI): domain Eukaryota; kingdom Metazoa; phylum Arthropoda; class Insecta; order Lepidoptera; family Geometridae; genus Ennomos; species Ennomos quercinarius. The sequence continues at coordinate 14,902,196 of OU342509.1, forward strand.
CAGGAAGCAATTCTATCAACAGTGCTGTCCACTTCCCTACACTCCCACTACTAGATGGAAGGAAGTGCGGTAGGTACGATGCCTAGATAATTATTAGGTTCATGCTCCATAAGCAGAAGCCGACCACAATGATATATTATTTCCTCCATGGCACCACAGATTAAATAATAAAACAAACATGACCGTGCCTGGATTAAAACATTTTTATAATTATCTAGAAAAAGTATTAGATTCTAATACCATACGTAGGTACGGTTTGATATTTGGTTACGGCAATAACATCTGTCTTCTTTAGGTACCTGCCTAAATGACATAACGTCTAACAAAATAATAATCCGAAATCTCTATTCTCAGAGAACATAATTAAAACAAATGCAAGAGAAAGCCTTATCATGAAACTAAGCTTAAGAGCGTAACATAAATCGTAGACACAATAGTCGCGACGCGAGCGTGTGACACTCGCCGCAAAAACTGTGCTCTTCCTTGCACTCTGATAATTAATGTGTATGGTGCAAGCTGTACGAAAAAGCGTTCAGATATAATTGCTGCACAAAATTTCAATCAAGTCTAGAAACACAAATGCTGCTAGAACATGCAAGGCGTTATAAATTGGTGTAAAGTTAGGTGATAGCGATCGCTCATAGCGTCATCTAGACGTTCGCAGGAATCTTTCTTCCAACGAAGCAACCACCGCTGTGGTTGTTGCTGGCCAGCAATCCTAACAAAAGAAGCGTCAGAGGGGAAGTCTATCAGAAAGCCTTAAATATTTTATCTAAGTAATTTATAATAATTAATATTAATTATCTGTGATATAAAAAGTTGTTAAACTATAAAACAATGTTTGTATAGATTTACAAATTTGAACTAAGTGGGTTAAATAGGGTGTTATAGAACGCACGTGAAACCGCAGATTACACTTTACTAAACATAAAAAATATGACAAAAATGGATTTATTTATTCATGAATCTCAAATCCACCTCGTCTTCGACAAAATCTACCAAACCAAACAAAGGCAGCGCGATGTGTGTCAATAATTATGGCCCAAACAAAATATCACTCGCCCGATCTCATTAAGCAATTTTTATTACAGTTATTTAACAACAATAACCACGCATGTAATCAAATTAAACACAATTGTTTTGCAAAACTTTGCATTTGTTCTTTTACGCCATTCAGCACATTTCACACGCTCCACCCTATGACTTGGATCTCTTTTCCGCATGTGTCAAAAGCTTCAACTGGTCCACAGAATACATGATAGTGCAATAGACGTGGAGCGACGTTCGTTAGAAGTTGTTTTACATAATATCTGGTGCACTTCCGAGTGCGAGCGAAACTAGGCGAGCGGTCGAGATATGAGTGATCGAGATTAGACATTTGTGAATACATTTGCATCACTGGTTATCCATGTAGATATTGTACATGTTATGTTTGAATTTGAGGAAATCAGTTCCCGAAATAGAAATTTTGTGGCAAGATTTTGATTTTAAAAAGTGCAAAGGAGCATTAAACCCATTTGTTGGGACTGTATCTAAGTGAGACCTCTATAATGTACAATGTAATGCCTGTCCGGTTACGTCAGTAGAGACCTAGACACCTAACAGTATTAGCCCGATCCAGAAGCTCTAAGAGCCTAAACTTCTTGTCTCACTTTGAATACTGCAAACACTACTAATTGCTTGCATAATTTTGACCGTATCACTATCATTCTCTTTCCAGTATTCTCCTTTTTTGGTTCTTATCCGTCAAATCTTAACCGGATGGGCGGCAAAAGGCCCAATTGAGCTAAAACAATTGAATTTTTATAGAAATCATCAAAATTCAGGAATCAGCCACTCACTATGATGATGATGATTCTAACATCAGATGTTCATCATCCGCCTAACATTGTCCCACTAGGTCTAGTCGGTGCAGTATGCCTTATTTACTAGCTATGCTGCTAAATAGAGTTGACTAGTTTCATTGGAACTACTGTGGAAAAAAAACAGTAGTTCCAGCATGAAATATCCGAATGGAACTACTGGGCCCCAGCAGTATTTTTTACGACCGCCCGCCTACCTGACATGTGAAGCATCGTATCTCTGGCTTGTGATATCCTCGGGCAGATGGAGCAGTCCTACTCTACAAGCCGGATGCAAGGCGACCAATCAGATGTTATACAGCATAAATTAAACACAAGGCAGTGTTGTCGGACTTGTTCATTGTCAGTTTAAGATGCTCTCCCAAGATTTTGCTTGCGTGCACTGTCTACACATTGTTTTCCTGTGAAATTAAACGCAGTAAAATTAAAATTATAATACCAAAGACACGGAAACAATCACAGCGAGTATCTTGAAAAGTGCGGGATTTCTCAGAGGAACGATTTCACTGTGACAATGCTGTTTCACATGGTTATATTTGTCCATTAGTTGGATGAAAGCCCTCAGATGCTTCAAAGCAAACGTGATGTATTATTGTAGGTTCACGTGTAACTTTTTATGAAGGCGGGCTAAGTCTACAAGCATCTGTCGATCTTTACAGCGTCACCGAGCAGGAGTGCGAATAAATGAGGTGGCCAACCAAGTGCGAGCCTTGACTTGGGCTGTTGCCGGGAGAAAAGGATCAAGAAAACTACGTGCACTGGAAGATGGGAAAAACGCAACTGTTCTAGCTACCGATGGAAGGTACATACTTCGATCTTGCCGGCAGGGTCGGTGTCTGATTATATTATGCTGGTATCCTATACCGGTGCCGAAAATGGCACGGGGGAGGTGCCATTTTCCAGTGGCAAAATTTTCTGATTCGACGTGGTTAACGGCACGCGGGTCTTCAATTAAAAAGTGAATAAGAATCCCATGGGCGAATCGTCTTCACCGTAGACCACACCTTTATTTTTCATCGAGTTAGGTAATGTCGAACGAGAGCGTATTTCAACATGGACCAAGGACCAATTTCATGGCATATTAATGGCCTATTTAATTATGGCTTCCGCACATTACACCATTGCAATTGTCACTGACTTCTACTTGACTCTACGCATGCGACGTAGCGTGCTGCGTTGGAAGTTGGAAGTGACGACCGGTGAGTGAGTGCAGGAAGAAAAACTTACACTTTCGTTCCGTTTAATTAAACCAGAGTATATTAAGAGTCAGCTAGCATTGGTCGTGTGACAGAAATTAATGCAATAGCAATGGAAAGCGATATTAAGGTCAAGATGCTATACCTTATTTATTTTATCATTGTTGTGGTGCTGGAGGAAATTGCTTGCAATTCCCTGGACAGCACACAGAACCAATAAGTCTACACAGCAGCAGCTCCACTTAGAAAAGATACCTCCTCTGCCCAATATACGCCACCGCCAGATTTTCTATTTTTTCGGTCACATTGCACGGAAATCAGGGAGTAATCTCGAAAAATTGATGGTAACTGGAAAATTGAAGCAAAAGACCAAGAGGCAGGAGTCTGATGCGTTGGTCTAATCAAGTGGGGTAGTTCCCATCTGTTCTACTATTTGTTCTACCAGTAGAACAAATTTTTTCCTATTTGTTCTACCAGTAGAACAAATAGGAAAAAAAATCACGTCTGTGCACGCCACTCTCAACACTAACATCTCTGACGCTATACACGTAGCCGAAAGTAAATGCGAATGAAAGAGAATAAGCAAAGAGAAGGTCATTCCATGATGTGATCACGATCACCAGTATTGGGGAATTGACTAAAGGAGCAGGTAGAAGGTATACATTAGTTATTTACTAATAATAAAGTCATGATTAAGGAAGGAAAATATTACACCGTCAAAGCGTGCCCAACCGCTTAATACTTCTGCCGTAACCTTACCTTTTCTACAATAGGATCATAAATTTATAAGTCGGATCCGCAGGAGAACAAAAGTGACCGATATAGCTCTTAGAATTAGCAAGTTGAAGTGGCAATGGGCAGGCCACATCGCTTCTAGGCCACATCACTGTCGTAAAACTGACAACCGACGGGGAAGAAAGGTTCTCGAGTGATGACCACGAAATGGAAGATGCAGCGTAGGCCTGCCCTTCACTAGGTGGACCGACGATCTGGAGACGATCTGGTGGAGCCGATGGAGACAGGAGACGAGCAGCCGCTCAAAATGGCACTCTCTGAGGGAGGCCTATGTTCAGCAGTGGATGTCTTCAGGCATTGATGATGGTCTACTGGGTGTAATTGAATTAATTAGCAGCCTTTGACACTAGGTACCTACTTCTGACGCTGGTCACATGTGGACCAAAATTTATGAAATCTAACTCATCGATATGTTATTGATAATAACTCTAAAAATGGGATAACTTACTTAATCAACTGCTACAGTACAAAACCAAATTAAAATAATGAAGTAGGTTCTGGTTTAAGCACCTTGTATCTACCTACGAATACTTCATCAGGCGAGTTGGTGGTCAAACGTAATTCTATAACAGCTAATAAAGAAAACATACATGTTTATACTAATCCTGAAAATTTAGAGGTGCTACAATTTTTTGTACTGAATAAAGTTTTATCAGCCTTAAAATACACTGACCCAAATAAGTTTTTTTTTTTTATGAGAGATTTACTGTAGTTATGCGGAAAAACCTCAGGGGGAAGATCGTTCCACATCTTGCAGGTTCGTGGAAGAAACGAGCGCAAGAATCGCGTCATATGAGATTTCCACGTGTCTACAATATGTGGATGCGCTTTTTCACGTTGCCGAGAAGTTCGATAATAAAATCGAGAAGATGGGATGAGGTTAAAGATTTCTTCAGAGCATTCCCCATGATAATAGCGGTAGAAGAGACTCAGAAAACCGATATCTCGTCGTAGACTTAAAGGCTCTAGCTTGTCGGTGAGCTTGGGATCGTTCACAATTCTAACGGCTCTTCGCTGTAGGGAGTCAAGTGGTTGCAGTAAATACTTCGGTGCCCCACTCCAGAGATGAGAGCAGTACTCCATGTGCGGCCGAACCTGGGCTTTGTATAACAAAAGACGTTGGTTCGGCGTGAAGTACCGCTTAGCTCTATTGAGTACACCGAGTTTTTTGGCAGTAAGAGTGGCCTTGCGTTCCAAATGACTCCGAAACTGGACCTCGTTAGTAATGTCTACGCCTAGGATCCCTACACTCTTTGACAAGGTAAGTGGAATACTCTGGAATAGCGGAACTACAGTAAACTGGGACTTTTTAGCGGTAAACACGCACGCTTGTGTTTTAGTAGGGTTAAACTGTACAAGATTCTGTACACCCCATTCGGCGACTTGTTTCAGTAAGTTATTATAAGTTATTAATAAGTTATTATAATTATTGTAAGCGACGTTTACTGCAATTATTTTTTATGTAATGTTGATTAAAGCTCAAGCTCTCGCTAAGGATCTGGACGCCCTTGGTTACCGAGCATTATCATTAATGTTATGGTCATGCGTATATGTAACGACGCCCTTACCTACTAGGTCAATGTGTGGACGAAAATGGAAATTGACCTTACGAATACCACAATTAGCAAGTGCAAAGTAGAAATGAGAACATCATTCGGAATCCGGACACTACACGACTCTACGTCCGGCCTTTTCATACCCGCAGTGCGGATGAGGTTAGTGCTGCCAGACGTCTCGTATTTCGTAATTTAAAATATTCCCCCGGCGCCGCCGTGACATGCACTGCTCCATATTTCAAACCTATTTTAATATCACTATAGTACGGAATCAATTACTTTATAAATGTGATTCAGTCCTTTACAAAACCAAACCCTCCGTCCTTATTTTGTCTTTTTTTATTTAGTCTCAAAAATAAAAATAAAAATTAGAAAGTAAAAAGCCGTGCGTACCCTTTGCCTCTGTATAGGCTTATCAGCAAAGATCACGCTTGGCTATCGTCAATCCTGCTTATCCGTCCAAATATCCGGCGAAATCAAAGCTAAGCTCATCTCTAGGGCCAGACAGTAAAAGGGCATAACGTTGCTATTGACCTTGCCATGAAGACTCCGGTCAGGAGGAAGCGATTGTCACAGTAGATTAACTGACGACTGGTCAACCGTGGGATTAAATGATCTTACAGTCTTTTTGTTATCAAGTTGTTTAATATACGTCTATTGAAAGTGACGGCCATTGAATTGTTTAATGACATTGATTTAAAATTGGTGCAAGTGACATTCACCAGTTGTCATTTTCAGAAAACACATACGGCCCTCCTGATGGGAAGCGGTCACCGCAGCCCAAAGATTATAATTGATAGCTCGTGAACATAACTTCTCGTACAAACACGACTCACTTGCGCGGGTAGGGGGCGAGGTAACAAAACGAGACAAAGTCATCAACGGGTTCCCGTGATTTATTAGAAATCGATAGTATTTATTAGAAAAGAGTGGTTGAAATGCACCACTAATTTTCGTATATAAATCCAGTTGAACAAACCTCCCCTGAAGTTGTATCATTGATCAACTGGATTTATAGTCAATTCCGTAGCCTGTGGACATCTGTAACACCGGAGGAGGCGTCACCAATGCGTTGCTTACCCTGTAGCTTTGTAGAACTCTTTCAACCCTCCTATTAAAGTGCTCCATGTGCTCTGTGGAAAGATCGCTGGCGGGAGCTCATTCCACATTTTGCAGGTGTACGGTAAGCAATAACGCATGAACCAAGACTTGTAGGCCAGTAGTAGTAACTAGGGTGTATTTGGATCGTAACTTATGAAATAATTAAAGTCGTTCAATTTTTGTTAGACGATTAGGTCCATGTTTATAGAAAGTTTACATATTATTTTATTGCTAAGGTTGACGTGTTTATTAAAGAACACCGCGAAGGCAAATATAGTAGGAAACTAGATTTGATGGGCAGCGTTTGAGAAGCTTCAACCTATCTTTTTATCCAAAATACCGCAGAGCCTGAAAACGAAGGTTTTCAATCAGTGTGTGCTGCCAGTGATGACTTATGGAACTGAGACATGGTCTCTTACTGTTGGCCTCATTAGTAATCTCAAAGTCGCGCAACGAGCTATGGAGAGAGCTATGCTCGGTGTTTCTCTGCAAGATAAGCTCCGGAACGAGGAGATCCGCAGGAGAACTAAAGTGACCGATATAACTCTTCATCAAGGGCAGGCTACATCGCTCATAGAACTGACAACCGATGCAGAAGAAAGGTTCTCGAGTGGCGACCACGAACCAGCGATAATTTCCAAGATGGCCAAGATCACCAGCTGCTAATGCTGTTCACAAAAGCTACTTTCTCGCCTCTAGAAACTCTGTATGAGAAAATACTCACAAATTCACAATGCTTATTGTAGGTACTTGCATATATTAAACATTCTTAACCGAAGGTGCATGTCGATGTAGGTACTCTAGCAGACATTATTGATTCAAAATTATTGCGTACAATAACATCTATATCAAATACTAGCGGTCCACCCCGGCTTCGCACGGGGTGGACCGCTAGTTTTACGGGTAATTTTTTTACACCTTGGGTTAGATTATGGGAGTTTTAGTAAGGATCCCTAATTTTTTTGAAAATATTATATAGCCTATGTCATCCGGGGGTAGTGAAGCTTTCCAACAGTGAATGATTTTTTGAAATCGGTTCAGTAGTTTCGGAGCGTATTCAATGCAAACAAACAAACAAACAATGAAATCTTTCCTCTTTTTCGCGGTTTTCACCAGGCAGGTTTTTTACTGCAAAAACTATTGAAAGGAAACAATTTGCTCGCTAACATATAAAATTACACACGAAAAAATGAACCATTAGAAACCTATAGAAAGTGTAAAGCGCTAAAGTATCATTTAATTCGCTCATTATGGACCAATCCCGTTGTGATACACACATTGCTCGCGAACACTGATTAACGCTTCATAAATGACCACATTCACACCGATCATATAGTTGTAGAGAACCTCTAATGAGCAGTTTCCTGTCATTTTAGCATTATTTATCTCTCACTAGATGGCGTTGGCGACAGTTCTGGATACGTTAATATGACCAAGGAGTTTATATGAGTATGGCTTCCTACGTTCATAATAAAAAAATGTCAGGAGCTACGCGAGTGCCATCTCTTTACGATGAAAGAACTAAACTGACAATACCCAAAGGAAAACTCCTCATTGTAGAAAATTCTGCAGTTCCTCTAGTACTAAACGAGGTAAAACCAAGAAAATGACATTTATCCATCGGTCACTAATACGTATATTGTGGAAATAGGGAATGTAGCAAAGTTGAAGTGGCATGGACACTCGGACAAGCCACACAGGTGGAACAACGACGTCAACACCACGGGGTGCAGTTGGATACAAAAGGCGTTTTTTAAACAGGCTTATACCGACCTTTACAGCGTCATCGGGCGGGCGGGAGGACAGCCGCTTAAGGCACCCAGAGAATACAAGAAGCAAGTAGCTGCTCAAAGTGGCGCGCTATGGGGGAAGACCAGGTTAGGCAGTGGACGTCTGATAATGATGATGATGATGATGAATATAGCATAATTCCATAAAATGAAAATGTAAACTGAAATAAATAAGTTCACACATTACTGTGGCTTACAGATAGGGTACCTACTCTACTCAGTTACTAACTGATCCAAACACTACGCGGTAAAACTAAACTGTACGTATTAAATATCAGAAATTCAGATTGTTTGTACCTAACAGGTATCTTCTAGGCAAGCATGCACCATCGTAGACTGCATCATCGCTTTCCATCAGGTGAGACAGTGGTCAAATGCTTTGCCTATAAACAATAAAAAAAATGTATTTTAATTTTTTTAAGGATTTTATAATGAGCTCTTAATCTCAGACGGTTTTGTTATGCATCGACACTGGAGCTGTCAAGTCCATCGTTAAACATTTGTAATGAAATACACCAGTGGGATACATCATACACAGTCACTTTTGTAACAACTTACGGAGAATATATTACACATAATTATGTTACAATTCGGTGTGACACACGGCGCAATGCGCAAGATCGCCACTTTTACTTTATATCGCGTAGAAAGTAGAAGTGGGTGATAAACGTTTACTCACGTCTGTAAACGGCTCGAAATATTATCTTTATGGCTTTGAGAATACGGTTCAAAGTAGCAAGATATTTGTTGAAAAATTCAGTATATTTCATAAAAAGTTGTTGAAAGCAGCTATATATCTCTGGTTAGCTTCAAGTAGTCGTATGCGTGAAAGAGCTAGGTAAATCATACGGTGGGTTTTTGATCCCTAGTTAAGGTAACCGATGGTTAAAAACTCTAACACATTCTAACCGATGGTCTAGAGATTTTAACCATTGGTTACCTTAACTACGAATCAAAAACCCAAGTAAATTGAATAACTTTTTACAATACTCATTTTAATGTACCTACCTACCTATATTAGTTTGTAGCTGAGGGTATTACCTATTGCTTTTACATACTAACCTGCCTGTATACTTCATCATGAAATCATCATCATCATCAGCCTGAAGACGTCTACTGCTGAACATAGGCCTCCCCTATAAAGCGCCACAGTTTGGGCGGCTGCTCAGTGCTCACCTTCTGCGTCCATCGGCCCCCGCGGTTTTCTCATGATAGTGGGTCCACCTCGTGGGCCCGCCTACGCTGCGACTTCCGGTACCAATATCATGCATGCAAAAATTGAACCAAAACAAAAAAACATTAGCTATTAAGTAATTCTACAAAAACGTTATTTAATGTCAAGACAGCACATGTCGATTCGGTGACTTTGACCTTCATTCTTCTTGTCGTGTATGCGAGTTTAGTGGTCAGCCCTGGTATCAGAACATTTAGGCCCGCAAAGGCTTTTTCTGACTTGACATAACGAATACATTTATTTACATTGAAAATAATTACTGCAATACCCACAAAAGTAATGGAAACCATGTCCAACTGAAAGATTTATTATCCATTTGTTTCAAATAATAAGCTTCAGAGTAAACAATCCACAATTAATTATAAAGGTCATAGATATCTGGTGTCTCCTCAGTAAAGTACCAGGGTACCAGGAAGCTTAGGAGATGGCAAAGCGTAAAGGTTGCGAACTTGCGACCGCTTGCGTGAGATTACAAGGGTACAGTCTGCACGGCTTGCAACACGCAGGTAATAGAAAATTATACTCATCTTTGTGAGAAAGAAGAGAGAGAGGAGGAGCGGTCATTGCCTCAGCGATTTTTTGCGTATGCAGTTAACTGCATACGCAAAAAATCGCTCAATAAATTCTAACCCATAGTCAAAATTCGTTAGTATTTTAACCAAAAAAAATCCACCCTAAGGAAGTTTTCAAATTAGGAATGTTTCTCCTGTTACAATGCAGTCAAAGTTACGTCGTGCTCGCTCACCCCAACTACGAACTACCCGCTAAAAGCAAAATATTTACAAAATATCATCATCATCAGCATCATCATCATAATCATCAACAGCCTGAAGACATCCACTGCTGAACATAGGCCTACCCCAGAGAGCGCCACCTTGAGCGGCTGCTCGCCTCCTGCATCCATCGGCTCCCCGCGGCCTTCACCAGATCGTCGGTCCACCTAGTGGGGGGCCAGCCTACGCTGCGTCTTCCGGTTCGTGGTCGCTACTCGAGAACCTTTCTTCCTCATCGGTACAAAACATATTATGTATGAATTAAGTAATGAAATCTTTGTTCGAATGTTTATTACAATTAATGGTAATAATTGAATATCATAGACAAACATGACACCCTGCGTTGGCAATAACTATGATAAAGATGATGTCTTAAAATTTGCTACGGTAACACGGAGTTAGAGGTTTAGTTTATTGGTCACGTTTTTATATTCGAGCCACTGTTTACGCTGACTGTACTGAATCCGTGCACTTCCCTGCAACTATGTGAAAGGTAGTTTGTCACGCCTGCGATAAAGAGAAGGGTGTGAAGTGGGGTACCTAATTGCGATTCTCTATTATTTACGTAGGTAAGGTAGAACCACGATGACGCTATCAAAATAATTAGGTGCTTAATCTAAAGTTTGTTTTGGAAAAATACTTTTTTTTTTACTGCCTTTTATTACGTCTAAAAAGTTATTCCGTTTAGTTAGCGATGATGAATCGTTGTTCCGTAGAAAAGTAAATAAAATGCAATAGTGAAATTTGTGTTGCGGCGAAAATCAAATAATAATAAAAATTAAAATTTTACAAAAAATATTGAAGCGACATTTTCTTTTCGTGTCAACAAAGTCTTACTGAAAGACAACTAACAAAACTAAAATAAGGAGGTTAAACTCCGACCTCCGTGTCGCTCACACTCAGTATTTTATTATTATTAAGACCACGACTGCTTAGTCGGTAGGCACCCTCAAAATACAGCCCTATATTAAAATACAGATTTTTAGCAGCCACTTATTCGACCATAAGCTCACTCAGAAAGCGTCTAAATCCGGTGACGAGTTCGAAGATCATTATTAGAAGATTAATATTAAAATCTTTTACTAAAATTTTTGTAAGTGATCTTAAAGTCACTACGCTACAGGCACAAATAATTCGTTTATTTCCGTTAGAATACCAAGTTTGATAACTGGGTATCTAGTGGAAAGAAAAATTCCTGTTTTATTACTGGTGAATCAGCAATTTTTTTCCTTAGAATGCCAGGTTTAATAATTGGTTATCAAAGTAAAAAAAAATATTACTGTTTTGTTACTGGTAAAATTGCAAACAAACAAATAAACAACCCAATAAATGTAAGTATAATAGCATATTTCTTGCAAGAACACATGCCTGCTGACGTCTCAATGCCTCTCTGAATAGATCTGAAATGTACTGTAAACACCGCGGTGGTGAAGTTAACTATAACGGAGGATATAACGATTCATAAATCGCCGAGTTTATGCATCGCGTATGTCTATTCGCAGAAATATTAAATAATACAAGAATAGTTATGTAATAGCTAATAGCCGATCGTAAACCTAGATTGGTTTGGCCTATCGGTTTTCGAGATTCTGCCAAAAATCCCATGTCAGCATTTACAATCAAAGTTAACAGGCAGAAGACATTGAGAATGTTTATAATGGGTTCTGTAGCTATAGGAAATTTTACAACTTCCAAAGAATATTAGATACTTACTAGGTAGGTAATAAATTACAATATTTGTCATTGTGATTTTATATGGTCAGTATTTACAATAATTTAATATAAGTTTTTTAAGTGCCTCAACTCATTTGACTTGTAAAAGTGCCTATTTGCAACAAAACACTTTGATTTTGATTTTTAGATTTTATTTTGGTGATAAATACGTATTATTCCACTCAGCCACCCCAAGTTATCCCACTAGGGACATTTACATTGTTTGAAATACTGAACTTAAGGCTGAACTCTACTTTGTCCCACTAATTAATTTTAGTGCGACAAATGACTCTAAATAAACTTTCGTTTGGCTCTTTTCCACTCGAGATGGCTTATCTTGTTAGATTACTTGTGTTTGGGTATTGCCCGTGGTCCACCTGCTCAGTTCACCTGGGTGGACCACGGGGAATTTTTTTTAACGTGGACCACCTCAATATTTCTGGGTGTACCACGTACTAGTTGGTATAGTTAATAAAAAAAACTAATAATTGGACAGCTATTTTATAAGCATCATTTATTTTTCTATGTTACCCGAGATTTATACTCAATTTCAGCCCTAAAAGGGTTACATTACGGTCGTAATTTATGACAGTATTTTATGGAGTGTGATGCCTAATGAGCCGTGGAAAGTTCTCATGGTAACGTCTGCATACATCCGCAAGCGTAATCGAGGAAGTGACAGCGTACGCAAATGGACTTAACGCTTAGGGCCCACAGGCCCCACGCCGTGTCTGCTGTGTGGTCCAGTCTCACACGGTGGTACTTGCGGGACCCACAGGTACTAATGCCACAGGCTGATGCGGAGACAACCTGCCTGGTAATGCGTAATATAACGGAGTGCTGATTTCACGCTAATGCATAATGTTGTGATAAGGAACAGGCAACGTCTGAAGGTTGATGAGTCTAGGGCCGACTTGTTATTGTGCCTGGCCCGTTACCTGTAAGAAACCATTTCACACAGTGCCATCTAGCCCAAACCGCAGAATACATAATATTACTACGTACCCCAAACTATGAGATGAGAACCAGATAGCTGATAGAAGTCCTATTTATACAGGTGACTTATGATCGCCACATCCGCCATGATGACCTATATACGGACTAAGCCTCTCCCTCTCCCTGTAACCCCTCCCTGTTTTTAGTCACAGCAGACATTAAGTCCGTACCCTTTTTTTATTATAATAACAATTCTCTTTTCTTGTATTTTTCTTCTGTACACAACGCGCATAGATTAGAGAAAAAAAACAATTGAGTACACGCGTTAGGTTGTTTGTGGCCAGTGTTTTCTGTTTCGACGTGCGTACAACGAGCCTAGTTGCATTTATTAAATTTGACAACGGCATACACAATAGCATTTTAAAACTCAAAACCATTCCACGAAGGTATCGGAACGCGCCGTGTTATGTGTCTAGATGGTCATAGCGAATAAGGGCCCTGACCGAAATTTTATCAAAATATTAATTGTATTGTATTTATTCTTTCTCTCTCTATCATATCCTTGTCCTCTTCCACTGGTCATGCAAAAGCTTTCGTCAGCAAGGACAGTGACCGTTGCAAAAACCTAATCTGCGTTTAAATAACAACAAAGAGGCGGCAAAAAATACTTTATTGTTTGTATGGGAACTTATCGGTTGATTAACAAGATAATTGCCGATTCAAGTTGGTCAAGGCGGAGATGGTATTCAGAATTTTAACGTTTACGTTTGATTTCACGATTTAATTAAGTATTGTTAGATCGCCCTGCATGCTTGTGCTTACCGTGTGGTGTGCGAATGGGACCACCCCATCACTTCCCGTGAGTACTGTAAGGGGAGGGGAGGAGTGGGGGAGGACCTATGTTCAGCCGAATGTTGATGTGAAGCTATTGTATGTATATGAATTCTTGGCCAATTTATTTACCCCCGGTTTTTTGTACGTTTGTAACGTCATTGGATGAAGACAGCCGATGATCAAGGCAACCAATAAAAGATCAATATTTTGGTGAAACTTTAACAAACTTACGGGAAATGGGGGATAGTGTTGCTCTCATAGCGACGTTTTTTTGTAAGCTGAGCATTTATTTCAAACGTTTGTTGATCTTTCTTTTATTTACGATTTCGCATAAAACCTTGTTATCCATTATCAATTTATCAGCAACTAAAAAGGCCAAAAAAATACAATGAATACCACAACAAACCACACAAATGAACAATGTTTTCGACTTTTCGTACTCTCGTTATTTTTTCTGTTGGCAACACAACACAATGGAATGAAAACGAGAGCAAAGACTTAATAGAACTTTTTGTTGTTGTTCACTTTCGTTAGAGATGTGTTGTGAGATGCGGAGTACACCTTAGAGTATAGACTAAAGCATAGAGAGAACTTGGTTATCTGTCAAGCGTACCACTTTTGTGGATACTTTTTATATGATGTGGACACTTTGATTGAATGAGTCTGACAGATTTGTATAGAAAAAGCAGTTGACTCGAGTCGAAAAAAATGGTACGGTGCTTATTGCAAGCGTAGCTAATTACTATATATAAATAAATAAATAAATATGTGTGGACATTTCACACAGCGCCATCTAGCTCCAAACTAAGCATAGCTTGTACTATGGGACCAGATATCAGTTAGATACTTTTTGTTTGTAAATACATACATAGGATACAATATAACACCCAGACACAGAACAAACATCGATGTTCATCACACAAATGTTTGTCCCGAGTGGGAATCGAACCCACAACCTACAGATCAGTAGGCAGGGTTACTACCAACTGAGCTATCAGGCCAGTCAAATATGTTTGTTTCTTTCCTTCGCCACTGACGTAGCGACACGTGTGAGCAGTACAAATATAGGTAATAACATTTTAATGATGTCTCTATGCTTTAGTCTATACTCTAAGGAGTAGACTTATATCTAATCTGTGGTGATGGTTTCACAGGCCAACCCACGTATGAGTTTTTGGCGGGAACGCGGAAAAGTTCACGTCGTTTCATTGTATTATTTTTCAAAACTCGTGCTTTTTCCAGTGTTAATGATTAAAATCGGTGGCGTTTTACGCATTAAGTGCTGAATTACGAGCATGAGTGTGGGCAAGTGATATAATGTGGTGAAACGTGTTTTTCGTGTTGCTTCCAAAATTCCATAGAAGCTTTTAATAAAGTTGCCACCAATTTACTAGGGCATGACTTAGACTGGACTGAGACTACCTGACTTAGACTGGACTATGACTAAGACTTGACTTTACGTGAAATATTCTATCATTATGAAAAATTATAATACTTGACACTGGCTAAATACACTATGTGTGGAGCCAAAATATAAGACAATAAAAAAACCCACGTATAATAATTATGCTCTTCGCGGTTGTATGCTCTTTGAACAAAGCAGCGGGCTACGAAGCAAGTATCTGTATGTAGTTTGTGCAGCGGGCGACCGAAACCAAACCAATGATTTTAATGTTTCTTATTTGATAATAGTAATTATAGTCGCTCTAATACTACACCAACTCTCTCTCTCTCTCTGTCTCTCTCTGCTCTAATTACTTACATGCTAAAAAATTTTTCATTTAAGTATTCGTCAAAATAAAAGCGAAATAAAAATATTTAATTGTTTACCGTGGTTTTTGTATTTGATCAAAATCAAGAAAAACGTTGCAAATATCGGGTTTCCATCAAATCAGCATCATCATCACCAGCCTGAAGACGTCCACTGCTGAACATAAGCCTCCCCCAGAGCGCGCCACCTTGAGCGGCTGCTCGCATCCTGCCTGCATCCATCGGCTTACCACGGATTTCACCCGCACCTTTTTTTTAGAGATTTCTATCAAATAATCTTACTAAACTACAATAAGTTGAAACGCAAATCCAGTCGTAAAGCAACGTGCACAGTGCGGTGGTGTCATCTTGTCCTTGAGAGCCATAATAAAGTGTGATTGACGCACTTGTGAACAATAATGAGTGAATCATTTTATTGTTACTAATAATGCAAGGTTTATGGGACGGTATCCATAGAGATTGTGCACCATTGTTGTTGTAATTGTAGGATCGGCGTGCAGGTGCATCGATTAGAGATTTCCGGAGGTTTAATTTTGTTCGGGGTTGTTTAACGGGTGGAACGATTCACTAGCGCGGCAAATTCAATTTTTCTTGCGTTCCTTTGGCCAATAATAGCTTAATTACTTAAAGTGATTACATGAAAACTAATTTTGCGCAAACAAATAGAATATATCAATAAATTACAATTAAAAGTATCACCTAATAAATCATTGGTTTAGCGACAAATGGCAATAGACTGAAAAACTATGACGAAATTTGTTTATTGCCATTTGTCGCTAAACCAATGCTATCTAGGGGATACTTTTAATCGTAATTTGTTGATACATTCTATTTCTTTACGTTAAATCAGTTTTAATGTAATCACGTTTAGTAATTAAGCTACTATTGGCAAAAGAACGCAAGAAAAACAGATTCATGGGGGCAATAATAAGTACTATACAAAATGTTTTTTTCCGTGTATTCTCATTAGAATACCCAGTTTGATAACTAATGGTTGTCAAACTAGAAAAATATTAGATAAATATTGTCAGATTACAGCTTATCCGATAAAAGATTTTCTTTTCCTTCCAGAAATTTTCTGGAAGTTAAAATAAATCTTTTATCTTATTTTTTATTTGTCTTTTACTTATCTTTGTTTTCACCTCACTAACTCGGAAAGATTCTCTTTGTCATTCAAAATCTGGGCGCAAAAACGCATTTTGATCGCTAGCGTGGAAAGTGTTTTTAAAATTCGAACGTTTCTATTCAATAATTTTCTCGGCAAGAATTGAGGATTTAATCACAGATCTGCCCGAATTCAACCTTCTTGATATTGTCAGTCCACTGAAAACTCATTAATACCACAGACTACCTCCTAAAACATACCATCTTTTTCTCGGTCACCAACCTCATGTTTAGAATAATCGCACTGTCCAGCACCAAAGAGTATATTACCAATACGCTATCCAGTACGGCGACTGCATGGAAAATGGATGAAAAACACTTTTTCTTTAATTTTCCATGAATCACGTGACGAGCTACTCGTTTACCTGATGTTAAGCGTTACCGCCACCCATAGCTAAATTAATATGCTAAAAACTAATCTTTTCTTAGCCTTTTAGCTGTTTTTCTTGCATTTTCCTCGCTGTAGTGAGGTGAAAAGTTGTGTGTTGCACTCGGCAGCAAAGTTTTTCTGCGTCTCGTACCTTTGAAACCTTCGCTACGCTCAGGACCCTAATTCTGTATGACCAATTTACGATTCCTTGCTTCGAAACCACGCGAATTCCTTGTCTTACCTAAGAAATCTGCAAAAATCTATTCTCTATGAAATGAGAACGAAACCGCGCGAAATGAATGTGGAATTAACTGGGATTGGCGCGATTTGAACTGTCAAAAATCATATGTTCCATTTAGGCGCGTTCCGAAACATCGACCCGTTAAAAGTTACCACCACTTATGCCAATATTAATTATTCAAAATAAAACGAATTTTAATGTAAAGTGTAAAGTATTTCTAAAGTTTTTATGTCAATTTTTAATTTTTACCCATGGCTTCGTTATATCACATAAATATAAGCCATTCCTTTATTTTATTTTTTTAGTGGTTTTGGGATGAGAAATCCTTTAGTTCTAATTCGGAACGCACTCGAGGTATCCAAAACCTGTCATAGATAATTTGTCTTAGATTATACAGAATACGAAAATTGTCGATTCCTTGCTGTGACACGATTTGAACAAGACACGATAACGACGTGGTTTCTGTATCGTGTGGAATCTGTGTTTTCATACAGAATTATGGCCCTGGGTTCTTCATTTGAACCACTCGCTACGCTCCTGGTTCAATCCTAGAATCCTTCGCTTGTTCAGGTTTCAATTCAAGTACTCGCGCCAAAAACCAACTTTGCAGCCTTGCATAACAAATAACTATTTCTGGCAGAATTTGATAAGTGACTGTTTATCGAATAATAAAATTAAATAATCACCGGGGCGTAGATGGCGAAATACAAAAGTACCTATGGAGAATAATGCTCAAAGGAGTCTCGCAGCATATTTTGATAAAAACACAGTTATATTTTTAGGTACTAGAAAAACACAAACAATGATTTAGAAAAAATACATGCCGTGATGCCGTGTATATTTTTTTTATGTAAATGAATGACATGATGAGCTAGTCGTTCGCTTGATGTTAACCAGCATCACGTTGCAGTATTACTCGGAACTCTAAATTAATATAGTTTCGCGCTACACTGCACTGCGCACGTCATCCTGAGACAGATCAGATCATAAAGTCTCATTTGCCCATAATTTCACTAGCTACAATGCCCTTTAAACCGGAAAATATTATTGCTATTTCATGTCATGATAAACAAAGACACAAAAACAGTACAAAAGATATATCTGACACCATTCTAATCAGCTTGTGAAAGTTTTATGATATTAGATCGGACGTTATTGATAAGATACTCATACGCATCAGATCATAAGCAGATTTATCTATCTGATAGATCTTATAACCAGTAGCTGCCGTCTGTTCCCACTATATTTCTTTACTCTATATTTCTGGGTAGACTATCGACGAAATCGCAAGAAAACGTGCCGATGTAAAAGTCGTGGGTTATCACTCGCTTCCATTTGGCATAACAATTGGAAACGATAGATTTGTTTCATAACAACCATTGTGTTTGGTTGGATTACTTATTGTCGCAATGGAGCTGCTTGTTACCAGATATTTGTGTCTTAAAACCTCTGTAAATTCTTAAGTTTAGTTAAGTACCTAGATGAAAATGGTTAACTCATTTATTTACATACTTACGCCTTAAAGTATTTTATAATATTTATATGAAAGTAACAGCACACAAATAATTCAGCAGTGGGGAGGCAGGACCCAAGCTACCAGTGGTCAGGGGCAGAATCAATAAAAAAATCACAAAAAAGAAACTTAAAATAAATTCCGTGGCAAAGAGTACATGCCTTCTGAATCCAACCCTTGATCAACCGTCAAGCGAGGATCTTTCGAGATGCTAAAATTATTACCTATTTAGTAGATTACCTACTATACAAATTGCTGTAGAGTAGAAAGATCAAATTATACTTAATCTAATTCACGGTCAAGTGATTTTCTTCAATATCTCTAAGTTCTAAACCATACAGCCAGAGCCAGAGCTATTCAACCTGATTTCGGCATCGCGTTTCTACCATCGCACCTCTCGCCACCGCAAAAAAGCTCATCCACATATTATTGAGTCGTGGAAATCTCATACGACTCGATTCATGCGTTCTTTCTTGCCTTACACCTGCAAAATGTGGAATGAGCTGCCCCAAGCGGTCTTTCCGCAGATATCGAACATGGAGTACTTTAAGAGGAGGGTTAAAAGAGTCCTACAGGGTAAGCAACGCATTGGTGACGCCTCCTCCGGTGTTACAGATGTCTATAGGCTACGGTGACCACTTCCCATCAGGTGGGCCGTATGCTTGTTTGCTCCCTTTAACATAAAAAAAATTATAAATGAAAAGTGACTTACATTTTGAACGTGAATTGTTAGCGATCGTTCTGTAAGTCTTGGATACTGACCTGCAATAGAAAAAAAATATATTAGTTACAGTTGAACAAACATAACCTACAAACACAAAATACAAAATAATATAGAAATATCTAGTGTAATTCATCATTCTGCATCATTTTATATTTAGATAAACATCCGCGAAGTCACGCCTGACTCGATTATGAAAACATGACCTCGTAAGTATTTAAAATACTCGCTCGTAGAACTGACAAACGATGGGGAAGAAAGGTTCTCGAGTGGCGACCACGGACCGGAAGACGCAGCGTAGGCCAGCCCCCCATTCGGTGGACCGACGATCTAGCCGCTCTGTGGGGGAGGCCTATGTTCAGCAGTGGACGTCTTCAGGCTGTTGATGATGACGATGGTGTGTGTATTTCTGTCTTCCAAATAGCTTTACAATACTCTACCATATCCACAAAAATTACGGTTGGATAGAGAACGACTCTCTATTTGTTGAAGTCGCGTTAAAAAAATGTGGTGTGGCTAACTTGCAACTAAACTGCTATTATAATAATCTCGATTATCTTGAACACATTATGAAACGAGTTCTCGTGTAATTGTATAACATTCGGAGCAGTGTTGCATAATTCGGAAGCAGATGATATGTAGTTTATGCAGCTGTGGGACCGGAAACATTTTACCTGTGCTAGTGATGAGACGTATTACTGGTTCAATATCAAACTATTTTAAACTACTTTTGAATTTGGAATCGATTTGACAGACTTTGTATTAGGTATTATAATGTCATTTTAGTTTTACATCTAGGAAAACGATTCTGCGTGATCTATCCGGAGGATCCCACAACGTAGGTACCTACATTTCACAGTTTCCTTAATTCTTGGTTTGGTAACACACTTTCTTACTAAAATTAAATTTTAACCACCTTAATTTTTCCAATAATAAATAGCCAGTAAAAGTTTGATGAATTTTTCAAAAACCTGATTGACGTCGTTTTATTTATTAATTATGTTATGCATTTGGACTTTCTGTTAGATTATTATCATCATCATTAACAGCCTGAAGACGTCCACTGCTGAACATAGGCCTCCCCCAGAGCGCGCCACCTTGAGCGGCTGCTCGCCTCCTGCATCCATCGGCTCCCCACGGCTTTCACCAGATCGTCGGTCCACCGAGTGGGGGGCTGGCCTACACTGCGTCTTCCGGTTCGTGGTCGCCACTCGAGAACCTTTCTTCCCCATCGGTTGTCAGTTCTACGAGCGATGTGGCCTGCCCATTGCCATTTCAACTTGTTAATTCTAAGAGCTATATCGGTCACTTTAGTTCTCCTGCGGATCTCCTCGTTCCGAAGCTTATCTTATCTTATTTTTCTTCTGTTAGATACCGCTGAACAAAATTGAGAATGATTATGCCGAAGTATATCTAGTATATCTATCTCTAGTGTGTCTAATTTTTGTATCCGTGTTATGTATAATCGTTTTGTAGGTATAACATGTCCAGCGTTTTGGCTTAGGCTGTAAGCTGCAATGTAAATGTAAATAAATAAATAAATAATAAATATGTATATAGACAAAGCTATCGGTAACCTGCCTTGAAGTCGATAAGCTTTCCCATCACTATTTGTAATACTAGAACGGTACATAGGTATAATAGTGAAAGTGCTCGGTAAAATGATCGATGATAACGCCTCCATTTTATTGTTGTCCAAGCCAAACTTTTGTTAGAGAATTAATATCGTATCGTATAATACCCCGTGCCTGAGCAACTTTTTACTTATTTCTCTTTGAACCCAAGTCATTGTTAGATGGGATTTGCTAACTTTAATTGGTTAAATGATACGATATAAATATGGATAATAATCAAAGTGGTAATAGGTAACTCCGTAGTTGTACGTGAGAAACACTATATAGTTAGGTATTTACCTGTACATTGCCCAGTATGATTGTTGATCAATGATTCATCATTTCTAAATGAAAGATCTATCAAATTAATCACTTAATATTTACAAAATATGCTTGAGTTGGCAAGAGTTATTTATTTAACAAAGCGTAGGTACTATTGATGTCCGCCTGACGCCGAGCCGGGTGCAGCGTGCGGCGAGCGGCTCCGTGTTATTTCCGTTTGCGTAAAATACAGCATGTCACACTGAAAGCCATCGATGGGCCAAAATAAATGTTTTATATCAATTTTAATTTCTATCACATCTATCTGTAAGCGAGTTGGAACTCAATCGATGTCAATAGAAAAACGACAATCATAAATAACGAAAAGTTTTCTTCTTGGAGCTTAAAATCTTGAAAACGCATTTCACTTGTTATTTGAAATTGGGGCACTTGTATTTTCCTAAAGGGAGGCTAATCTTAAAATTGGATGGGGCCGCAAAACAAGTGCATGGAGCACCAAATGCGGGCCGCGAGTTTGACATGCCTGCTTCAAACTTATGTTCTAATCCCTGTTGGCTCATGTAAAAGATTTCAACGCGCTCTTTCGTTTGGCCGGTGGATAACACCTGGCTCTACTAAGTCTGAGCACGTGCGAGCATAGCGAATGCTGTTTTTTCTTTTATTACGCTTGCTCCTATGGCAGGGCGTCTAGCAAAGATGCCTTTCCATTAGCGTTAACGCCTCACTCTAACTCAAAATGTATGGGAATGACATTGCCTGCGGAAAACTTTTCCGCAGCTAATGTCATAGCTAATGTCATTCCCATACATTTTGGAGTTAGCGTGAAGCGTTAACGCTAATGGAAAGGCATCTTTGCGAGACCCCTTGTGCCGACCGACGTGCCCGTATTTCAGGCAGGTGGCGGTTTGACTGGTGTAGGTACTTGTATTTGATTGACACAGGCGTGACTTCGCGGAAGTTCGTATCAATATTAAAAGCAGAGCGCAGTTTTTAGCGGAGCTAGCACTAGTAATACCTAGTTTTATAAGTATAGTAAGATAGGAAAATTTCGATTTCAAGGTTGGTAAAAGTAGGTAAATATTTATAACAGAAATGCAATTTTAAAACGAAAATTGTAACACAAAAATAATTGGTAATTTTTGTAAACTGTAATTCCCAACCAAATAATATAATATGTACTTATTTTTAATACAAACTACCTTGAGAATATTAAGTAACTATTGTACTTGTAGGCACACCTTCATAAGCTATGAAGGACCTAACGTAAGGACACGAAAGTTAAACACACATTTTGGTTGTTATTATCAACGACAACAATCTTAACCGTTTACGCAACACTTCATTATCGATAACTTTCGCATTTCAAGATAATGCCACTTCAGAAAAAAAAATTACATAAATATTATATCGAAAACATAATACTTGATGACGGGCAATTTAAAAAGATTATACTTTGAACCTTATAATTTTAAACGTAAAGTTCAATTCATGGGCGGACCTTATAAATGAATGGGCGTTGAAAGAAGGACCACCGAGTTTTTAATGAAAAGGTCTACAAAATAAAACTTGTTTATTTTTTATTTTATATTTATTCATTTATATTTTGATGTTAACCTGCGACGCTCCGCCAATTCTCTGGCGTTACAGACAGAATTTTTCTAGATAAACAATGTGTTATGGGCAGCAGCGTAGTATAAGCATCACTTAATACTGATATGACATGTCATTCTTTGACATAAAAATTAACATGACAAGATATTAATATCGCTGTTGGAGATTATACTAATATTTAGTTTCATCATCATCAACATCCTGAAGATGTCAACTGATGAACATAGGCCTCCCCTACAGAGTGACCCATTGAGTGGCTGCTCCATCCTGCACCCATCGGCTTCCCGTGGTTCTGACCAGATCATCGGTCCACCTAGTGGGGGCCCGGCCTACGTTGCGTCTTCCGGTTTGTGGTCGCCACTCGAGAACCTTTCTTCCCCATTGGTTGTCAGTTATACGAGCGATGTGGCTGTGGCCTACCACTTTAACTTGCTATTTTTAAGACCTATATCGGTCGGATACTAATAGTTTATCTACCTTTTAAACACCTCTGTTATGGGCGGCCGTGTCACTTAACATCAGGTGAACGACTAGCTCGTCACGTCATTCAATCACATTAAAAAAAAAAAAGAAAAAACCTCTTATGTCCTACTCCCAATTTTTTACTAAGCCTGCCTTTTTTTCAGTTGGGCCAGTTGGGAATAATATCTGTATTTATCTTTTTGCTATACCTAGCTGGGTAAACTATACCTACTTTATAGGATCGGCATGGCTACACGTGAAGCTAGCACAACGGTACAATGACGTCATGCAGACAATAACAAAACACTGGTCTAGAGTCCAAGCCAAGAGCCGTCTGCGTGAAAGTGAAAGGGCGAGCGAGATCCACCGGTCGCGCGGGTCACACCGGTGCAGTGCATGGTGCAGCCATACCTGCTGCGTACTCCGTGGAGGCTGTGGTTTTGCAGGCAGGTAACTCTGCATCAAAATTACCAGGTGACGTGGAAATAAATACCAACCGTGATTCCGTTTGCATTTCAATGTGATCGTTATGACAAAGACATGACATTTCTATTTATGTCTGACGGGTTATTTTTAATTTTAATTTTAATTATATTGCTTTCAAATAACGTAAATTAAAATACAGGCTCATATAAATATATGGTGATATTATAAACGTACCATGACTTAAACCCCTATTTACAAAAATAAATCTATTTTTTAAATGCAATTAAATTGCTATTACGCCCTCGGATCCTCGGCGCACGGCCAACAAATTGCGCCCTATATATTTTGTGAGTTACAAATATACCATTATTTATTCTGTGGGCCAGAACACAGGCCGGGCTGCATCGGCACCGGTGTCGTCGGCTGTGATTTACAGCACGCGCACCGTGAGAACCCCGTCATGTCATGTCATGATATGTGATGTATATTGTGTAGTGATGCGATGTGAGCCACTCTATAGGTATTACATATATTTTATTCGTTGTAAATATACTGTGTGTGGGAAGAAAGGTTCTCGAGTGGCGACCACGAACCAGAAGACACAGCGTAGGCCGGCCCCCCACTCGGTGGACCGACGATCTGGTAAAAACTGCGAGAGCCGATGGATTCAGGAGGGAGGCAGCTCAAGGTGGCGTTCTCTGGGGGAGGTCTATGTTCAGCAGTAGACGTCTTCAAGATGTTGAAGATGACGATGAGGTATACTGTTTTCGGTGTAGAACTTTTACTTTTTTTAGTTTGTATTTGAAGTTGAAGCTTCGACTCTGTCCTCTGCAAGTTTATTGTACGTCATGTAACAATAATAAATGTGTGTTGATCTTGCTATGTAACATTACAAAAATGACTTTTGCGATTGTGGGCTTTTAAAATAAAAATTATAATTATAATTTTGGATGCGGATTCAAATCCCGCACGTCTTTCATTTTTTCCTTTAAAATACCAATAAACTTTTTTTTATTAATTTTATTATCTGCATTCACAGCATTGATTATAGCTGATTACAAACTTGGCGTTGCTGATCAATGAAACAGTAAATAAATAAAAATAAAATGCATAATATAACACGTAGTTTACATACAGGTTATACTGCATGTTAACATCTGCCCCTACTAATAAACATTGTAGAGAGGATGAATACTTATTAAGTGTTTTGTCTCTCTCTATTGCTTTTGAAATGATCAGAGATAAAATAGGACAAAACACTGAGCAGCTATTCCGCTGCTATACAATATTTATTAGTAAGGGGCTTCAGTTCACGTACAAACCTTGATGAATTTGTATCAACAATATATCGGCGTTAGTAACGAGAGTAGAATTATAATGAGCCATCCTAGACATGTCTGCACTGACTCGGATGCATTTATTTATAGGTTTCCTTATCACACAGACGACCGACACCGACGCTTTTATAATTATTTATCGTAAGTACTTACTTGCAGTACAGTTACAGTGCATGTCACAGAAAAAATTAAACAACTAACGTCAAGAAGTGGCCCTCCTTTGATCGTGTGCCGAATGCCGATGTTACTGTTTGAATTACTACAGTTTACAATAACATCTCTTTTTAAAGGCAAATAAAAAAGAGATTACCTATATTACCAGAACATTCTTCATGAAAACTTGTCAATATTTGTCTATATTTACAACGGTTAGGTACTCCGTCTAATCGTCTATACAAAACCTTAAATTGTATTGTATTTTAAAAGTTCTTACCTTTGCTTCTACTAGTTTTTAGGAACAGTTCAGTTTTAAGGTCTAGTTTAATATATGTATAAATATTACAATAACATAAACGTTGATTTGATAAGGATAATTATTGAGCTCGCTAGGTTTATGTAAAACATTGACAATTATCAGCTCGCTGTCGCTCGGTCTTCATTATCACATCCCCGATACACCACACATACATAAACGTACAGCTTTTCAAATAGACTAGAGCACTTTACACAAAAATTTCACAACAATATAGCTCTTTTGCTAAGCGTTCATGGTTCAAAATAGCAAGTAAAATATACGAACTAATAGAGAAACTCGAGTTGAACACCATACACTCAATGTGACAGGCGTGTTAAGATGCCCGTCATAATTCTTGTGTTTACAGTAACAATTTGTGAACGTGTTTTTCTTTACAAATAAGGAGACTGGAAAATAAGATTTTCGTAGATACTAAGTATAATATTTCGCTTGTTAGAATGTGTCTCTATACATAATCCGAGAAAGGGATATAATAATCTGTAATCTATAAATATAATCTGGGAGTTTTTAAGGTTAGAGTGAACCGGTATCTTCTTAGCAAGCATGCTCTATCGTCGACCGCGTCGCCACTTACCATGTCATGAGATTGTGATAAAAATTTTAGCCTATCGTTGATAAAAAAGGGTTCCTTGTCTGCTCGACTTGCCGTGAGAAGAACTATCTACGTTAAGTAAAGTATCGCTATTTTTTAGCATGTTTTAATTAATTGTTACTAACAAAATATTAAAAAATATTCCAAGCGTTATTTTTCATCACACTTGTGAGTTTGGGATCACTATCCTAAGCCACCATCAGTGTCCTCGCACTCCACTGAGTGGCAACAAAAAGTGGAAACAAAAATGTAAGGCTAATAAAAAAACAAAAATATGACCTTAAAAAAGGTCTACACGTCCTTACAAAAAAATACATTACACTTAATAGTGCTAAGGTTGTCTTGAAGAGATCGCTCTTAACGATAAGACCGCCCATTGTACGCATACAATTCTCATTTTTTTGTTTATTATCTTGGTGTCAATAAAGAGTTTTGCATGGTAAGACGTGAAATGTAAACAGGTACCATCAATAGTTCATGTGAAAATAATTCTCCAGCATCGCTCGTAGAACTGACAACCGATGAGGAAGAAAGGTTCTCGAGTGGCGACCGCGAACCGGAAGCCGCAGCGTAGGCCGGCCCCCCACTCGGTGGACCAACGATCTGGTTAAAGCCGTGGGGAGCCGATGGATGCAGGAGACGAGCAGCCGCTCAAGCTGGCGCTCTGTGGGGGAGGCCTATGTTCAGCAGTGGACGTCTTCAGGCTGTTGATGATGATGATAAAGTAATTGGCACAACATAGAAGAGGAAACTCCGATCAAGTGCTTCGATTACTTTACTTTTGCAACTAAAGGTTCTTATATTCAAAGCTTGTAAAATGTTATTAACTCTACTATAAAGCTATTTCCAGCCTAAAACCCACACTTTGCCACATACGAGCACTATTATACGAGTAAGTGGAATTCACCAGTTAGTACCTGAGTTTATTAGCCATTGCCCCAGATTCCAAGTTGCAAAGCGCAGAATAGTTCAGTAATGGCCGAGCTTATTACCTGCCTTTATGAGATACTTGATCGCTGAATAGTCTAAATATGTACCACTGAAAGTGTATTTAGAGATTCTATATCATAATTTACCTACTAAAGAAAGTTTTGAAATGTTGCACTCAAGCATTCAGGTGCTAAAATGAACTAAATCGTTAGTTTTCTACATTTCTTGAAAGTTTTAATGATTATTATAATAGAATCTTAGTGGGCTTTTGCTTGATTACCCAACATTTTTGATCTTAATTTTTATTACTAAGTGGGGCCATAAGGATTTTAGTTTCCCAAAAGCCTCACTGGTGGGGTCAGTAGAGGACACTTAACCGTTTTTATGTAGAACTAAAGGCGCCCTACGATTTCACGAGCATAACCTCTGGGTATAAACTGGGTCTTTTCAAGTCAGGCGTGAATGGGCATCTCATGGGCAAACATGCTCCACCTTAGACAACTTCGTCACTTACCATCAGGTGAGTTGTTGCAAACGTATGTCCATTTTAGCATTAAAAAAGCAAATTAATCGTTTCTCAAGGGTAAAAAGTATCATTAAAAAGTAAAGTAATCATTAATTCAAATTGGCTCCACTGTCTTGGCATGAAAGCCAAACAAACAACTGCAACTGTTATGGGCGGCCGTGTCACTTAACATCAGGTGAACGACTAGCTCGTCACGTCATTCAATCACATAAAAAAAAAAAAAAAAACAAACAACCAGCATAACCTTTATTTTTATTTATTAAAAATAGTACGGGGATTGTAAAACCTACGCATGTTTCTCTTAACTCCCGGGACCAACTATAAATGGCATAATAAAGCCAACTTACAAAATAACTTTGAAAGTCAACTGTAAAACAACACTATCGGCCCGAGATTTACTAACAGATAATAAAACTTTTAATGGCAGTAACACGAACCATTCGCATCAAGGATGCCATCCAATCTATCCCTTGTCCCTCACTTGGTGTCATTCACGCAGCAGCACCGGTACTAACCTGGTTCGGGGTTGCCACCTTCTAACAAAACCTTCCAAAACAGAGAACACTTCGACGACTTATCTATTTGCTTTTGGCGCGATTTACAGTGTCAAACTCAACTTCATATTAGGTAAGTAATAGCGATAAGGTCGCCCATTCTGACACTAAACTTTTTTAAATGGTAAAATGGGCATACGTTTCAAAACATCTCACCTGATGGAAAGTGATGATGCGGTCTATGTTGGAGCACGTTTGCCCATGAGATGCCCATTCACTGTTGACTTAAAAAGACCCAGGTTACCCATATCTAGGAGGAAATACTGAGTTTGTATATTATTATATTTCTTGTAAAATTATATTAGGTATTGTAATGTACAATAACACTGAGCAGTGAGCAGCCCTATCCTATCATCAAGCCATCAAGAATTCAATCGGGACTCGCGTGACGCGGCACTATAACCCCAAGTGTCGGCTGTAATAGGGCGCCGGCTGCGGCGTCACCTTGACTCGCTGTATCTACCGGCTAGACTGGCACAGGGTTATAAAGTGTCTAGATGTCATGATGCGTGACACTTTTCTTATGAGTACACATCCGTTAGAAATACGCAGTTTTATGGCCATGTTACTGTTGATACTTTGGTACTTTACGACCTTTAAACACAAACCATTAGTCTGTCATTGAAAATCATGTCTAATGCCTATGTTCTAACGATACTCTCCAAGTTGTCGACAAATATGTCTACCTATACAGGACAGACTGTTCTATTAAGTAGGTCCAACTTCGACAAAGAGGTGGCACGAAGAATCCAACTCGGCTGGGCAGCGTTTGGACTACGAACCGGAAGACGCAACATAGGCCGGCGCCCCACTCGGTGGACCGACGATCTGGTGAAAGCCGCGGGGAGCCGATGGATGCAGGAGGCGAGCAGCTGCTCAAAGCGGCACTCTCTAGGGGAGGCCTACGTTCAGCAGTGGACGTCTTCAGGCTGTTGATGATGCTGTTGATGATATTCTGTCATCAACATCATCATCATTATCAGCCTGAAGAGGCCCACTGCTGAACATATCCACCTCTTTTATAGATCGCCACTTTCGCGGCTGCTTGCCTCCTGCATCCATCGCAGTTTTACCAGGGCAACGGTGCACCTAGTTTACCTAAATGAACCCTCATCATCTAAATTTTAGCAGATGTTATCATAATTGCTTGTTTTGTTGTAGCTTTGACATAAATACGCACAGTGCGTTAATAAGCGGACCAAAGAACCAGCGACCAAAACCAATACAATTAACCAACTTTTCCTACATTGGAAATTTAATTGTGAGACCATAAATCCAGCGGGCTGATCACGGAACTTTGATTGCAATGCAACAGAAGAAATTTTATTCTGAATTTGAAAATTCCAACAGTACCTAACTATATATATAAACTGCGAACTGAAACGTACCTTTTTTATTTTTCTATTTGTTGCAAACAAGTTACATGATTCTTAACTAATGTAATAAAACTTAGATAATGCGCAAGTAGTTTTATAGGTACAGTACCAACATGGGTTGAATTGAATCAAATATGGATTGAAACCTCTGTGTACAGCTGCCAGTGTCAAGGTGAATGTCGGCGTCGGCGTCGCGGCGCCTGCCCTTACCTAGATTGTGCGACCACCTTATATTATAGTATAATACCTATTTATTCTATGACTTATAATATGTTACGAATGCAATATCCAGGCAAAGACCATTAATACCATTAATAAGTAGGTATAAGACGCGCAATGCCCATACAGTAAATTGTACGCCAGTAAGTAAGTACCTTCTAGTACGCTAGATGTCGCTAAGTGTAGCAAATCGCTTAAAATTCCAACATTTGTATAACGGCCATCGTAATGTTGTTTTAGACAATCGTCTCGGAGAGATACTAAGTGTGGGTCTTTTGATCCATAGTTAATAATGGTTAAAAACTCTAACAAATTCTAACCAATGGTCAAAATCACTGCTATGATTGTTTATCGCATTCAAGAGCCAAAACAAAAATTCCCAGGCTGTTGGTCAACGCCATCTAGTATTCATACGGGTTTGGCTTTTTGCGGCGTACGATTTAGAGTAGGTACGGGCATTGTGGGCCTTTAATGGTCTTTGAATGGGCCTTGACTAGGGCAAATATAAGTTACCCCCCGCCCCCAGGGGGCGGAACCGGAACAAGCCCAGAACTTATATTTAAACCGACCGGAACCGGGGCACCGGGGGGCGCCCCGGTTCAAATCCCACTCGGCCGTGGCTCAATGCCCTTTCAAGCAATGTTCATTGTTCGGGACCGGCACCCGCTCTTACAACATCATGAGGAAACCGGCATGTTCAAGAATCACAAAGAAAAACATTGGTCATCAACTAACCTGAAGTTGTCCACCACGGCGGATTGTGGCCTACCTTCTTGGACGAACTATCCACCCTACCTCTCATTGTGAGAGAGGGCCTTTGTCCCAGCTGTGGGAACGTACTGGGCAGATGACGTAAAAGGACGGAGCATCGATGGAATTAAGTAAGTAATGCCCGTCCGTATACTAAAATTGGGTTGTACCTAAGTTCGCACCTACCCCTCTACGACGCACCTACTGCAACCACACTGCAAGTCCGAGTCTGATGCAGAAAGTAGACTCACCAAACTAACATGTGCTGTGTCTCATGTGGAGTAGTGGAAGATGTCTACCACTTGCTGATGTTGTGTGTCCGCTTTCAGCGTGAAAGACTTGTGACTTAAAATCTGAATTTGTAGGATGTAGGTATCTATATTTCATAACATTTTGGCTGATCCAACTTCAGAAGCAGCAAATGAGCTATTCAGATTTTCAGATCTGTGAGTCACTTCAAGTGACTTCCTAGGTTATAATGTAGATGTTACCTACAGTAATCATTTAAACACTTGTCGCGAATACGATGAGAGCGACATTTAATGAAATTATAGAGGTCCCTAATAATAAGTCCGATATTTAAAAAAAAGTCCGCGTCCTAGATAAGTGCAAACTTAGAGTTTCAAACTTTAGTGCGGACGAGCGTAAGACCCACTGTACAGAAGAGCTCTAATCTAGATCGAATAACGAGGAAACTTTAGACACGACATAATATAACTTATTCAAAAATAATAGGTAAAGGCACAACATAATATAAACAGCATTTTTATTACGGCTACTTTGTTATCTCATCACAAAGATCATGTTAATTACTCTGCCTCGGCCATAGAGATCCTGCTCCTAATGTGTAATGGGTATCTAATATTAGGACGATGACCCCCTCAGCTCAGATGAATCTCAAACACAGTGTAGGAAATAAACAGTTGGTTAACTAGCACAAAAGTAAGTGCTGAAAATAGCCTAATTACAATAAAATTATTGAGGTTTTTTTTTAGTTTGTCAATGCTTTGATAGCATAGCACTGACCAATATTTTACACTGTGGAAAATCAGAAATATTGCTCGTACAACCAATGGTGAAGAAAGGTTCTGACTGAAAACTGGAAGACGCAACGTAGCCCCATATGGGGAAAACCACGGAGAGCCGATGGATGCAGGAGCAAGCAGCCGCTCAAAGTTGCGCTCTGTAGGGGAGGCCTATGTTCAGCAGTGGACGTCTTCAGGCTGTTCATGATGATGATAGGTACAGGTATACATGCGGTGTATATGTAAAAGTTTTAAACATAGTAGGTATACTGTTTAACGCTATATTTTACGTCGTAATATCCTATATCATTAGATCTCTAATGATTTCTAGGTATAATACGTTAGATGGGTGTCATGTAATTGCAACTACAGTTGATGTCGCTCGCTTGTCGTTACGATAGAATCGGTTTAGATAAAAAAGTAATTAAGTTTGTTTTAACGTATTAGCTTCTACTATTAAAGATGCTGTTAAACTCCTAATAATAAAACACAAATGAAAGATAAGGAACCCAGCTTTTCGAATATGATTTGGTGAAGTTAGGAACAACATACACAATTTGCAATGTGAAAGAAAGAGACAGCATATTGAGACTACAAGTAGAGCGAAACACATGGTCAGTGTGCGACTAAAACAAGAGAAGTCGAATTACATCTCTCATTTTTTTATTCTCTTATGAATTGATGTAAACTTTATAATATCACGTGGGTACCTACAGGGTATTGAATATAATAATATAATACCTAGTTAAAAATACAACCAGAAAATATACTGGTTTCATTTCGAAACAATATAAAACTCAACGACCTACCAGTTTTATATAAAAGTTCATGGAAAGGACGATACCCTAGCTGCCTGTACTTGCCGTCGCAGTGCCCTTAAAATAGGAAACTTATTTCTGTGTCAGGAATAGACTGCGGCGACTTGTCTATTTCTATAGAATGTTTACCCCCAACTAGGTCATAAGTTAAGCCAAGTCGAAATGCGAAGAAATAGACTAAAGTTTTGATGGCTGCTGTGCTTAAAATGAAAAACTTCTTTTTTGGTTGAATATTCTATTTATTATTCCCTTTGTTCTCTTTAATTTTACCCGGGTTATGCTAAATGCAATAAAGAATAATGTAGCACACAGCAGCGCAGTGCATGACGTTCTTTAGACTCATGGAAGTAAATATTTGTCTCTATTTAGAGGTATTACTAGAGAAGTACGTAGAAGCGTTCTACAAAACGTGCGTAGCGCGCCTAGGTCTACGCGACGTGCTGCCCTGCTACGCGTGGCATTGCTACGCACTACCCTCCTACACGCGCTACATTGCTACGCACTGCTCTGCTACACGCGCTACATTGCTACGCACTGCCCTGCTACACTCTCTACATTGCTACGCACTGCCCAGCTACACGCGCTACATTGCTACGCACTGCCCAGCTACACGCGCTACATTAATAAAATAAATTTAAAAAAACACTTGTGACTTGAAGACATGTCCAGGTTGAAGACGTATTTCTCAGGAACTTCTTTTATATCGAATTTAAACTCAAATTCATAGAGCATTGTAGCTAGTGAAATTACTGGGCATGTGAGACTTTATGACCTGATTTCACAGTCTAGTAATGTGATTACTATTTGTAGACTGTGTGATGTCTCAAGATGTTGTGCGTAGTGCAGTGTCACGCGAATCTTTTTATTATTTTTAAAGTTCCGAGTGACACTGCAACTGTTATGGGCGGCCGTGTCACTTAACATCAGGTGAACGAACAGGTTGTCACGTCATTTATTGTTATAAAAAAATCAGAGTGAAATGATGAATTCTTTGTGTAGCAACTCAGCAAAGTTCCAACTATTCTTGAAAGATGTTACTATAAATATTTATGAATAAGCAATTTATTAGCTTTCAAGTTTACGATAGTTGTTTAGCAACAGGGTTCGGTGACTCGTGTTTCGACACCGACTTTTATGGCGTGTGATCGTGAGTGAGCGTGTAGCGTGTATCCATAACTATTCTAACTGATCATGCATGATATAGACGAAATAAAATAAGTATAGGTAAGTCCGGTCACTGTTCCAGGGAAGAAATATTTCTCAAGTCCCGTCATCCTGTGGTCCGGGCAACGGTACTATGGTACGGAAAATAGTATCTACCTATACTAGACTTGACAGCTTCTGTAGTATGGTGGTTTAGCAGGTCGGTTCATAAACTTGGAGGCGGCTGGGTCAATGCCTGCTATAGGACAATTATTTGGGAAAAAAAGCGCAGATACTTTTGTTCATATTCAGAGTCTTTAAAATCGATCGTAGAACTGACAACCGATGTGGAAGAAAGGTTCTCGAGTGGCGACCACGAACCGGAAGACGCAGTGTAGCCCGCCCCCTACTCAGTGGACCGACGATTTGGGGAGCCAAATGAAATTATTTATTTTATATTTGAATTAAATTAACAAGGCAAACAAACACAATTTACATTAATTCATTACACAACATTTCCAACATCACACCGATCCGATCCAATCCGATGGATGCATGATACGAGCAGCCGCTCAAAGTGGCGCTCTGTGGGCTCCTCCACAGAGCGCCACTTTGAGCGGGTGCCTCCGCCGCTGTTCAGCAGTGGAAGTCTTTCAAGCTGTTGATGAGTCTGGGTGTTGTCGGACTATGGTCCTCGTAGTTCCTAGCTCCCTAGATCAGACTCCTATATCTAGGGTCCAGGATCTAATTTTGTGTGATCGTTGGGCGTCAGTATTATCATTACTGTTCAAAAATAATCATGATCCAGTGATGGACCAACCGTACCACTGCTGGAAACGCGGCATTTATTAAAAAAGTAAGAATATAGAAGTACCTGCCTCATCATTAACAGCCTGAAGACGTCCACTGCTGAACATAGGCCTCCCCCAGAGCACGCCACCTTGAGCGGCTGCTCGCCTCCTGCATCCATCGGCTCCCCGCGGCTTTCACCAGGTCGTCGGTCCACCGAGTGGGGAAGTACCTACCTATATTACTCCAAAAGAGTACCTAAGATTTGTTGGGTCATTAGTACAAACTGAACTGAGTGTCGTCTATCTCTAACCCTTTTCCTCACACAATTTCTCTTCAAACAAGAAATAAAATAAGTAAATAAAGAGTCCAAAGCAAAGTTCACTTTCTCTCGTTAGAAACCTGTTGGATGCGACCAGCACGGAGTACGGATGCAACCTGTTGTCGTAGGTTATGAGCTTATACAGCCTATAGATGACTATGTAGGTGCAGGTTTTAGTACACAGCAGGTTTAGTTGGCTGGAAATAGGTCACACAAACACCAGGGACAAAAATTATGCTCGCGCCCAATAGAGGCGCCTTGCTCAGCATTTTTTCGTGTCATGTTTTACAATAAAACCTCTATTGTTTACCTGCGCCGATGACATTTATGCCCATTTTCACTAAAATTTGACAGCTTCTAAATTCACACCACAGATTAAAGAAAAAAACAATTGACTATAATTCGCACTTATCCACAGATTAGAGAGAAAAAACAATTGACTGTGCACTTAACCCTCTATGACGTATCTACTGCAATGCATTTTGTCCAGGTGTACGTCCTAATCATCGTTGCAAAATCAAAACCTCTTATGTGGCATTTTTGGTAAAAATGACTTTTTCAAATATTTGGATTGCCAATTTGTTGGAACTGGGTATATTAAGAATACCTTGGATATAATACCATCAGCTTTTACTAAGTTTTCCACTATTTTATAACCATTTACAGCTTTTTGTTTCTATCCCTTCCAATAATTAGTGAGCTGGCACGCCTGTCCCCTCCACAGATAACCGCAACATTTTCCGACCATCTCATATTCAAAGTACCAAAGAGTATATAATTTACTTACAAAAGTAAGCGTGCGTGCGAGCAAAGAGGTATTACTAAAACTTAATACCCTGTGTTATTGGTATTATGTATCACATTAAAAATGAAGTTGAATTAGATATAGGTAATTATTAAATATAATATGGAAAAATAATATAATATCTAACAAATTGAACGGGCTATCGCCTGCAAAGACTCCTATGTTAATATCTAATTATTTAATGAAGTTATGCTGCAATGTTAATTTCTCTTATGTGTCCGCTAACATTTTATTGTCTGCAAAATCTCTTATGTGCGCAGTATACCTACACACAAGAGATCTTGCGGTTACGCCATAATTCAAATATTGCAACTTGGGAACACTAAAAAGCTCTTATGTGCCGCACTAAGATTTTAATTAACAAATTTTCCCAGAGAAAGTGTGCGATGTGACAGAAATTAAACAGAGAACAGTGCAATTTCAACTTATAGCCAAATACCTTTTTTAATAAACATTTTCAAATACCTTACTTGTATTATTTATGAAAATAAATCTATTTGTTTTCTTGAAAATAAAACCTGTAGGAAGTTTTTATTGTTTTTCTCGGAATGTTACTTTTTACACATGGGAGGTATTAAATTTGCAACGACGCTATAGTCCTAGAGCTGTTAACAGCTGTACCTATTGTCTTGACATAAATGTAAGCGCTCGGCGCATATTTATGTTCAGCACGAAATTCAACGGTAAAACCGTGTTTATCGGGGCACGAGCAGTTTCTGCTCTGCACATTTTACCTAAAATTATATTAATCTTTTGATTGTACTCAGACTTTCCATGTTTAAGAAATTCGATACTGGCTTACAGGAGGCAGGTGCGTGCTCGGGTACAAGTGCCGTCCACTGAAAGTTCCTCCTTTGTAATGTTTTCTTCAAGCATGTCATCTATTTGTTGTCTTAACACCGGATTAGCATCGGTTGCCATGTGACACTACATTTCAGTCTACATACGAACAACAGCATTGTTTCCCAGATAACTGTGTTTTGTGTTAGTGATACGCACGTATTTGCTGGAGTAGGGCAAGGGCATGGTGTTAGTGTGGAAACTGCCTCTACTAAATCAAGCTCTGTGACGTTTACAGCAGACGGTGCAGACGCAGGTAGTTAGGTTAGTGATTTAATGTTAGGTCATTGGCTGGAGCAGACATCATAATGATAGACATTTAGAAGTGACGGAACTTCATTCACACGATGCGCAGGCTGTTTCCGGAACTATAGGTACTATTTATAATACCTATACTGTGGCTATAGGAGGCCGCATCCACTCTACGACCTTTTTGTATGCCTCTTCCACAATAGATTAATAATTTCAAACTTACGAAATAATTGTTAGTCTTGGTAGAATAGAACAGTAATGCCAGCCATAAATCAAATGTTGTTAATAATGAAAACATTGTGATAGATTTTTTTAAATCATAATCATAATCATAATCAATCGTTTATTTGCTAGGATACACACATACAAATTACATTTTAGATTACAGGTAATGTCACAGTCACTGTACCCAGCCCGCAAGCAGGCGTGCAAATATTTATATGAAGTTATATTAATTATATATTAATTATATTACAAATTGCTATTATTATTATTATTACACGTCATTTATTTTACTTAATATTATCAATGTCATAATTTATTACCTACTTAAAGTTCAAAAATTCTTGCATGTTGTAAAAACAATTGTCGATCAGCCAACTATACAAACCTTTTTTTACAGGACAGAGGTGCTACAACTTCTCTGGATGTTACTTATATAATCAACTTAACAGTACCCTAAATCTAGTTAAAGACACTAAATGGATATGTAGGAACAAAATAAAGGAATACCTTCTGACGCTTGACTACAGAAGCACGGAAAATTTACTCAAAATACAGGTCTAAACTACACAGTCATACACTTACCCACACACACCTTCTCACCCTTCCCTAAACACCACCCTACACCAATCACACCCTTCCTCTTCCCTACTCCTCCCACGCCATCTACACACACACACACACACACACACACACACACACCCACACCCACACACCCACCCACACCCACCCACACCCCCCCACACACACACACCCCCACACCCCACACCCCACCTCACACAACTTTTCCACAAATTTGGTCTTAGATTCTATTACCCATATATATATGTAAATTATAAATATTTAGCTGTACAAATTTTATATATAATTATATCTAGTCTAGTTTAATATTATAATAGATGAACCTCGAAGAGAACTAGCTCCCACAGACTCAGGGTATCCTACCGTGAGAGCTAGTGACTCACAAGTTGTTACCTAAAACAGAACAAATAAATATCTTTTTCTTTTCTTTTTTCTTTTTAAATATGTTTCCCTGCAGTATCTTAATATTATCCGGTAACTTATTATACGCTAATATACTCATATTAACTACGTTCTTCTTATAAATGTCTTTATGATAG
Source organism: Ennomos quercinarius (assembly GCA_910589525.2). Lineage (NCBI taxonomy): Eukaryota > Metazoa > Arthropoda > Insecta > Lepidoptera > Geometridae > Ennomos > Ennomos quercinarius. The sequence goes on from OU342509.1 coordinate 14,940,255, forward strand.
GGAGGTTGATAAAGTAGATGCATGAACTTAGAGCGCTTCTGTCTAGGCATAATTTCATTTCGCATAATAAAATATTGTGGGTGATTTTTAGCAAACATACACAAGTCTCTAATATACATACATGGAAGTGGTAGAATATTACAACGTCTAAATAGTGGCTTGCAGCTGTCCAGATACCAAGCCTTACTTATAGCCCTCACGCACCTTTTTTGTATCTTGAAAGCTCTGTGAGACTCAACTGAGTTTCCCCACAACATAAGACCATAGCTTAGTACCGAAGACACATATCCGTGGTTTACAGATGCCCACGAGACCGTTTAATATGCTTAACTAACTCTAGCTACCTACTTAGTTTGTACTGTTTTTAGTAAACACTGTGTAAAGAGCGCGTGTAAGTGCGTTATGGCATTCCCTTATCGTAGGTTGTGTCGGAACCGGTCGAGACGTTTTCTATCGCCATACGTGATGCTGTACCTAAGGCTTTATTCATATCGCAACATGGCTTCTAGAACTTCCCAGTTTCACCATAAAGGTACACTTTAAAAAAAATGAGAATTAAAACATGAAAAAATCAGATTTGATTGCAGGCGCCACAGAATTCGCCTTATTTACATAGGTCGCAGACGCAAACAATTCCTATTAATGTATTTTTTCGTAGATTCAAAAGTCCACCACAGAGAATCAACTAGGCTATTTGACTACGTCTACGTATTGTGACGTCATAGTCATGTCCAAGAGATTGTACGTAAAGTTACCATAGAGGTACCACAGCTTAGTAATGAGGTACTATGAAGGACTAATAACTGACGTCACTGCGTGTTTAAGCTGTCTCTTTCTATTCCTGTATTTCAAAATGCTTATAACTTAGTAATATTTTGAGGAATCTATTTTATTCAAACAATAAAAAAATAACAGTCAAATAGCCCATTTAAATATAAATATATATAAATATGTGTGGACATTTCACTTATTCATTACATTTCATTTGTTATCTTAGCTTAATATCATGATTAGGTACCCAAATAAAGTTCACTGCAAAATAAAAGCTTGATTGAGCAGTAAAGAATGGCCACCAGACCGTCTGCAGGGTTTTGCAGCTGACGAGCTAACGACCACCGAAGAACCGGCCTGAGTGAGACCATAACGAAATGACGACATGTCTAGTGAGAATTCGGCAAATCAAGAAGATATTCCCCTCATGTCGGTACAAAAAGCGACGTTTCTCGACCCCTAAATAGTATCCGATTTCGATGATTTTTTAGCCACCTATAAAGTGACGAATTTATTGCATAAATTTATAACGAAGACAAGTAGCTGTGATTAGAAAAAAAAACGTGTTTTCAAAAAATCAAAATGTATAGGCGTAGATTATATAACCCATTCAAACGAATGACTTAAAGAAAGGTTTTGTTAAAAATTAGAGGAAGTTCACTCACGAACTCTGTCTCTATCACACGTGCAGAATGCAGTAAGAGAGTGACGGCAATAATATTTTCAAGTTACCAGGATGTTCCTCTCTATAATAATACCTATGCCCTATGGCAATGCGGCCAGCATGTTGGGTACGCTACCTATCGGTAGTGGGCTAGAGCACTTGGACTGTCTATAGGCCATCGCGGCTATTATACAGTCCATAAGTGTTTGTAGTAGGTAGTGTAGCTAGTTTAGTTTAGTTTAGCTTAGTTTAGTTTAGTTTAGTTTTAATTATTGTAGTAGTTAGCTAGAGTAATAAAACCTATGTTGGCAAACATAACATTACATTCTATTAATAGACTACAAAAGCGTAGTTTTGATGGATCGATTTAACACCTCGCGCTACTAAATTGAGATTAGGTGTTGCCAGGTGATTTTTCACCATCACCATTTTGAGGGGAAAAAAGAAAGGTAAAAAATTAATTATCTTTTGATAACGAATTTTTTATTAAAAATTAATTATCTTTTGATAATGATTTTTTTATTACTAAAGGTTTTTATCATAGGCTACGGTGACTTCTTCCCATTAGCAAAGGCAAGGCAGATTGCTATTTCACCCATGTTACTTCATACAAGCTTCAACACCTTATTTGCCCCTTTAGATTTAGAATTGCCAAACATTCTTTTTTAGAACACCAAACACTCCATAAGGAAGACTCTCTCCAAACATCAGGTATCTAGGCATATAACTATCTTCAAATCGGACAGTGTATCAGTCACTCAGGACAAAGCCTTTCATCATTAGTTAGCCTTTCGTTTAGTTTTTGAAGCTACTCAGTACCTATGCGTAACCTATGCGTCACACACAAAACAACATACAAACATACATTAAACACACACACACACACACACACACACATACAGACCTACATAGCTATTATACACACATCTACATAATGTTTACACATACACAAACAAAACATACATTATTCACACATACATATCCTCACTCACTCACACACACACCCTCTAACATACATACACATACCCGAAAGCATATCCTCTATAAAAATACCTACCGACTATACATTAATTTTACTCTTAAGTACTCTTAACCTACTTTAATATACCATACTCATTAGATCCATTTCTGTTTTTTAAATTTAGGCTATAAGGTTTATGATATAAATTTTCGTGTTTTGATTTATAGGTATAATACGGTCTACTATTGTAAAACAACCAGTTCTAGATCAATTATGGGAAGACCTGCCTTTTGCAACACAGTTGAATAACTAAAGCGAAAGGCAGAGCTCACTTTTTTTTTATGTACCTAATTACTGTTTTACAATAAACCATTTGTATTTGTATTTGTATTATAATATTCCACAGATGCACAGTTTTTACACAGATAGATCTTAAATTAAAATAATTAAGCTCTTTTTATAAGTATTACATACAAGGTAAACATTTTTTAAAAGTATCAATTACATTCGCGGCACCTACATTTAACTCTTTAATAATCGTCAATAAATGATGTATTATTTTGTACTTAATTTATGCTAATGAATTCAATTGCATCCTGTATAAGATAAGCTAAAAATATTTTTGAGGTTATTTCAAATTAGCATCTAGCAACACTAAACAAAGTAGTCAAAGCAATTACCTAACTGTCTATCATCGAGTGAGGCAGCAGTTCTGCAGTAATAAAGGTGTATAATTTGTTTAATGATTGCCTTATTTCCGAGCTATTGGCAAGTCGGTGTAAGGTTTGGATACACGAAGGAATACTAGGTGTTGCATCCTCTCCATATTTGTAGGGTTCATTGTAATGCATACACTAAATCACCTAATTATGTTATTGTTATTCCACACTTAATTAGTAGCCGAATATTTATTAAATAATTTTTATGATGAACCACAAGTAGCCCCACATATAGGAGGTGTCTTTGTGTGGGTGTGTGTGGCGCGGAAAGGAACGCCTTAGACAAGGTGATTTCACAATTTTCACAAACATTATCTTGTTTTAAATGAGGCTCACACACGTACAGTTTTATTTTAAGAAAAACATTTTATTATAATATATAATTTTTAGGTATTTATTTTTTCATTGATTCTTGTTCTATAAGTGCAGTAGATCAACCTCTGTAAATATTGCGGGTTTGCAAATCAACACCCAGAATAACATGTTTGGCTATGACGCAGGAGTGACGTCTTTGCCTGACGTCATAGGGACACCATGTAAACAACACGTGTTTGGTTTTCAAAACAAATATTATAAAAATAGGAAAACATTGTAGAAATGGAAAATCTTGTTGGGTCAAACATCTACAATCATAATACGATATGACAAAATATTGCAGGCAACTAAGATGATGCCACTAATTGTAGGAAAAAGGGAGGGAGAGGGAAAACGATAGATGAAAGGATAAATGAATCTGACGATGAAGGGAGACAGAAGAGAGAGAATACTTTCGACTACCTTTTCCTCTCTTCCACCCCTATCAACATAAGATCTTGACTGCCAGGTCAGCTCATAACCCGGAGGCGTTGGGTTCGACAAGTATTTGTCTAAAGGAAAAAAAAAGAGCAAAACTAATTTAATTTAATTATTAATCAAACCAAACTAATGATTTAATTAAAGGCACATAATAATGTTGATATAGATCAATCCAACTCTAACTGAACTTTAAAGTATTAGGTAATTAAAACGACACATACGTTCTGTGAACGCGTCTTAGCTACGTTTTCACAGAACTCATCTCGCCGCTTTCTCCCGTGTGAACGGGGCACAATGAATACACAGAATACTGCGTAGTTGGTACACTAACAATGATAGAAAATGGAGACATCGTGCGCATTGTTCGCTTTAATATGTGGATTATAATTCTTTCATAATTATGACTTAATAACAAGTTCATGAAAAAAGCCTATAATAATTTAAAATGAAACATTTCTGTTTTCTTTAATGTACGAGCTAGTCGTCCGCCTGATGTTAAGCGTCACGGCTGCACATAACAGATTGCAGTATAAACAGTACAGAGCGCAATATAAACAGATATCATCATCAACAGCCTGAAGACGTCCACTGCTGAACATAGGCCTCCCCCAGAGCACGCCACCTTGAGCGGCTGCTCGCCTCCTGCATCCATCGGCTCCCCGCGGCTTTCACCAGGTCGTTGGTCCACCGAGTGGGGGGCGGGCCTACTGGGGTAAACAGATATAGGTACACTAAATTGACTCGAGAAGCAGTCTCAGATATAGGCAATAATTTAGGTTATAATAAAATTACAACAGTTAGATTCTCTCTCCAAAGGTTGTCTGGAAAAGATCCCTTTTAGCGACAAGGTCGCCCATTGTTACATTTTTCTAAATTATTATTTGGCATGCACAATAAGGAATAATCTATATTATCTATCTAATTTAAGTAGGACATAATGAGTGCACGCAGCTAATGTTATGATTATGAAGCTCATAAACGTAATGCGTTCGGTCATTTTATTCAGTGCGAAGGCCGGTGGCTTAAACTTGAACCGTTTATTTCATTAGGTATTTTTGAATATACTAATAAACAGCATCACAGGCAATGAAAAAAGGTTTAGCAACACCTATAACGCGTATGAATGATCGATAATAACTTTTTTGAGTAATGTACTATTGTCTGGAGCATTTGGACGGTCTTTATGTCAGTGCGGCTGTAGTATACGTCCAAACCTTTTTTGTAGTAGGTTAGTGTAGTACATATAGTAGCATAATTATAATTACTCATTAATATACCTATAACATTAGTAAGCTCAAAGTCGTGCAGCGAGCTATGGAGAGATATGCTCGGTGTTTCCCTGCGAGATAAGCTCCGGAACGAGGAGATCCGCAGGAGAACTAAAGTGACCGATATAGCTCTTAGAATTAGAAGTTAAAATGGCAATGGGCAGGCCACATCACTCGTAGAACTGACAACCGATGGGGAAGAAAGGTTCTCGAGTGGCGACCGCGAACCGGAAGAGGCAGCGTAGACCGGCCCCCCACTAGGTGGACCGACGATCTGGTGAAAGCCGCGGGGAGCCGATGGATGCAGGAGGCGAGCAGCCGCTCAAGGTGGCGTTCTCTGGGGGAGGCTTATGTACAGCAGTGGACGTCTTCAGACTGTCGATGATGATGATGATGATGATACCTATACCTATACCTATACCAACAAGCCGATGCCATAGCGTGGTGAGTATGGCAAATTTTATGATAAGCGTCCTTATACATAATAAGCATTATACATAATAAAAAAATAGCACAACGTCGACGAAAGTAAAATTTGTAGTCGCTATATTTTAATCTGTGGTCAAGTGGTTTGTGGATGCACCGATGACCAATGACCATCCGGCACGCTAAATGGTTGGACACGCGCTTGCGTTGCGTAACGTTAACTATTCGCTATTTCGACAATGGCGCAATACGCGACTCTATAATGTACAGCATAGAGTCACGGTTTGCTTACAAACATATCTCTCACCAACATATATCACCTTTTGTAAGGATAGAGATGTTTAAGTACTTCGATCCGAGCTGCATAGACAAGTCTAGGGTAACTACCTATACAATAGTATTTGCTATATTATGTTTCCATTATTTATTTAATTAAAACAGCGGGGAGCCGATGGATGCAGAAGGCAAACAGCCGTTCTAAGTGGCGCTCCATGGAGGAGGCCTATGTTCAGCAGTGGACGTCTTTAGGTTGAAGACGATGATGCCACTTAGAGTAGTAATATCAAAAACTATAGTTATACTTAGTTAGTCTGGGCCATATATTTTGCTGTTTGGTGACGCTACAAAGAGCTGATCATCTTCAAACGACTGCACTAATTTTTCTGAATTATAGCTAACACCACTTTCGATCAAATCACTTTTCAAACTTAGAATAAGTGTAGATAGATAGATAGATAGATAACACTTTATTGAAAACACCATATTACACGAACATTTAGAGGGAAATCTTATAACTAAGTGCCACAATGGGCGGTCTTATCGCTTAAAGCAATCTCTTCCAGACAACCCAGTACTTATTCTAAGCTTTCAAATAAAAAAGAAAAAATCATAATTGGTTGATCTGAATTCAGTTTATCAACGGGGCATTGCCGACAGCATTTTGGGCACAATGCCAACTGGTAGCGGCTTCTTTGTTTAAGTTTTCCTACTGCATTGTTTTTGATCTATAATTTTAATCAATAAAAATGTATCTTGTAGTTTTGTATTTCAATTGCATAATGGTTTGCCGAAGTGCTCCCCATTATTGGTGACAATACTGGAACAGCCGCTAAAAGGAAATGTTTTAATTAATAACGATGGCGTTCATCCGATTCCATAGACAGACACACTGACAATATTTAACCTAAAAAATTAAACAAATCACGCTAAAAACAAACTATAAGATCATGTACTAAACATGAAATTCCGCGAAGTCACGCCTGAGTCGATTAATTAACTATTTAACTTATAGCATCCATCTTTTTGGTCGACGATAAAAAAAGGAAAATTAAAGAGCTCATTGGATAGCCATCAATCCATCAACTAAGTTGACTGAAAATCCGTCAAAAGTCCCACTACAGTAGGTACTCCTAATCAGAGTAATTCACAAACGGAAAGCCAGTGAAAATTCCGCACATTCTCGCCACAGATTAGTGAAGCAAATCTATGTAAAGTTTAGATATCGACATTTGAGAGCCCGTAATGAGGGCTCGACCAGTGGTTCCCAATCTAGGATCACTGGGCCAATACTTTTCATTTAGTGGAATCTCCAGAATAAAGCCACAGATTATTATTATTTTGGTCTCAAAAATTACTCTATTAAATTGCTACATTTTTTATGCTCATTGGGTTCACGTATTACGACATCCCACCTGGTGGAAAGTGATGACGCATTGTAGAGAAATTAATAGGCAAATGAGACTTTATGATCTGATCACGCAGTCTATTCGATGGTAATCTTATTACTATACTGTGTGAAATCTTAGGACGACGTGCGCAGGGCCGTGTCACGCGAAACTATGTTAATTTTGAGTTCCCAGTGATACTGCAATCTATTATGGACATCCGAGACTCTTAACATCAGGCGAACGACTATCTCGACACGTCATTAATTTACATTAAAAAAATAAATGATAATATTTTAGAATGTCCGTTCAGCAAACTCCAGAGCTTATTTTAGATTCCAAAATTCAGATTTGATGACTACATAGCATTTTGTAAAGAGCTCCACTTTAGTAATAGTGTTCTGTGGTAAGGAGCCATGAAGGTTTGACAGCCGGTGGAGTAGACTAGATGACCGCGTTCCGCGTCCTGCGTTCCATGCATACAAATCATGTACCACGTGCCGTGCTCGCCTGCAGCCGTGCATTTGAATCCAAACAAAAACACTTATTTGGTACAGAAGTAAGGAAAAAAGTAAAAACACGGTCAATGCACGTAACAAGTTGTAAGTTAATTCGTAAAGTGTTTTTAATACATTTTATACCGTATTATGATCGACATGATTTTTAACTCTCGACGCAAACAGATGGGCGTTAATAAATTTAAAATCGATTAGATTTGAATAGTTTTTTTAGTGATAACACAAAGTCAAGAAATATAAGTATCCGTGACGTAAAGGCAAAGTCTTTGCAAATAGGTTATTTTTAGGACTTTTCAAGTCAAAATAACAGTTCTTACTTATTGTAAGATACATTTCTAAGCATAATTGTCAAATATAGTAATAACAACGTTGTTTATGAAACAACGAGGGTGTAAGGACGACGCCAGGGAAGTTAGAAAAAAAATAAATGGGGATTAGGAGAGAGGGAAAAGGAATGGAGTGGGATGGTATTAAGATTAATTTTAGCCTGTTTTATAATACGCAAAGTAAACAAGTTGGTAAAAGTAATGTCAACTTAACATAAATAATGCAAAAAGGCAATTAGGTACATGCATGCTTGTTATATCTGCAGCGTAGTAAGCACTTAACATTTGACCCGAGACGCTCTGGCATGCTTTAACGTGTAGGTACAAGGAACATGCAGCGATATTAACAAACTTTTTATTTAACGATGCGATGTAAACACTATTAATAATGTATCCAAACTTACATTTATATACTAAATAAAAAATCTAAGGTCCAAATCCTCCAAATCAGTTATATATTTTTTAATATTGGCTATTTGTTTTCTAATCTGAATTCCGGAAGACGCAGCGTATTTAAGCCTCCCACTAGGTGGACTGATGATCTGGTGAAAGCCGTGGGGAGCCGATGGATGCAGGAGGCGAGCAGCTCTATAGGGGAGGCCTATGTTCAGCAGTGAACGTCTTCAGGCTGATGATGATGAATAGAATACTGTAAAACTTCCTTGACTCGACGCAGTTAGCAAAGTTGATTCAAATATAAGTCAAGCTCATGTCTAGTCTATATCAAGTCAAACTCTAGATGTTTTTTTCTCTAATCTATTGCTCCAGTAACAGATTATAGCAAAAACGTATGTTGTGTGGATAAGACAACTTTAACTTTATACAGATGGTTCTGGTTGGTTGGATGGGTAGTGTTTCGAAAAGACTACGAAAAGACACGTTTTTTTTATTACAGTCCATGGTTTCACCCAGGTTCATTCAAACACTTTTGTCAGTCCTTTTGACTCCTATAAGGCCTAGAAAGGTTGAATGTTCAAGAACCCTCTTTAAGATACCCCTACACCATAAAAAAAGACTAGGTACTTGGAAATAGCTTGTGAAAAGTAAGAAATCTCTACGTGCAGCCACCAGCCAGCACTTCGGGGTGTATGTTGTTTACGTGCAGCCACCAGCCAGCAGCGCTTCGGGGTGTATGTTGTCTATCGGTCAGATCAAACACATACATTTTCGCGATCTCTTCAAAACTCAATGTACTTTAGGCCACGTACATAACATTATGGTGATGTTCTATATTAATTCTGTTACCTTGATGTGATATTGGTGATGTTTGATGATGGTAATACCTTGAACACTACACAATAAACGTCATGATTGACAAGTGGTAACTTCGAACGCTTTCGTCGCGTTCGTGAGATCATGAAAATGATCTATTCAATATCTGCACGCGGCGGCGTGGCGTGGGGCGGGCGATGTAATCGGCGAGCTATTTGTGAACGTTCCAAGAAAGCCTTAGCCAATAAGCTGTTCAAGTGTTTTGTGCTGGAGATTGGTTCGCCGTGTCGTAACTAACTAGGTACCTACACATAGTCGTGGTGGACAAACACTCAGGTGTAGAGAGCCATGGATTTATTTTCAAAACATCCAGATTCCTTTACATGTACCTACTTAGGTACATAATTATCGTTTCACTACGATCCCAGAAAGTCAAAGTTCCATGAAAAATCTGGTAGGAATGGCGTGCAACTGTTAGGTGTCTTAGCGAAGGACGTTGCGAATGCAATACAACTTTGATATTATAACACAGTTCACGTTTATTAACCGTTTTCCATCTTGGCAAGGAATTTTTACAACGCATAGAGTAATACCACTAAATGCTACAGATTACATAATATAACCCTAGCGATGGGAAATTAGTGATTTCCACCAGCAACAATATCATTAGATTCGTGAATCATATTTTACGCGAAACTACGCACAATGGAAACAAATAAAAACAAGTGTAAGTAAATTAATCACATTTTCTTACAAAGACCATAATTTGCTTCATTGTGTGCGCATGTTAATAATCTTTGACGTTATTAATATTTCATAGTTGTTTCACACAATACATCATTTAATTTATATCTTTATAACCAGCTAACCAAACAAGCTGTTACGTATTAACCAGCTGAATGCTGCCCTGTTGCATATCACACTAATATTATAAAGCTGAAAGTTTGTTAACAATAAAGGTGTACGGACGTCCGCACGTCCGACATTCCTTGGCTTTAACAACACGAAAATTGCGCCACATTACAGTTAGGTATCTACAGCTAAATACCCATTCACATTTTACATTTTTTTCTATCTGGTCCCTCCTTATGGGCGAGGCCTATGTTTAGCAGTGGACGCAAGTCTGATGGTGATAACACTTTTATGGGTACCTACTACTTTCCGCGGGGAGCCGCATGCAGGAGGCAAGCAGGCGCTCAAAGTGGCGCTATCTGCGGGAGGCCTATGTTCAGCAGTGGACGTCTTCAGGCTGTTGATGATGATGACTACTTATAATGTCTGGAAACAACTGACTGACCGTGACCCACACCATAGTAACAAGAACTCCCTAAAAATAAATCAAGTAAGTATACTTACTTACTTAACACAATTTTTTTTCAACGAGTACAAAATACATGACGACATAAAATTAATGACAACTGACAAATTTTACAACCTGCAACAATGCAGGTAGTGTATGGCTGAAACCGCAAAGCACTCCTAGCAAATGTAAATGAAGTGTACAAAATATTTTCATTGTTGATGATAATATGAATCCTGTTTTACTAATGACTAGCTGACAGCCCTGTTCATGGGAAGAAGAAAAAGTAAGGCAGGCTTCGCCTGCCTCCTTTCTGTTGGTGTCCCGTCCCCTATCTTTTTCCCTTTCTCTTCTCTCTTCCCTTCGACAGGACGAGTAAAAAGCTTCAACTTCGTTGCCGGCTATGTTTTATCGCAGCGTATTAATTTGAATAACTTCTTCATTTTTCAGGATGTTGAAATAATTATTTACCATCTTTAATTGTCTTTTACTGTCTTTTAAATAATATACTTACAAACAAAAAGTCTTACCTAAAAATTAATTCCTTATTGCTTGGTGCAACCTGCACTTAGCCGTTTTTGAAAGCGTAAACTGTACCATATGTTATTTTGTGCTATAACCATACCAAATTTCAGCAAAATCCATCATTCCATTCATATTCAGTAGTTTCAGCTTCATGTGTGTATAAAGGGGCAGACAGACTGACAGAAACACAAAAAACTGAAAGAATGTTTCTTTTTCTATATCGATTAAAAGTGTAATGAATGCAATGCGATGCATCACAGATTAGGAATATATACCACGTATCTTTTATAGCGGATAAAACAGCACTACCAAAAACAAACACTGCATAATCTAAACAGTTTCATATTGCAAGTAAATCAATCGAACATGTCAACAACTATCATCTTTCACATATCATTGCTCAACAACAACACAACAATCGTGGTTGCACAACATATTGTTCAGTAAACCGTGTTCAGGTATCTATGTTATTGTATTGAATACGCCTTTCCGCAGTTAAACACACTGAGTTTGTCAAACGACATTGTGGTGCTGGTGCTCGACCTTTTGACAAAGCTGGCTTGATGTCAACAATGTCGATTCCACTGCTCTAGATTAGTGCTTGTCGATCCCCATACAAGTAACACGATTTAGAGGCATGCTATGACTTGTCAATGTTTTACGTAATAAACTTACAGTGATGAGTATAAGCACATTACATTGTTGACATTGTTGTTGTCAAAGATAGTGCAGGCGATGCGTCTCCTTCGTTTAAATTCTTGTTCTGCTTTTTTTTAATCTTGACATTTTACTCTGTCAATGATTTTTCACGAATCTCGTCTACAATACCTATTAGTTTTACTGCCTTTAAGACTGCTATGCTATATACGCAGATCCACTATCTCGCTAGCGCATTGCTACAATTTTGAAGATATTAAATAACTGAATTCACTTACGAAAAATCTGGCTAAACTATGTTCTCGTGAATATCATTACAAATATTTAACAAAAATATCATATTAATCCAAACAAGGTTTCATAAATACGTAAGTATGAAAGTTTTTTTTTCTATACTGTTTTGTTGAATATCTGTAATGTTATTCATGAGAACATAGTTTAGCCAGATTTTTCGTAAGTAAATTGAGTTATTTAATATCTTCAAAAATGTCGCAATGCGCGAGCAAGATAGTGGATCAGCGAATATAGCAAGCAGCCTTAGGTAGGGTTCCCTGAAGCATAAACCCACATCGCCTATAGATAGGAACGGTTAATTATTAGACTGTCAGACTATAAATAAGGAAGTGAGCTAACGTGAAACAGATACAAATAAACTAACCTTACGTAAGTAACAATCAGTGACATTAAAATTATGTCATAGATTGATTGAAAAGTGTTATAACATACTGTCACTTGAGACAGAACTCCCTGCGGCAATTGGCCAACCTAGCATTACCAGACTAGACTATAATTATCTTCTAAGCTTCGAAATAGTTTAGTAATAACACTAAACTATTAGCACAGAAGACTTAATATTAGTAATAATCTTGAAAAATTAACATAAAATATAATAGCACACTTAGTATCACGTGAACCACGTCACGTACATGAATCTACAATTTGTAGACATAACATCCAACGTGAGGCGAATAACAGGCTAAAGCAAGGAGTTGTATTGAGGAATGCATCAGAAAATGGCAAATAAAGAGTACTTAAACATTGTAATTGCGAAAGGCTTTTACCTCAACTACAGTTTGAGTTTGTCCAGTTTGCGTAACGAGGTGTTGAAACTTAGATAGACAGTGTCCACTAATCATAGTATAGGTAGTACAGAACGCAGTGAAGCGGTCCCTCTTCTCGTCTCTGATGGAACACTGCAAGATTCTTGTAGGTACTTGGGAAATGGGGAAAGAAATGTTCTTATAAAGAAGCGTAGAGTAGGTGCGTTTTTTGTTTACTCATGGACCTACGAACTTACTGCCTACTGCCTGTGTTAGCCTACTGCTGACATATGCTTCTCAAGCCCTGGGAGAGGCATATGTCCACTAAGCCCGCCTACAGCTCTTCCCATCCAACTGTACCAGCCTCTCGGCGCAAGTCGCCGCTGCATATTTAGTCCATAATCCATAATGAATCTGAAATTAGGGCTTTAAAATATTTGATCTTATCGAAAGGCATCCAACACTATGTTTGCCAAGTCACAGTCTGCACTTCGATTGTTGGTTCTGCCTACCCTACCTACCTACCTTTTATGGTACATTGTCTGTATACTTGAATAACGTAATGTTGTTTCATACCATAAGTTCTATATTAATTCATAGTTATAACTTGTTTCCTACCAACAAAATACAGCGTTCGTCAATATTTTTACAAGAAACCAATCATACAAGCAATTATAGGCAACTATCATTCAATAATGAATGTTTACTTCATTAGATTCCACAGCAACTTGCAGCAGTATGCAACTATGCACGCGATCGACTATATGCCGCACGCCAGACAAGGACTAGTTAGGAAATCAAATAATGAAATGATGACAAAAACATACTTTTACATTATAAGATGCAATAAACATTGATTTGAATTTGAAATCTGAAAATAGAATAATGGTGGCTATTAGTTGCCACCCGTGATGTCATCCACGTGTTTGATTCGTCACCAAAACATTATAGGTATGGGCAAGCTAAATCCGTTTTGCTTATTCTATTTCGACCACCCGTCCAGCCACCCATTTCACAATTTAAAAGAATCAAATACAAAATATTGCGTTTTTCCGTTACAAATTAAGATGTCTAAAAATTTTTTCCTTGAACATAAACACAGAGAAGTGTCGATGGACATTACACTTCACATGTTGTAATTAATTAATTAATTAATTACGGTTGCAGCAACGCGTGACCAAAATGCTGGCCTCTATTTGGGCCAAAGGTTGAGCATTGCCATTCAACGTGGCAATGCTCAACCTTTTTCTGACGGCGCTACTATACAGATTACTGAGTGAAATCGAAAACATTGACTTACTTTCGATTTTGACACTACATTAGTTATCTAGAACGGGAAACAAAATTTGTAGGAATAATCTTACCTAAATTTTAATAACACAAACACTAGATACGCCTTAGCTTATACTTTATATTAAAACCACATTCTAACGTATACCTAATAGTTGTTAGTTATAAATTATTTTAAGACTCGGCAAAAGTATGTTTATCGACGCATGATTTTTTGTAGTTTAAATCTAATTTACATCTGCAGAAATGATAGTACACTGGCAGCTTTAGAAATAGGTAACTATAAGCCTACAGCTGCTGCTCAACTCTTGCCATTCCATTCTCGTCGCATAGAATAGGAATAGGACATTCACATAGGACGCCAGTTTGAAAGCTATTTAATCAACAAAGCTCATAACGCAGACCTTATTGTCCACTGTATACATAGGTACGCTACCCATAAGCTTTACATTTAGACAGCGAATCCTTTCGACGCTTTTCACTGTTCACGTTTTTTTGACTGGCATGTTAGCTCAGTTGGTAATAGCTCTGCCTTCTGAACTATAGGTTGTGGGCTCGATTCCCATCCAGGACAAACATTTGTGTGATGAACATCGATGTTTGTTCTGTGTCTGGGTGTTATATTGTATTCTATGTATGTATTTACAAACAAAAAAGTATCTAAGTACTTCTATCAGTTATATACACATATACAATGTACAGATTGGTACATATACCTATACATTACAAAGTTCCACCTCGTTTGATGGCACACATCAAACGCTGAGGAAATCACTGCACTGCAGTTACATAAATACGTTGGCTCTTTAGTACCCTTGCAATGTTACAAGAACGATGATTTATTTCTGAACTATTAGATAGATACAGTCGGTATTGTTATTGCGATAGAGTTGTACAAGCATCGCTGTGTGTGCGCACATTGCACATGGAGTTGTATAAGAGAACTGAAGATCAGTGATGTAAGGACAGGAAAAGCCGGTACACAGGTTGTAAAACTATGAAACTATGGGCTATTATGATTTAATGGCGTAAATTGAGAATTGTTTCGTTTTCATTGGGCAACGAAGCCTAGTTTTCATCTTAATCTTGTTGGTAAAGCAGTTACTTTTTCTATTAGGCTAATTTTATAGTCACAAGAACATAGGTATATTTCGGTTTGATAAAATATGGTTAGAGGAAAGCGCCGCAGTGTAGAATATATAATTACTTATTATAGAGTAAGTGTTATGATAGGTAATAACTCATAAGTAGGGATTGTCCAGGGAATGGGCAGCAGCATTCTCCTCCGTAAGAGAAGTAAAGTCACCGACATAGCTCTTAGAATTAGCAAGCTGAAGTGGCAGTGGGCAGGCCATATATCGCTCGTAGAACTAACAACCGATGGGGAAGAAAGGTTTTCGAGTGACGACCACGGACGCGCTGGACGGAACCGTGGGGAGCCGATGGATGCAGGAAGCAAGCAGCCACTCAAAGTGGTGCCCTATAGACTTCTCTATAGTTCCTATGTTCAGTAGTGGACGTCTTCCGGCTGCTGATGATGATGATGATGACGCAATAATGACAAAAATCAATAAAATACAAATAAGTCACCATACAGAATTAATAATTTCAGTTGTATAAAGTGAGGCTCGATGGGTAGGTTTTTTAGGAATGCGTTGTATATTTACTTACACTCCATAAAGCGGCGTTGGCCATTTTACCTCGAAGACATTTCCCAGAATGCGGAAACCTATAAGTTAATGCACGACCCGAGCCTCGACCATCGTGTTCGTAGTCAAACGGATACGCACCCGTAACAAAACATACAGACGTTAGTACATATTTGAGATACCTTGTAATTAGTAGTGTTCAAAACTGCTTAATGTCAAAAGCGTGGTACAAACTTTATTCTTTTTTTGTTAAGCACGCTTTTTAAAGTACTTCAGTTATAACGAGTATTACAACTGGTAATACTCGTGAATTTATAAAACCTACGTTTAAATTAGGTTTACCTACTATATGCCATGGTAGAAGGTGGCTTCTTGCTTGTAAGAGAAACCACGTAATATTGTAATCATTCCAATTTACGTAAGTCTTTTAGATCCTTAACGTGCGACTTGTGGTGCGACGGAGTGGAGACGACTGCCTGCCGATGCGCGCTATCCCAACGCCATTATCTCTAACTGCTGACTCGGCAGTCTCTAGCGCTCACCGCTAAGTACAACGGTAAGAATACCGATGAATTACATCCTTCTCCAGTTGTATTGATTCATTTCATACGGAACAGTACTGGGGCAGTTATTTTGATTTAAAAACCCAAACTAGCAAACTACTAAGCCATATTGATGAAATTTCTATGAGGGCAATCTGAGAGTATGTCCTTTAAAATAAAAAAGAATTTACCGTAAGTTCTAATATAATTTACTAGTTTCTTAAAGTAATCATAACATCAATTAGGTAGCTGATATACTACAGTAGGTACCTATCTATAGTAAAATATTTACACGTTTTAATTCGGTTATTTACAACGTTATCTTAGTTGTGTTAGAACTCATTGTTAGCGGCGAACTTTATTATGTAGTATGTACCTATGTATGTATAGTAGGATGTTTTTGTTTACCATCTACTCACCAATCGACCCACTGTCCGACAAAAACCCTGCTCACCTCGTGCCAGTCATCTTTACAAATAAATCTTTGAATATTAGAAATTCAAATGATTTAATTGTCTAATTACATTTACCTGATTAGTTAACTAACGATTGCAAGTAGCGTGATATCTCCAGTCGTTCCAGTAGTACGGACGACCGCCTCCAAATTATACCAACCCACTTTCACTGGTGCAGACAGACAGACGGCATGTTTTGATATATCGAGGGCGTAGAAGGGAAATTAGATAACTAACACTTTTTGCGCAATCGACTTTTTGGCATGACGATAAAGCCCAAATCACGACGCATCTTTTGGTCTTACCCTAGCTCGGATATATTATTCCGTGCCAAAATTATTCCAAAAAAGGTATTTTTGTAACAGAAATGAATCTTCAATAATAGCTGTAAAACTTGAGAGGAAGAAGTGAATAACTGACCAAATAATGTATAACTTCACAGAATCAGCATTTTGTTGTCACATAAAATGCATAAAGCTCGTTATTCAGTTTTACCTCTACGCAAAATTTGGATGTGTATAAAGAAATCTGTAACAACATTTTAAAAAAATTTAAAAAAAAAATCTGTGAGGAGCTGCGGCATCCATGATGAACTCAAAAGTTACATATTGAACCATTACATAACATATAAAAAAGCCCACGGTAATTTTACTTCTACAAAAAAAAATATTGCTAATTTTGTCAAAAAAAATCACTAAATCGTTGTTTTCTCGCGATAATGGTTTTGTTAGTTATCTAATTTCTCTTCTACGCCCTCGATATAATAGTGAACTAACAAGATGTGCATGTACTGTCTCGTTTGGGTTGACATCAGTCTCATAAGTGAAGGGGCGTGGAGTTTGAATCGTATTTGCGTAATGTGGTTATTGTTTTTGTTTGTTTAGGAAGTTTTTGATTTCCAATCTTTTCTCCAATATTTTCAAGAATTGTTTGAATCATATTTGCGGATCTTCGGGTTGAAAGATACAATAGGAGTCGTATGAAGAACACTGTCGCGAAAATTCTTATATTATAGATGGGTCGTCAGTTCGGAAGCTGATCGTACCGAATACCGAATACCAACCGATTGACCGACTCTACTTCGAAACACAAAGCTAATAATATGTTTATTTGATTCATGATATTAATAATAATGTAGTTGATTTTACCGAGATTGAACTTTACATTTAGTATGAATTTAGTGTTTTAATACTTAAGGAGCCTGAAACAATTATTGTCAACTTGGCTACTATGCTTAAGACACCAAGACGATATATTAGAAATATTCGAGCGGTTTATATTTTCTGACAGCCGGCAGTCGTCTACACGACACGAATACGAAGGAATTAGGGATTATAGTTAAGTTTGCAGTGATAACATTAATAATGCCTGAATATGTGAACAGATGGCAAAACTCTTATGCAAAGATCTTCATGGTAGTCACTACAACTTTGCCAGTTAATTTGCCGCCAGCAGCAGTAGTGTGTACTTGTAAGCAGTGCTGTGTTCCAACTTGAAGGGCGCTGTTTGTGAAATTACTAGGCAAATGGGGCTTTATGACCTCACAACCTAGTATAATCTTTTTAGACTGTTGTCTCAAGATGCTGGACTGCATATGGAGTGCAGTGTCATGCAAATTTTTATAAGGGAATGCCCCAAACATTTGCAATCATTCCGTTGCAAACCATTCGTTCTCATATTAGATTCTTAAGTCGCACAACGTAATAATAAGTCATTAAGCTATTCATAGCGATGTCATCGCGACGAAGATGTAAGAGTTACGAGTTTTATTTCAGCATTTACATAAATCCCTTCCTCGTTTGATCAACACCTTTGTGTATGATCATGCGTAATATTCTCTCATGGGAAATTCACGTGAAATGTGCAGGGGTTCGCGTCTCATCTGATAACGAGTTGGTGAAACTGGTGTGAATATTAGAGATCACTTCTACTCTCCAATAATTGAAACTAAAATGCCCCAGTAAGAGCTTGTTGGTGTAAAAATAAAGGATCTTGAAGTATCTTGTCCACAGTATCTTACACACAGTATCTTACACACAGTATCTTATACACAGTATCTTACACACAGTATCTTATACACAGTATCTTATACACAGTATCTTACGCACAGTATCTCACACACAGTATCTTATGCACAGTATCTTACACACAGTATCTTATACACAGTATCTTATGCACAGTATCACACGCAGTATCTTATGCACAGTATCTTATACTCAGTATCTTGTACACAGTATCTTATACAAGTAGGTATACAGCAAAGACGCTTTTTGAACCTTCTCATTTATTAAAGGTGTATGTGACATTATAAGAATTCCACACAAACTGAAAAGAGTCCCAACTGAAGGCTTGGAAAACGTAACGGGTGATTCGTTAAAAAACTCTAGACGCTAAAAAGATTCCTTCATCATGGCCTCCCTGATAGATCGCCACTTTGACCAGCTGCTTGCTGGTGCTGCTTGCCCCTTTCATCTCAGTTTGAGCAGGTCGTCAGTTCACCTCGTAGGCATCTTCCGGTTTGTGGTCGCCACTCAAAAATCTTTCTTCCCCATCGGTTGTCAGAATTTATAAGAGATTTCTCAGCGGTACTTGCTTTACATGAAACTATCTAGCATATAATTACACTAAATTTGAGATGGACGATTGTGTATTACTGATACCATGAATTCGGAAAATATTTAATATGGAACTCATCACAGACACCGGATAGGTAGACAAGCCAGTCGTAACTTGAAGTGTCATGGGCTTCTATACTAACACCTTCGCAATTCGCGTATTACAAAGTAGTTTCTAGGTAAATATTCATGACGGATGATATATTGCCGATTCATTTCTATTATTATCGGATGCAGTCATTCGATCGTTCCCAATGCGTCCGATTTATTACGCGGAAAGATTGATACTTTGATAAGTAAATTATGTAACAAAAGGTGGAAATTAATTACTTCCATGGTAACAATATTGACGGAACAGTTAGTGTTTTAGTGTTTTTTTATGCTACAGGTATAGTTATAGGAAACAAGTATACGGTAAATGTAAATATAGGTACCTAATCGAAAGCTCAATGTAAACGTTGTAGGGAATCAAAATATAGAATCTTAAAATTGTTTTATAATCGCTGTTTTAAAAATAAAAGATAATTTGCAGGTTGGGAATTCGTAAGTGAGAGGAATCGTGGGGTTTTTTTGTGAACGAATAGGCCAAACGTTTGACTGCTCACCTGATGGGTTCCTAAGAGAAACTGTTCATTTTTTTAATGCTAAAATGGGCATACCTTTGACAAAAACTCACCTGATGGTAAGTGACACAATTGTCTAAGGAGCACGAAGGCTTTCATGTGCTGAAAGTGAAGTTTGAAAGAACTCGTGACGGCATTATAGAATAAACCACTCCAATACTCCTTTTCAAAGTGGAACATTTCTATCTGGCCCATTGCTTTGTCCTTTTAGGGGGCAGACGGGACAATACAATTTTATCTGTCCCCTGTAAACGACGGCATGACCTTCATCATTGTCGTCATTGCTACCGATTCATTGATCCGATAGCCCGAACCTAATCGATTGACAAGTATAATCGATTGCCGAATACAAACGCGTGTCATGACTCCAAAATCGGTTTCCCATGAATAGATGGATTTCGTCACCGTTTCCGATCGCGGCACTTCCGGCGGTAGTAAACAAACTTATTCAAATGTCCGCGGTTTGCCGACAAACTCTATTTTGCATGACAATAAAAGGGAATGAATACCTTTGAAACGTGGAATTCCGCGGACACATCGATGTAGTAACTAATAAAGTACCTTCACATCGTAAATTGGTGTCCTAGATCTTTGAAGTTATTTCACAAAAAAAAGTTTATAATTATGATTCCTAAACCATTTCAAGGAAGAAACAAATGAGATATAGTCGTGTACTGTTTGTGACTATGACTAAAAAGCTTATCATCCAGCAGGCCCGCATCCCAGTAGTGGGAATACGTGTGGGACGTTCCTGCTGTTTGGATTCGGGCCTTGTCACATGAAGATAGTATAATAGTATAGGCCCGCTAGCCACGTGCGGGTTGGCTCGAATTATTAATCCTTGAACATGCCGGCTTCCTCACGATGTTTTCCATTGTAAGAGTGGGTGCAAATTCCGCCTATGGTGTGGGAGCGAGCAGGATTCAAAACCCATCGAAAAGGCCTTGATTTGGGACACTGTAGTGATTTGATTCACCACCTACAAAGACCTATAGCGAACATTGGATAAGTCTATGACAAAGGAGTAATCCCTTGTTAGTCTGTGGAATCAGTTAGCCACTGCCGCTCTTCCGCTCTCGGTTAGGGTTTGTTATCGTTGCGAGGTGGTTATTATGAATGCGGTTGTTTTATAAGACTCCACGATACGTAGTACAGCCGGAACTATCTCTGACACCTATTTGTGTATGAAAAAGAAAATAAAGTTAATCATACATTTGTACGTATTGCCAAGTTTCATTTGAAGATGGGGAGGAAAATTCCCAGAAATCTTCCATCTCCGTCATCTTGAATGAAGATGAAAGAGATGCTATAATCCAAGAAAGAATCATTCCTATAATCAATACATCTCATTCTGGATGCTTTACCTACTCTACCAGATCACAGACCTAGAAAATTTTCGTTACTCTTCCTTAGTCTATGATCAGAATCTTACTAGACCAAGCCCTACCTAGAGCCCCAATTCCACTTCCAAGCGGTCCACTAAATATATATTATATCTAGTAGGTACTTACCGCATTAGGCATGAGAACTAGTTTTGTACTAATTTATGCAGTATTGCTGTGATCGCCGGTATTTGACCTTACGCTGGCATTTGTGCAGGAATTTTGCGGTCTACTGCTGTATGAACGGTTTTGATGTTACGCATTTCACAATAGGGCATTGGTCGGAGGACTATAGTGCAGCAAACTGCTTGTGTTCCCTGTTTGTTTCTATATCATCGGTCAGCAGGTTTGGGAATTTATGTGCATTAAATTTGTAGAAACAAAAGTAAAACGCAATAAATTTTGATATCGTCAAATTTATTGTATAACCCAACAATAAAATGATCCTACAAGGTAAGGTTTTGCTAAAACGGGTACGGTACCCTAAAACTATAAACAGGTGCCTCATAACGACGACATTCATTTACGATTATGTTCTATCAATGTTAGGATTCTGTTAACAGAATAAAGCTTCGGCCACACCGGCGCGTCCAGTAGGGTAAGTGAAGCGTCAAAAAAGGTAATTCGGTGCCCATCGCTGCCCGCGTGCGTAGATCGCTCAAAGCTCAAAAAGCTCATAGGTGAGGATACAATGGTAATGGCTCCAGATGTTAGAGTACCGTCGTAAAGTTGCCAGCCTATCAGTGTTCTACAGATTACATTTCGGTGAGTGTGCTGCAGAGCTACACAATCTAATTCCACCATCTCCATTTTACCATCAAACGACAAGACGTACAGCTACACGCCATCCATTTATGGTTAATATTCCTTCGATTCACACAAAGCGGTTTGACTCAACATTTATAATCCGAGCAGCGAAGGAATGGAACAATTTACCAGCGTCTTTGTTTCCCGATAAGTACAATCTGGAGCTCTTCAAGTCGGGAGTGAATAGGTAGCTTCTAGGCAAGCATGTACCATCGTAGACCGCGTCGTCACTTTCCATCAGGTGAGATTGCGGTCAAATGCAGCCCTATTTAGTTATAAAAAAATTACAAAAAAATAGACGCTGCCGCTTCGCAGACGCGCTGGTGTGGCCGAAGCTTTATGAATAAATGATGAAGACGCTTCAAAAAAGGTGTGCCTCGTCGATGATGCTGATGACATAACGAAACTAGCGACCAAACATAAGGCACTGACATTTAAACAACCTTAAAACTGGTAGCCTTTATTGCAAGCACTTACGATCCATTTTTCATCACTAACACAATCTTTATTTTTTGGATGAGCGATATCAATATGGCGTGAATTTATGCTAACATGATTTTGTTAATAGCTTTATGTTCACTGCTTGAAATTCAAATCATATAGTACGTTCGTTTAAAGTTGTATATTTATGTACGGCTAGCTATACTCAAGACTGTCACAATGTTTTCATGTCCTTATCCGACAACCGATGGGGAAGAAGACTCAGCGTAGATACTAACATTCCATGATCTCTGATCTTCACCACATGTTTAGCGCCCTACGACGTGACTTGTACTATTAGTTATTCTGTGTCAGGTGTTACATTAGCACATTAGTAGGTATAGTT
Organism: Ennomos quercinarius; assembly: GCA_910589525.2. Lineage (NCBI taxonomy): Eukaryota > Metazoa > Arthropoda > Insecta > Lepidoptera > Geometridae > Ennomos > Ennomos quercinarius. Next base: position 14,963,290 of record OU342509.1, read on the forward strand.
ATATAGATAGCTACCTATAATTATGTGTCGTGTGTTATATCACCTAAACACGCAATCATGTGTGATCATACAATTATACCATCACGTGCAGACGTCATATACTTACATATAATATGATTGGTAAAACCAACTTTAGGAGTTAGCAACTTAAAACGCGTTACCGACCTATTGATATAATACATTTTACTGACACAAAAAAAATACTGGGCATTTGTGACTACCTGTTTATCAGGTTCATCTGTAATGCTTACTTATATTAGGGGCGTTATACACTTAGGCGGGCTGGCACATTCGGTTCGGCAAACGCTAAGGCAGCGCGGCGACTCGCCGCAAGTGTGTAGTGCCCCTTACACACTTATGCACTATCAGTCAATTGCAACTGATTTTATTAAAAGGTCTATTCATTCTATCGTGAAAAAAAATCTCGAACAGGTTTTGAACCCGCATCCATCCGTCACTAAAGCTGGAGGACCTCCTTTTCCGGGACAAGTGACCTCGTGTCCTTTTATCCTTCACTTTTTACATTATACATGGAACACGTTTTCATTTTTCTATAATTCCTGCAGTCAACTAGCATTTTTGCGTTGTAATATTATGTGTTGAAGTCTCCGGACCACCGGGACTGACTGCTGTTCCACCTTTCCCCTCACAATAATATTTAGTATGGAGGGGGGATATCGGCGATTGAACTTTGATTCAGCAAAAGCATTCTACCATTGTCAAAATAGCTTCCTTTAATTTAATTTAAAAAAGTATGATTTAATTAATAAGTGGATCGACGATGTTAAGCCGCGGGAAGCCGAGGGATGCAGGAGGCACTCTGTGAGGGAGGCCTATGTTCAGCAGTGGACGTCTTCAGACTGATGATGATAAAGAATCAATAAGTTGACGACATTACGGTAAGCAAGCGATAGGTGCCTACAGCTATAAATCGGAAAGTCTTTAAATTTGAGTGAATCCTTCAGGCGGTTCAGGCCAGTTAAAGTCGCAGTTTTAAGAAAAATCAAACGAAAAGTGGAATATACCAACTCATCCAATAGAGGCTGACCTAAAACTGAACAAAGAATTTGAAAAGGCTATAGTTGTAAGAGGCCGGTGGTTAGCGGGCACCACACAAGCTTCATGCCATTCAAATACCAAACTGCGACAAGTATAATTATCATCACAATCACGAGGCATCCTCGACGGTTCAAGTTGGCCATTTACTAATGTGCCTATAATGTGGTTCATATTCATATAAACTGATGACTTCACTAGCCTCACAGGTGAGTTGGTAGCATTGCCTTTTGTACGTTAAATTGTGAGTTCGATTCCCACCTAGTAAAAATATTTTGTGTCATGAAAATCGATGTTTTTTCTGTATCATGGTTTGTATAAACTTTCACGGTTTTCACTACATTTATAATAGCGCTTATGGGATCATTTAAGTACCTACTATTAAAAATGTAGGTTTGTATTGTATTTTATGTATCTATTTATGAAAAGTAAGTGTATTATAAATATCAGATATTATGTCCCCTAGTACTTACGACACCCTCCCCCTTTAACGTGCCCTTTAACTTGCAACGGTGAAAGGATACGTCGTGAGGAAGATGTTCAACAATCTCAACATTCTAGAACATGTTCATGTCAACCACCAACCCGCACTTGTCCAGCGTGGTGGATCATGTACTACACTCTCCCTGTGAGAGAAGGCCAGTGTCCCAGCTGTGGGAACGTATGGGGCTGGTGACGAGTCGAGCTTTGCTATGAGCGGTACAAGTACCTATTGCATTGTACATCAGGATAATACATCATTCCCAACAATCACATACATAGATCCTGGACCCTAACTAGGGTTCCCTGTATCTAGGGACCCAAGAACTGCGAGGCACATATTCCCACAACACCCACACGCAAAACAAGTTTAGGATTTACGCTTCTTTTTTCCAGTGCACAAATACTTGTCCTGTCGCGGGAATCGAACCCGCCACCTTCGGGCTATGAGCTGACTTAAATTGTTCTACCATCACACCACAGAAGCTGTCAAAATGAATCATCAGCTCCACCAATTTGGACTCAAACTTTCCGAGATGCCACGTCGTCGTAGCCGGCGACGTCGCCATGGCATCTCGGAAGGCTTTTAAACATACAATAAGTTACGTTTTTCTACACGAAAAACTGCAGACATTTCTGAGCTGCAGACTATCTGTTCCTGATCAAGAGTTACAGCCGTTTATATGCCGGACACATAGACAAACAGACAGACACTGGATCGAGGCTTAGTAATAAGATCACTCTTTACCCTCTGGGTAAGGAACTCTAAAAGGCTTTTACAAAATACAGACCCTAATTGGGTGGTATGGAGCTGTTGTAAAAATTGTAAGAAACGCGCCATGCCTCAAGTTATTAACATAGATAGCAATGATGTTTAGTATATCGATACAAAACCAAGGCAACCATAAATACTGTGACTAGAAAAATAATTGCATCAAGAAGACATTGCATTGTTTTAAGAGGACACTTTCTACGTGATGAGACGGACAAACACGAGGAAAATGGTTCGATGGGTACATCACTCAATGCAACTACTGAAGGATTTATAGACGTGTACCTGAGGCACTGGCGCCATGATGTATTTAAACTATAGTAAGTACATAAAATATTATAAAATGTACCTAGTTACTTTTTAAGCATAAGAATAAGAGTAAAAGCATTTATTGCAACTTACAGTAAAGAAGCTATAAACACTTTACCTTCGATAAGTGAAACTAATACAAAGGTCGTTTTGATCTTTGATATTTAATTTACAATTTGTGTAGGTATTTATTTATTTATTTTCTTTGCTATTAGTAAGTATGTTTGGTAGTTTATAATTTTAATTGTATTAATTTCATATTTAATTGGTGGGAAAATAAAGAGTTCTTCATCTACCTACACTATAGTGGACGGTGGCTGCTTGTTACCGCTACTCGAGACGAAAGCATGGATTAATAATCCGTAAGAAAGTGAAATGTGGTGGTTTGCTCTTTACTCAAATTGTGCTTTGCCGCCGCCGACAGTTGACCTACATTTCGAGTTTACTTTTGCTTTTAATTTGTTGCTAAAGTTATGGTCTCGACTTCATTAAAACATGCCATAAGTAGCTATAGCTAAATAAGGTATATTCATTAAATATACAACTTTTTGGAAAATGATTAATGAAAATAAAGAAAACTTATTTGTGCAAATGTATGAGATGATTGTTTGGGTCAGTAGCGTGCTTAGGAGAGCCTGTTTCCAGCAGTAGATAATACAAACAAAAAATTCGTTTGTAATTAGCGGTTCAAACCGAATAAATATTATCGATAGTTGTTCAAATTAAATATTGACAGTCATTGACCCCGATTGAGCAACAGAATGCCTCACACAAGACACAAGTAAATAACTCAGTTAAACAAACGTTAACTAAAGGTACACTGAAATTGGCTGAAACGGCCAAACATATCCATTTTAAAATGTTTGGTCAAGCCGAGCGCGTTGATGTCTTTTGTATGGCCTTGGGTCAACTTAAAATTTTATCGCCAAAAATGTATGCTACACGTATTTTATTTATATGTCAAGAACCAGTAAACTTCGCAGAGGGTTGTTTTAGTTCTAAGTCCACCAGAAACTAGAAAAAATCAGGGAGAAACATCCTTTTAACATTGTGGGAGTTATTGAAGCTGATGCTGAGTTGACTGGCCTGATAGCTCAGTTGGTAGTGGCGCTGACTTCTGAACTGTAGGTTGTGGGTTCGATTCCCACCCAGGACAAACATTTGTATAATGATCATATGTGTTTTTTCTGTGTCTAGCTGTTATATTGTATTCTATGTATGTATATGTATTTAAAAATAAAAAGTATACAAGTTTAGTATTCTATCAGTTAAGCTGGTACCCATAGTACAAGCTATGTTTAGTTTGGGGCTAGATGGCGCTGTGCGAAATGCCCACAGATATTTTTTTGTTTTTTTTTTATTGCATACTTATAACAAAGGCCTACTAGGTGGACCGACAATCTGGTCAAAACCGAGGAATCCGATGCAAGAGGCAAGCAACCGCTCAAAGTGGCGCTCTATGGGAGAGGCTTATGTTCAGGTAGATAGACGACTTCCGGCTAGATGATGATGATGAACAAAGGCATGAGACAAAAAAACAGAGCAAAAGAGCAGCGCACATGCAGCATTCATCGCACGAAATTTATAGGCTGCCCGACAAAAACGCAAAACAAAGAAAAAGTTCTTTGGCACCGAGTAGGTAATAGAGTTTCGCCACCATCCATCCCCGAGTTAGTATTGAAGATTAGTTACCTGTGGGCATGGTTACCTCACTGACGCCAATTAAATGATATGTCACGTACTTCCAATCACCATCCGACCGAGTTCTCCGGATCGGTGCTGTTTCGACATCACAAGAATATCTTACTTGCTGCTTAGCGCCTTGATGCAGGTGCGTAGCGCTACAGTCCACGCGCGTGCGTAATCTCTACATGACAGCTCAACTTGTGATTCGTGTAAAACCAAAAAAGTCACGAAAAAAACGCTGGTCGCACGGGAGTAACTGAAACGCTTTTTGCTTGAGTTTTTGACTTCGAAAACAACGCAGGTGAAATTTTACTGACGGATGACTTAATTTATATCCCGGGAAATTTGGGAGTAACAAAAGTATTTTAAAATTAGAGGCACCCACTCATCTTCCCGCAGGAACTCCTAACGTTTCCTAAACTATAATCTATTCATTAAATAAGTAGATATGTATGTTCGCAGTTATCTATCTAGGACGTACCGCGTTGCAGTAGGTTACTTTATTTCTCAATTCTACGATGTTTGGTTTCATAGAAAAGATTAACGTTTAAATGGTAACTTTAACAATTTGTAAAGAGACTCGATAAGAAATAAAGTTGTTGCCTAAGACACGAAAGTACTTGTTCATTCGAACAACGCACTCGAGTTCATGCGCTTGTGCAATCGAAACAAAGCTATTTAATCGATGATTAAAAAAACAGTTGTACTTTGTTCAAACTTGAGACGAAATCTGTGAATGAAGGATATTCAGTATAATTTAGTAAAAAAAAAGGATGCCTAACGATCACATACATAGATTCAGAAGCCTTCTAGGATTCCCTGTACCTACCTATATTGGGGACCTATAGGAACAACAAAAACCGGTCATGTTAGTTAGAAATATGTTCTACATGGGGGTGATAAGTCCTGCACTGACGTCCCGCTTGGGGTGTAGAAATATGTTATAGAATTAATGGGAAATTGAATACTATTCCGTTATATGCAATTTAATCCCCTTTCTCAAAACTAATAGATAATTATTTATTATTAATCCATGGAGAAGCTAAACTGAAATATACCTGCAGCTGCTGCAGTTATATTGCTGAAGCAGAAAGGGTCTTCAAAAACAGACACAACCAAACAGACTGACGGAATATACAATGATTTTATATGAGTTCCATACCATAACCAGTATAGAACCTTAAAATAGCAGAACGTAAGAAAGACGTGATACGTAACACTGGTGATAACGATAGGCTTCACGTCCAAATTTACTTTCAGCTTATAAAATATCAACTTAAACTGGCTATTAATAATTGTCGAGTTGATATTTTTTACGTTTTATGTACAGTATAAAACACCTTGGAAATGAAGAAGCAAAGTTTGAAGACAGCCTGCAAGCACCTCATTCTACAAAATTGTTTCTGTCACGAAAGGGTGCTATTATTAAAGTCGATTAGATGAAGCTGAAGTGTTCAAGAGAAAATGGCGAGGCTCTAAATTTCTACAATCTTTTTATGACCAGCTTAGTGTCCGGATGACCGGTGTGGGTTGACTTCTTTTTTAAACCACAAAATGAGTTCTGTAAAATAGATAAAGTGCTGGAGGGAGCGGCATCAGGAGAAAGGACCGTTCGAGTTAGATCTCTATATACCCGCCGCTTTTGTATCGTTTCAAAATGTTTTTTTAATTAGTATGTAATTACTATAATACGCCCCTGTTGTACCTAAGATTGTAGATTTTTCTAATGACTTGTTTTCATTGTAGATATTAAGTATTTCATTATCTATCGCAACTTTAGAACAATCCTGGCTGGCGAGGTAGTAGCGTAAAAGAAAAATCACTCTTCTATTGCAACTAGTTGCTAAGAAAGAAGACAAACTACTCTTTTACAACTGGTTGCGTTTAGGGAAACTTAAGTTATGCCTAAGTAAGGCAACGTTGTATAAATAATGTCGAATGATATCAAAATCGCCCCCGTGGTGTCGTAGAGCTATAGAAGTTGAAAGTGTGCGGTTTTGTTTTGTTCCCATTAATTTTATTGCTCTATTTATGATGCAACCTGCACCTTGAACTTTGTTTCCACAAATCGACAAACTACGCGGACGCATGCCAACAAGGTACCTACTTACTTGTGGAGGTACCTATATTTTACATATTATTTTTAGCTGACTATGGCTTGCTACGAAACGAAAAAATCGATGACGGTCTTTTTTTTAAAACCAGGTACTTGTGCTTTATGTTCATTATCAGCCTGACCCATAAAAACGCCACTTTGCACGTTTATCATGGGGAGGATTTGCCATAATCACCAAGGCGGCTTGGTGATCGGCAGAAGATTTTAATGTACCGAGGAAAATGCTACTGCCCATTCCCTGGATATTCCTTTAGCCGGCTCTTACGGCACCCACGGGAAGAGGATCATATTCTTACGCCGTGGAACCACATCCCACCACGGCCTAGAAGACAGTTAACAGGTTCAACAACAAACCAAAAGTACGTAGATATCTACTTAACGCTTAAACTTGAATACTGCGTCGAATTAATACGAGGATCCTCAATCACCGGTCGCGGCTCTACGCGAAATGTCAAGGTGAAGCAAGATGGTGTTGCTAAAGCGAAAATGGCAGATAAATACAAAATGATCTTCAGATATTGCCCGTTAGTACTTTTATTTTAGATCCTTTTAGAGGTTGGCACCCCGGGAGACATTTGGGGAGCTCCTGTAGCTGAGATGCACATTCGTATTCGTTTTCGATACACATCGACACCTTGATTACAAAATTATGTCGTCTAGGTAGGCGTAACGGAAGTTACGGAAGCCAGTAAGATAATATTTAATTTTATATTGATGTAGGTACCATGATCACGGGGGGGTTTTAGTGGATTCGAGTCCCACATACCCCCTGCCATCACCCCCGTGGTGGCAGGGAAGTGCGAGGGCATTTCCCCCCCCCCCCCCCCCCCTTAAATAAAATGTACCATCAGATGAGACAACGGTCAAAAGTTATGCCTATAAAAAAATAGGATCAGGTAGGTACATCGAATACTTTATCTCTTAATTCTACCTACTCACACTCTCTCTCATTCTCTCTCTCTCTCTCTCTCTTTGTCTATCTTTCTTTATCTCTTTTTCAAACTATTATTTAACAATAATAAACAACTTACGTATAGCTGGCTAAACCATAACGCATAATTCTAATTTTTATTTTTTAACACCATAACCTTTTTATAATTTGCGTTTTCAAATGGAGAACGTTGAGCAAACAAGCTATTTGAATATATTTAGCCAGATCTAATAATATTTCATTAGTTTATGATAAATATAGGTAAATATACGAGGCCTTTATAGGTAGGACGATTTGATTATAGACAACCGTCAGGCATGTGACCCTGAGACAATGTTTGAAGTCTTACATTACTTATAGACCTAGTGGTACAATAACATTAAGTAAATAAATTAACGTAAACAAATTACTTAGGTAAGTAATTACACATTTTAATTCCTAAACTTCATAGTAAAGTCATTGAAAAACAATAAAATCCAGTGAAAAGCCTTCTTCAAAAGAATCTATTACTACTCTACTCTTTATTGGCTCTTTAAGGATTAGAGTTATAAATCGATCACCAGTACAAAAAATCTTCAGCTGTGATCATCAGGCAGTTTAGTAGTCAGAACTCTGTGTAGGCTGTGGCACATCACCGTCGCCATGCGTCGCGTCGTCGCATTGATCATGATTATCGAGGTTCTTCATTCTACCGCAGTAACCGTAGTTCACTAGTTCGGGCTCCACACTGCGGTTGGCTCAACAAGCTGTGACATCTCATTTAAACTCAATAACGTTCAACAGCTCGATATTCGAGGTTCCTGCGTTTAGCCTGTTTATTATCATAATGTAGAGGCCGCCTGCGCCGAGACAGGCGTGTTTTATCTGTAAATGTTTGTGAAACCCACGTGTGGCGATTTATTCGAGTTCAAGATTTATTTCTTGTTTTGGAAACGGGATCAATGTTGTTTGGTTTTTTTTTAAAGTAATCGTGGCTCTGTAGTACGGTTATTACGATGTAATCATCTTGTTTTTGACGAAAATTAAAAGGTGTTTGAAGTATTTTTTGTGTCGTTTACACACACCGCGTAAGTAGGTATTAAGTAAACGAACGAACTAGCAAAACGCATTTTAAAGTTAAATAATGGTTACATAATATACCTGGCCGTATGGTCCCGGCGCGATGTGAGAATAGGACCACCCCCCATCTCTTCCCGTGGGTGTCGTAAGAGCCGGCTAAGGGAATTTCCAGGGAATGGGCAGCAGGCATTCTCTGAGGTACATTATAATCTTCTGCGATTACCCAACCACCTGCCAAGCGTGGTGACTTTGGCAAACCCCCCTATAAGAAGCGTATATAGTGGCGTTTTATGGGGAGGCCTGTGTTCAGCAGTGGACGTCTTCAGGCTGTTGATGTGATACACCACTTAAGTAACTCCACTGGTCTGAGCCGTTGATCTCAGTTAGATATTATCGTATGACATAGGAAATGTGTAGTTACATATTTATTATTTAGGAATCTATGGTAAGACTACTATCCGTTCAGTCATGTCTGAGGTGTAATAAGGTCTGACAATAACTGGATTAACCACTTGTTGAGTAAAAAGGAAGGAAGTAAAATTACCGGATGTTTTTTTATCTGAATTAGAGAGTAAGTAGACTTGGTTTGCTATATTTCAATTTATAGTACCTAGTTACTTATCTATGTTTCCTGATGTTAAATTGATGCTTAATTCAACACCTACTTTGCTGTCAGCACGTTGGGTACGCTACCTACCGGTAGTGAATTTGGACTGTCTATAGGCCATCGCGGCTAGTTCACAGTCCAAATGTTCTTTGTAGTAGATAGTGTAGATGTTTCTTCTTTTCTTTCTTTCTTTCTTTCTTTCATCATCTCTTTGCCTTTTCCCATTTGTTATTGGGGTCGGCTATCGGCTCCCAATCCAACCTGTAGCGGCGAGCTACCAGAATTACACGAGCGACTGCCATCTGACCTCGCAACCCATTATGAACCAGTAACAGGGATGGTTAGATCAGGCGTCAGATTCTATCAGGCGTCTGACTACCCGTAACAATTGCCATAGATGGTCTTATGACAACCGGGATCGTGCTCTCCGAGGCACGGAACGATGGCGTCGCAAACTGCATAATCCTTACTATTTAAGTCATTGGGTGCAGGGCCGAGGATCGAACCCGGTGCCGTGAGATTGCGAAGCGCAAATGCTATTGCTCGGCTGCCATCGCTCTTAAGCCTATCTACTTAGCTACTTAGTATAAATCAGTACCTACTGTTGTCTATCCTGTGATAGGGGTCACACGAAGACATACCATTATCCTTATCAATAAAATATATAATCAGCAATAACATAAACATATTGCCACACGAGTTGGAAACCTCAGTCTATGGAGCCGGTTCGCCGGGGTCACCACTTTCACGACATCCGCGACCATTTCCAATATTCGCTTATACGTAATAGATATCTATATAAATACAGTTTATTGCTGATCATAGATCCCTTTCTTCAGCTGTTTTTTAAGGATCTGCACATAAATGATGAGATGTAGAACATTCATTATATTACGGCTATAGTTTGAAATGATCTTACAGTGGATGGTACCTAAGAATAACAATTACTTATTAGCAGTTATTAATTACTTATGTCGCAAAAAATACAAAGAACAATGTTATCAAAGCAAAGAAAGACACGAAGATCACACGTAGGTACCTACGCCGATAGGAACGTTATCAGAACCTGTAGACATTTGTCTCATCTCTTCTGAGTAGTGCATGATTACGTAAGTTAAAGTACAATCTTAAGTAAATATTCATTAGTTTTCGGAAGAAAGAAGAAAGATGTTCCAACTTCCATTTGCTTCCGTATTCCATTTGGTAAGTTATAAGCATACTTTGTGCAAAGAGGTACAGCCTACCTATTATAGAGCCAGGTCTTTGATTTTAATCATTTCAATGTCCTTAGAAGACTTGCTTGATGAAATATCAAGTGGCCGTGACAATATTATAAATAATCGAGTTCGGTTGGGCAAGTGCACAAATATAATAAATGATTGTCCAGTATTACTGACACCTTATTGATTCCATTTCATTTTGCTATTAAGGTACTTAATTTTTTATTATAGTACATGCGTTTGTGTATCGCAATCGCAAAGGTTTACAGCTGAGTTTTAAAACTTTAGCTTTACTAAACAATGGTTAAGGTATCATTATATAGGTAACTCCCATGTCAACGTAGGTGCGTGCCTAGATCGATTACCAAAACATAACAAAAAAAATTGTTTTCATTATTAACGAAAAGCTTCAATTTAGGGTAGGTTTTTTGATCTTATATCTTTTTGATTTTAACTATACAGTTAAGGTAACCAATAGTTAAAAACTCTACCAAATCTTGACTATTGGTTAGAATTTCTTTAGAATTTGTTAGAGTTTCTAACCATTGGTTACCTACGGATCAAAATTCCATCCTAAGTAGTTGTTCAGCTCATGTACCTACCCCAAACATACCTACTACTACTTAGGTACTCTACCGTATGCAAAAGGTATGAATGACTATATTATGAAACATTCATAATGCGCCTACCTGTTTCGAAAACTTTCAGCAAACTCCGCGCCTTTCCTTCCGATTTTCACAAACACATCCACTTTAGAAACCCACAAAAAATACCAGCGACAGTTCCAAGTCCATTATTCCTTTACATCCACTATTTTCGAGATGTTTGAAAAGTTTGTTGATGTCGCAGCGTGCGGCTTGCAACTGTTCGTACACAAAGTATGGTTCGTATTTCGCGGCGATTGACGGTGGCGTAGACACGCTCTCGGCATGAAAGTCGGTTATCTACTGGCGGGCGACGGCACGGCAGGTGGTCGGTCGGTGGACTCGATGCGGTGGTCGAGACGAGACGACGAGGGAGTGCCGTGAATGGAGCCGGTTTGCAGACACTGGGATGGCCAGTTCAGGTGAAACTTCCTTCCTTCCGTGCTGGTAACTCACCGGCTTTAGGGGGAAAACGTTGGTTTTTCGGAAAACTGATGCTTGTAGTTACGTATAAAATAGTGCTGTATGCGCACTACAAGTCAGGACTATAGTCCTGACTTGCCACAATGCCACTGTAGTGCGTGAATTCGGACTTGCACCGCTACATCATGCGTCCGAACTACTTGTAAGGACGAACAAACAGTATAGGAACTACGAGGATCATGGTCCCACAACACCCAGACGCAGAACAAGTATTTGCGCTTTTTTTTCTGTGCACGAATCCATTCCTGTCGCGGGAATCGATCCCGCCGCCTCCGGGTTATGAGCCGACCTGCTCAACCACCACACCACGGAGCTGTCAAAAAAATCTCTATTGTGTTTTACTAGGTGGTAGAACTTTTCTGTAAAGTTTGTCTAGGTAAGTACCACCGCTTTGCCAGGTGTTCTGCCGACAAGCAGTAGTGTGCAAGCACTACTGTGTTCCGGTTTAAAGGGCATTGTAGCTAGTGAAATTACTGGGCAAATGAGACTTTATGACCTAATTACACGGTCTTGTGATCTTATTACTAGATTGTAATGTCTCAGGATGACATGCGCAGTGCAGTGTCACGCGAAACTTTATTAAAGTTCCGAGTGACACTGCAACTGTTATGGGCGGCCGTGTCGCTTAACATCAGAAGAACGACTAGCTCATCATGTTATTCATTCTCATAAAAAAAAATTATTGTGATTTTGACTTGTAGATACCAAGGTCTTAAAATGGCCTTTTTACATTTTGTTATTAACTTCTTACCTTGCTAAGTAATTATAGGAACATGTAGGTATTATTATAGGTATAGTACAAAATAAAAAACTAAGTAGATAGGGTGGTAGACCTATTTATGTAATCAATAATCATAATGTATGCAGGTAATTTAAAAATACCCACGACATTGGACTACAAGTGATGGCCGACGATGATATCGCCAACCGTCCTCGCTTACTTCCGAGTACCGATAATCGGAACCAGACCGAGTGGCGGAACACAGAAGTTCCGATCGAGGTAGTGTGTTGTAGTGTAGTGTGGGTGTAGGATGCTACTCATTTTTCAACTAGCGACATCTATTCAATACCAACCGTACTATCTACGTGTACAACAACAACAGTAGTGTATTATTGGGCATTCTACCCCACCGCACGCTCGCTACGCTCACGTCCGTTCGCTCCGCTCACTCCGGTGGGGTAGAATGCCCAATCGTATTTTGAATATGGTTATCGCGTTTCCGATGTTGGCGAACATCCGGTGGGGTAGAATGCCCAATCGCATTTTTTGAATTTGGTTATGGGGTAGAATGCCCTATCGTATTTTTTGAATTCGTTTGCGATGTAGGTGAACGTTTCTGTTCATCAAAATCGACGTGTTTTTTCAAATCTAAAAACTAGTTCTTGTATAAAACTGTAGAATCTTGTATCATTAATCCATTTTTAACTCAGCATTGTAATGAGAAGAACATGCTATTTGTAAAGCAATCACGTTCTTTAAAATTTGATAACGTATGTGTATCATTTAACAGAAAGAGTAACAATAGACACGGGGCGCTGCTACCTAACACGATTCGATGTTTAATTTGTGGTCCATCCAACTGCGGTAAAACTAATCTATTGGTTGGTCTTCTTTTACATGAAGAAGGTTTACAATTCTTGAACATATACATTTATTCTAAAACTTTATATCAACCGAAATACATGTTCTTGGAACAGGTTTTTAAAAAAGTTCCAGAAATTATTTTCTCTAAGTTTAGTGAAAATGAGAAAGTTTTGAGTCCACATGAAGCAAGACCTAACTCAGTAATAGTATTTGATGATGTAGCTTGTGAGAAACAAAATAATATACGGGATTATTTTACGATGGGGAGACACAAAAACATAGATTGTTTTTATTTAAACCAAACATACAGCAAGATACCAAAACAACTCATAAGAGATAATGCGAATCTCTTAGTCCTTTTTAAACAAGATGATATTAATCTTAGACATGTTTATGATGAACATGTTAACACTCATATGTCTTGGAATCAGTTTCGTGATATGTGTGCTCAAATCTGGAGTGTTCCCTATAACTATTTAATCATAAATAAAGATTGTGAAAAAAACAAAGGATGTTATAGAAGAAACTTTGATACCTTTGTAGTTTTTGATAAATAAATGCCATATAATAACATCCTACAGTAAATAAACCTTCATTTATGGCTTAGACGTGTTAAAGCTAAGTACTGATTAAAAATGAATACGGAAAAATATTTAAAAAAACAAATTATAAAGTCTGCTGATGCTGTTAAAAAGAAGGTGAAAATTATGCAAAATTTAAAGGTTGATAATGAAAATGTGCTGGAATCAGTATTTAAACCAATCACAGATCCGCTTAATAAAATAGTAAAGGATAACAGTTTGAATGGAGTGGAGAACAATACAGCTCCTGATTTAAGCAAAGTAAAAAACGTGAAAGGGGATGATGGTGATTATCCGTCCTATGAAACTATAGTTGATTCATTAACTAATACGAGAAAAAGAAAATCTGATCAGACAGTTATTAATATATCAAACACTGATGATGAGGATGAATATTTATCAGACATTGACGTAAATGAAAAAGATATCAGTGCTTCGTCATTTAAGTCACTTGAGTCTAATTATGAGTCAAACAGCAATAGTGCATGGTCTTTATCTTCTGAAGTATTTCAAGATGTTCCTTTTGGAGTAAGATTGGATCGTGGTAAACTTAAAATGGGAACATCGCGTGTTAGTGTTACCAATGATACCATTTCAGTTGGTGGCCAAAGTTATGATAAAACGCCTGGGCTCAACGAGTTGTTATTTAAAAAGTCACCTGATATGACTTTAATGACCGAAGATGACTTGAATAATTATAAACAAATATTAATTTGTACTAATGCACATCGACGTGATTTTGATGCTAAAAAACCAATCAAAAGTAATAAAGGTTTAAAATACTTACATATTATAAAACCACTTTTTAAGTTAAGTAAACAGCACCTTTCCAGTACCGAGAGTCTTCATAAAGGTTCAGGACTGCCACTCATGAAAAAAATTAAAGAAAATGTAGATTATGTTTATTGGGACGACCCCAATGAATTGGTTGAAAGATTAAGATTATTACTTGCATCTCGTGATGCTGGTAATACTGGCCTCGAAAATGAAATAATATCTATTATTGAGGAACTACGAGAAAATGGCATCATTCGCTAGATATAGTACAGAGTATATATTGATTTTTGTTCAGTTATCTTTTGCAAAGCCATAAAGGCGGTCAATAATATAAATATGGATAAATTTGGACAGCACGTCCATAAAAGGTTGAGGTTACCCACAGATTTGACTGATATGAAGCTTAACAAGTCAGACGATGGAGAATTTGATTTAAAGCTAACAAGGCTGAAAGGTGTTAAACTACCATCTTTTCCTGATGATGCTGTTAACAAACAATACGTTGATCAGAAACTCACAGAGTTTTATATTAAGCAACAAAAAACAGACACAGAGATAATAAATATAAAAAGTAAAATCCAAGTGATATTTGATCAGTTTCAACCTAAACCTTCTATTAAAGATGAAAATAATCTCAGTCCAATAATAAAACAAATATAAAAAATGAGCAAACAAGAATTGGTTGAGGAAATTCATAAACAAGCACGTCGAAACTTTATTCGCCGTCCAGTCGTTTTAAAAGGAATTGATGACTTGTGGCAAGCAGATTTAATTGATATGCAAAAAGTCCAAAAAAGTAACAAAGGGTTTAAGTACATCTTGGTTGTAATTGATGCTTTTTCTAAACTATCGTGGACTGTTCCAGTTAAATCTAAATCTAAAAACGAAATATCAGTTGCATTTGAACGTTTACTTACGAAGGGAAGAAGACCGATACATTTACAAACTGACCATGGGAAAGAGTTTTATAATGATGTATTTCGAAACTTAATGAAAGTATATGAAATAAACCATTACTCTACGTATTCAGTTAAAAAAGCATCAATTGTGGAAAGATTAATAAGAACTATAAAAAACAAATTATACAAATATTTTAATCTGGTTGGTAACTACAAATGGGTTGGAAAACCATTAGAACGCATCATGACAGAATACAATAACACTCTGCATCGTACTACAAAGTTTAAACCCGTGGATGTAAGCTCACTAAATGCAGTGCAAGTGATGCATAATATTTACAAAACCCAGCAAACCCTTAAACTTAAGAAAACAAAATTTCAATGTGGCGATCAAGTACGCATCAGTAAATACAAAGGAGCTTTCCAAAAAGGATACACTCCTAATTGGTCTACTGAACTTTTTACGATAACAAAAGTAAATAATACCAACCCAACTACTTATAACATTGAAGATCAACAGAAGCAGAACATATTAGGCTCATTCTATGAACAAGAGCTACAAAAAACAAAATATCCAAATATTTATTTGATTGAAAAAGTGCTGAGGAGGTGTGGTAATAAGCTGTATGTAAAATGGTTAGGTCTTAGTGAGAGTAACAATTCATGGATCAATAAAAACTCGCTGTTATAATTCTATAAAAACTACAATAGTTACGTACAATTTTCATTATTGTATTGCTAATGGAAGGGGGAGGACTTATTAATAATTTAATAAATAATTTACCGTTTGAGTTGCATTTGCCAGGATATAATTATTGTGGACCGGGTACGAAACTATCGGAACGGTTACAAAGAGGTGATAAAGGGGTTAATGAATTGGACGAAGCTTGTAAGCAACACGACATAGCTTATTCAAATAGCTCTAACCTGCAAGACCGACATAAAGCCGATTTACAACTTATGAACATGGCTAAACAACGATCTAAATCAAAAAGCGCTAGCAAAGGTGAGAAGTTAGCGTCTTGGTTAGTAAGCAAAGTAATGAAATCAAAAGTGAAAATAGGAGCTGGTGGAAAATCCTTTAAAACAATAATATCTAAGATTAACTCAAAACTCAAGAAAACAAAACCAAAAAATTTCAAGACTGCCATCAAAGTTGCATATTCAGTAGCCAAAAAATTATTTGGTAAAAAAAATGTTAGCATACCTCGAGTTATACCGATCCCTAAGACAGGAGGATTTTTACCGCTGATACCGATATTTGCTGGACTTTCTGCGATTGGCGCATTATCCGGTGGAGCAGCTGGTATTGCAAAGGCTGTTAATGATTACAAAGCAGGTCAAAAAAATCTTAGTGAATGTGAACGACATAACAGAATGATGGAAGCGATTGCCTTGGGCAAAGGCATGTACATTAAACCTTATAAAAAAGGTAGTGGCTTATTCTTAACTAATCCAAAAAACTGAAGAAGCGGCTACCCAATCGTGCACTTACTGATGTAGATATTAAAGAACATGCCAGTAACATACCGCATTTTAGAGGAGTTTTTATGAGAAATCGATTGCCGAAACGTTCAAAACGAGTTGAATGCGGTGTCTTGAATTTAGATGATTATAAAAATCAAGGAACTCATTGGGTAGCTTATGTTAAAGATAACAACTATTGTGAGTATTTCGATAGCTTTGGTGATTTGAAACCTCCATTAGAACTAATAAAATATTTAAATAATCGAGATATTCATTATAACTATGTTAAGTATCAAAGTTACGATACCGTAAATTGTGGACACTTGTGCCTAAAATATTTGAAAAGCTATTGGAAAAATTGTTTAAATTGATATAGGCTTCTTGCAATGCTATTAGTAGCACGATGACATTCACACTGTCTATATCTAGTTTGACTTCAGCTTCAACGACAAATTATTCACCAGCCCTTCAGCTAGATGGTGAATATGAATGTGGTTTGTTGTATTTTTCAACATTCAATTCCATACCGAATATAGACAGTACAAATAACAAATTCCACTATGGTGATAGTGGGGTGATTGAAATACCTGAAGGTTCATATGAGCTTCAAGACATAAGTGACTATTTGAGTGAAAATATTAAAGATTGCTCGTTTAAATTAACTTGTAACAATAACACACTAAAAACAGCTATATTTTGTTCAAAAGATATACATTTTGAAAAAGAACCTTCATTAGGTAAAATATTAGGTTTTGGTAAAGAGACACTAAAAGCTAATATATTAAATGTATCTCGCTTTCCTGTCAGCATTCTATCAACAACTGTGCTAAGAATCGAATGTGACATTGTCAGCGGATCATATGTTAACGGAAAACCTACTCATATAATCCACGAGTTTGCACCAAACGTGCCACCAGGGTACAGAATTATTGAAATACCAAGAAACGTTATCTACTTTCCAGTAAATCAAAATAGCATATGTTCTATTACTATTAGAATTGTCGATGCAAATAACAATTTGATTAATTTGCGAGGAGAAGACATTCAACTGTATTTACATCTGAAGAAAAAACATGATTGACTTTAATAAAACCTCAATATCAAGAGTGAATTCTATCACTTCGAATCGTACCATCATTAAAAGAAGACCTAAAATAAGGTTAACGAAAGAAAATAAGAAATTTCTCAAACTGATTGGGCTCTTAAAATGAGTATACTTAATATAACAGCTCCTGTTTTGCACGACAATACCGTCGAAAGCATTGAATTTCATTCCTATAAACCATATGTTACAAGCTTTAATACAAATGATGAGATACGTATACCAATCAATCAACAAGATCTATATATATTACCTTCTGCGAGTACATTGTATTTGGAAGGCAATGTCATCGTGATTAACAAGGAAACAAAAGCGAAAATAGATCTGGTCCATTTTACAAACAACCCGACTCTTTTCTTCTTCCAAGATATTCGGTATGAACTCAATGGAGTGGAAATAGATAAAATTAAAAATGCCGGTATAACTACCACAATGAAATCCCTTCTATCCATGAACGAAAATGAGTCGAAGATGTCTAAGTCTTGGGGGTGGGATATAAATGGATCAACAACTTCCGTTTCGGGTAGTTTTTCGGTATCAATACCTCTTTGCAAAGTTTTAGGATTTGCGGAAGATTATAACAAAATTATTATGAATTGTAAACATGAATTAGTTTTACTACGAAGTAGTACAAATCTTAACGCCTTGCAATTAAATACTGGAGAATTTGTTCAGGATGTTGAAATTAAACACATTACTTGGCGCGTACCTCATATCAAAGTATCCGACCGTGAGAGAATTAATTTGCTTAGACTCCTCGAAAAAGATCGTCCAATCAGCATGGTGTTTAGAAACTGGGATCTTTACGAGTACTCTGCAATCCCGCAAACTACAAAACATACCTGGTCAATAAAAACTTCTTCCCAAATAGAAAAGCCTAGATTTGTTATTATCGGTTTACAAACGGATCGAAACCGTCACGCTAATAAAGACATGTCACAATTTGATCACTGTTCCTTACGTGATGTTAAAGTATTTCTAAATTCATGTTACTTTCCTTATGAAAATTTGAATACGAGGTTTGGGGATAATAACTATGCTATAATTTACGAACAATATGCTAAATTCCAACAGTCATACCATGGTCGTCGTCCAGAACCGTTGTTAAGTTTTGCAGATTTTAAAAATAAAGCTCCTTTATTCGTGATAGATTGTTCGCGACAAAACGAAACTCTGAAAGCAGGACCAATAGACGTTCGTGTTGACCTGGAAACTGACGCCCCATTCCCAGCAAACACTACTGCATATTGCCTTATACTTAACGATTGTATTATAGAATACAAACCTCTGAGTAATATCGTGAAAAAGGTATCATGAATCCTAACTGTATTATAGTTGATTTGCAGGGATTCAAAGATTGTTCAAATAACTTTATTGTAAAAGAATTTGCATTAGCTACACGAGAACATACTCAAGTGTTTTTGGTGAAGCCTCCTTATTCGTATTCAAGTTTATCACGGCAAGAAAAGAAACAAGTTTCATGGTTAGAAAGAGAGCGTGGCATATTTTGGTCACAAGGCTTCATAGATTATCGTGAGTTTAAACGTACTATTAAACCAATTTTGGAAAACAAAAATATATTAGTGAAGGGACTGGAAAAAATTAAATGGGTAAAACAATTATCTACTGATTGTTCTATAGAAGACATTGGAGAAAAAGGTTGTCCTAATTTTTTAAGTTTATATAATGAACTAGTATTTTGCCCCGTGCGCGGGCCGCGAGCGGCCCGCGTGTGTGTTTTCGTGGCGTTCCATTTGTTCAAAACGCTATACTTGGAGCTAAACTTTAAATTTTGCAAGTACTTGTACAAAACTGCCGTATTTATCAAAGAAAATGATAATGCGCGTGACTTTGCATGGCGGCCATTTTGTTTGACTTGACAGCGTCATTTGCACCATGAGTAGGATGCAACCGGCACACATGCACCGTGCGCGGTGCAAGTGCTGATCGTGACCGTCCACTTATACCAAACTACAATAAACTAACTCGCTTCGCTCGTCGTCGCATTGGGTATGTCGGAAAAAATTTGACGTTTGACACCTGTCAAAAATTGACATTTGACAACTGTCCTAAAAATTGACATTTGACATCTGTCAAAAAAATTGACATTTGATATTTGTCAATAAATTTGACATCTGTCAAAAAATTTGACAATTGACATCTGTCAAAAGTTTGACATTTGACATCAATCAAACTGACATCTGTCTACACTTGACAGCGGTATTAGAACAGTGCGCAGGTTGCAAGCGGCACACTTGCACCGTGCGCGGGCCGCACGCGGCCCGCACACGGTGCATGTGTGCAGGTGCAAGTGTTAGTTGTGACTGTCCAATTATACCAATGAGAGACAATAAACTAACTCACTCATCGCCGCATTTGGTAGGTTGGAAAAAAAAATTGACGTTTGACATCTGTCCAAAAAATTGACATTTGACATTGGCAATAAATTTGACATCTGTCATCAAATTTGACATTTGACATCTGTCAAAAGTTTGACATTTGACATCAATCAAACTGACATCTGTTTACACTTGACAGCGGTATTAGAACAGTGCGCAGGTTGCAAGCGGCACACTTTCACCGTGCGCGGGCCGCACGCGGCCCGCACACGGTGCAAGTGTGCAGGTGCAAGTGTTAGTTGTGACTGTCCAATTATACCAATGAGAGACAATAAACTAACTCACTCATCGCCGCATTTGGTAGGTTGGAAAAAAAATTGACATTTGACATCTGTCCAAAAAATTGACATTTGATATTTGTCAATAAATTTGACATCTGTCAAAAAATTTGACAATTGACATCTGTCAAAAGTTTGACATTTAAAATCAATCAAACTGACATCTGTCTACACTTGACAGCGGTATTAGAACAGTGCGCAGGTCGCAAGCGGCACACTTGCACCGTGCGCGGGCCGCACGCGGCCCGCACACGGTGCAAGTGTGCAGGTGCAAGTGTTGGTCGTGACCGTCCACTTATACCAAACTACAGTATACTTGGTGCTTGCTTCGCTCGTCGTTGCATTTGGTAGGTTGGAAAAAAATTGACATTTGACATCTATCAAAAAATTTGACATCTGTCAAAATTTTGACGTTTGACATCTGTCACACTGACATCTGTCAAAATTACAACTATCTCCTTCCAAAACTGTACCATAGGCAATAAAACGGAAAACAGCAATTTTGATAATAGTATATACGGCGGCCATATTAAAAAATGACAGATGTCAAAATTTGACCAAACCATGTTGATCAGCATCCTTTGGGGCCCCCAGATATCGATTTACATCCCGATCGGAGCTTCTTTATTTTCGGACGCGGACCAATGGACCGCCATTTTGAAAAACATTCTTTTTCACTGTATGCCCCTCTCAAAACTGTACAATATTAGAACAAACCCTCCCTACAAAAGTCTCACAGTTTCGGTGTTATTTGCGAATTAAAAATCCTAAAAAAGTGAAATTGCATGTTCGCAATATTTCAAAATGGCGGAATCAAAAAAGTTTTTACACATTCCTACCAAGTGTACCGTGGGATTTTCAGATATCGATTTTCATTCGGATCGGACAACTTTTACTATGAGTCGGTACGTCTACAGCCGCCATCTTGAAAAAAATTGATTTCACTGATATTGCATTCTTACCCTTATAATATCTATACTTGATCCCCAGGAACGACTTTTCTAAATCACTCGCAACGGAGGCGCAAAAAAGCAAAGTTGATATTTCAATAAAAGCACCTTTGTATGGCAGCCCCATTGAAAGTTGACACATGTCAAAATTTGATTACAGAATGTTGATCATCATCCTTGGGGACCCCCAGATATCGATTTTCATCAGGATCGGTGAAACTTTTTTTCCCGCCGCGGCCAAAATTTCCGCCATTTTGAAAAAAAAAATATTTGCCATTCTTCCTCTCTGGCTTTCAAACAATATTAGTTCCAGCTCTTTATACTAAAGTGTCATAGTTTCGCCGTCATTTACGGTTAAAATTTGTATGGCGGATTTTTTTTTCCGCCATTTTGAATTTTTTTTGACATCTCCAAAATCGTCCCAGGGTTTGCTATGACATTCCTTAAAACGCACATGACCTATCTCATATGGTTTGGCCAGGCCGTTGACTGTCCGAGTGACCGAAGGTCGGAAGACCAGGTCGCGAATTTTTTTGAAGACACCTCGTTCACCTAGACACAAAACACAACAAAGACATTCAAAATTTTCCATAGGTGTCGAGAAACAATGCGTCAAAAATGGAAAAAAAAATTGTATGGCAGCCATCTTTAAAAATGGCGGAATCCAAAATATTTTTTCAAATATCGAATGTGTGGCCCCGAAAACCCCCCCATGCGAAAAATCACCCCGATCGGACCAACTTTCAAAATGGCCGCCATTTTGAATCCGCCATCTTGGGTTTTCATGACAACCATCTGACAGCCCCCGTCACCCTCTATGACATTTGGTCGAGCACCACCCCCCTACCTCTTACCGTTTCTGATTTATGAGCGTTTCAATTTTGTATGGAATTTTTATTTTTTGTATGGCAACACTTTTTTTTTAAATTTCTCTGGAAACATCCCAGGGTCTACTCCAACTTTAGTTAAAACGGGACCCCCTTATCTCTTATCGTTTTCGAGATCCGTTGACCTGTTCCATCTCAGAGACGATTTTCTGGTAATGTCAGATTTTTCCCGGGGTGACATGACCCATCACTATACAGCCTCATACTCAGTTTTGACAGACCACTTCTGAGAGCTGAGATCAATTATGTCAATCATCAGTCAGTCAGTCACTCATGGGTATCCAATTTTATAGTAATAGTAAAGTATTTTGCCCCGTGCGCGGGCCGCGAGCGGCCCGCGTGTGTGTTTTCGTGGCGTTCCATTTGTTCAAAACGCTATACTTGTGTTTAAACTTGTAATTTTGCAAGTACTTGTACAAAACTGCGGTATCTATCAAAGAAAATGATAATTCATCTGACTTGTGCATGGCGGCCATCTTGTTTGACTTGACAGCGTCATTGGCACCATTAGCAGGTCGCAAGCGGAACAAAATTTTCCATAGGTATCGAGAAACAATGCGTCAAAAAAAAAAAAAAAAAATTTGTATGGCAGCCATCTTTAAAAATGGCGGAATCCAAATTTTTTTTTGAAATATCGAATCTGCAGGTGCAAGTGTTAGTCGTGACTGTCCAATTATACCAATGAGAGACAATAAACTAACTCACTCATCGCCGCATTTGGTAGGTAGGAAAAAAAAATTGACATTTGACATCTGTCCAAAAAATTGACATTTGACATTTGTCAATAAATTTGACATCTGTGAAAAAATTTGACATTTGACATCTGTCAAAAGTTTGACATTTGACATCTGTCAAAAGTTTGACATTTGACATCAATCAAACTGACATCTGTCTACACTTGACAGCGGTATTAGAACAGTGCGCAGGTCGCAAGCGGCACACTTGCACCGTGCGCGGGCCGCACGCGGCCCGCACACGGTGCAAGTGTGCAGGTGCAAGTGTTAGTCGTGACTGTCCAATTACACCAATGAGAGACAATAAACTAACTCACTCAACGCCGCATTTGGTAGGTTGGAAAAAAAAATTGACATTTGACATCTGTCCAAAAAATTGATATTTGACATTTGTCAATAAATTTGACATCTGTGAAAAAATTTGACATTTGACATCTGTCAAAAGTTTGACATTTGACATCAATCAAACTGACATCTGTCTACACTTGACAGCGGTATTAGAACAGTGCGCAGGTCGCAAGCGGCACACTTGCACCGTGCGCGGGCCGCACGCGGCCCGCACACGGTGCAAGTGTGTAGGTGCAAGTGTTAGTCGTGACTGTCCAATTACACCAATGAGAGACAATAAACTAACTCACTCAACGCCGCATTTGGTAGGTTGGAAAAAAAATTGACATTTGACATCTGTCCAAAAAATTGACATTTGACATTTGTCAATAAATTAAAATTTGACATTTGACATCTGTCAAAAGTTTGACATTTGACATCAATCCAACTGACATCTGTCTACACTTGACAGCGGTATTAGAACAGTGCGCAGGTCGCAAGCGGCACACTTGCACCGTGCGCGGGCCGCACGCGGCCCGCACACGGTGCAAGTGTGCAGGTGCAAGTGTTAGTCGTGACTGTCCAATTATACCAATGAGAGACAGTAAACTAACTAACTCATCGCCGCATTTGGTACATTTGACATCTTTAAAAAAATTTGACACCTGTCAATCTTTTGACATATGACATCTGTCACAGTGACATCTGTCGAAATGACCACTATCTCGAACCGAAACTGTAGTACCATAAGCGATAAAACGGAAAACAGCCATTTCGATAACAGTACGTAAGGCGGCCATATTAAAAAATGACAGATGTCAAAATTTGACCTAACCATGTTGATCAGCATCCTTTGGGACCCCCAGATATCGATTTTTATCCCGATCGGAGCATCTTTATTTTCGGACGTGGACCAATAGACCGCCATTTTTAAAAAAGTACTTTTTTACTGTGTGCCCCTCACAAAACTGTACAATATTAGAACAAACCCTCCCTACAAAAGTCTCACAGTTTCGGTGTTATTTTCGAATTAAAATGCCTTAAAAAGTGAAATTGCATGTTCGCAATTTTTCAAAATGGCGGAATCAAAAAATTTTTTACACATTCCTACCAAGTGTACCTTGGGATTTTCAGATATCGATTTTCATTCGGATCGGATAACTTTTACTATGAGTCGGTACGTCTACAGCCGCCATCTTGAAAAAAATTGATTTCACTGATATTGCATTTTTACCCTTATAACATCCATACTTGATCCCCAGGAACGACTTTTCTAAAGCACTCGCAACGGAGGCGCAAAAAAGCAAAGTTGATATTTCAATAAAAGCACCTTTGTATGGCAGCCCCATTGAAAGTTGACACATGTCAAAATTTGATTTCAGAATATTGATTAGCATCTTTGGGGACCCCCAGATATCGATTTTCATCCGGATCGGTGAAACTTTTTTTCCCGCCGCGACCGAAATTTCCGCCATTTTGAAAAAAAAATTTTTTGCCATTCTTCCTCTCTGGCTTTCAAACAATATTAGTTCCAGCTCTTTACACTAAAGTGTCATAGTTTCGCCGTCATTTACGGTTAAAATTTGTATGGCGGATTTTTTTTTCCGCCATTTTGAATTTTTTTTGACATCTCCAAAATCGTCCCAGGGTTTGCTATGACATTCCTTAAAACGCACATGACCTATCCCATATGGTTTGACCAGGCCGTTGACTGTCCGAGTGACCGAAGGTCGGAAGACCAGGTCGCGAATTTTTTTGAAGACACCTCGATCACCTGGACACAAAACACAACAAAGACATTCAAAATTTTCCATAGGTGTCGAGAAACAATGCGTCAAAAATTGGAAAAAAAAATTGTATGGCAGCCATCTTTAAAAATGGCGGAATCCAAAATATTTTTTCAAATATCGAATGTGTGGCCCCGAAAACCCCCTTATGCGAAAAATCACCCCGATCGGACCAACTTTCAAAATGGCCGCCATTTTGAATCCGCCATCTTGGATTTTCATGACAACCATCTGACAGCCCCCGTCATCCTCTATGACATTTGGTCGAGCACCACCCACATACCTCTTACCGTTTCCGAATTATGAGCGTTTCAATTTTGTATGGGGGCCACCGTTTTTTGTTCGGGGGCCCCCATTTTTTTCATTTCTCTGGAAACATCCCAAGGTCTACTCCAACATTAGTTAAAACAGGACCCCCTTATCTCTTGTCGTTTTTGAGATCCATTGACCTGTTCCATCTCAGAGACGACTTTCTGGTAATGTCAGATTTTTCCCGAGGTGACATGACCGATCACTATACAGCCTCATACTCAGTTTTGACTGACCACTTCTGAGAGCTGAGATCAATTATGTCAATCATCAGTCAGTGACTCATGGGTATCCAATTTTATAGTAATAGTAAAGTAAAGTAAAGTAATACTGTCAAGATAACAATATTACACTGTATAATTGTATTTATCATAAAAAAAATTGTGCTTTAAAAAATGTTGTAGTTATTAAGAAATGGTTTAATGATAATAATACTAACAATATTATGTAAGTAACATACTTATAATATATGAATTGTTGGGATTGTTATTTAATTTAAGTTTGTCTTATAAATATATTGTGATGGATTTAAACTATAGTTTATTTATTACTAAACCTTTCCTTATTGTATAATAAAACTAAAAAATATTATTTACACAAAATTTATTTTCAAGGACTATTTCAATTGGTTAATTATTTACAATCATTATTATTATACATTATTATTCATTACTTAAATAACTTAAAGTAAGTAGGTCCATAAAACTTTACACAATTTAATTACATTAAAATTTATTTCAATTATTTACAATCATTATTGATACTTAAATAACACAATTATAAATAAAGTTTATTTTAATCAGTTCATTATTTACAATTATTATATTAAACTAAACTTTCAGACAATTTTTTTGAAATCTTGTTAATAATATTTTCGGTTAAGTCCATTATTTCGTCTATAGGATCTACAACAGCATACTGAAGACGAACACTTTCACTGTAATTGGTCGGTAATCTTTGATCATAGTCAAGCACTTGTATTTTGATCAGTCTGTGTCCAATCCTAGGCGCTTTGCTGATGATATATGACAAGGAGTCTTTATTTTTACGTTTGGAAGGCTTTCCTTGCTTTTCCACAATCTTAGCAGCTTCAAGACGATGACGTTCGTTTCTCTCCTGTCCTAATTTTTCTAATTCCTCCCAGGTCACGGGTTCTTGAGCACATTGCACCCACATTGGGTCAGTTTCGGATTCCATAACTGTTTTCCTGTAATCAAATAAAAAATAATTATTATCATAAACATAATAGCGTTTTAAAATAATAATTTTATACAAGATATTAAATACTTACTCAGATTAACGTGTAGATACTCTGCAGTTTCAAAATAAATAGAAATATTAGATAAATTGTGATGTAAAAGTTAAAGTGACTAGTGCCTTCTGCAAATGGTTATGATTTAATGAATCAGCGCAGTGATATTACTTGTATCAAATTGCTTACTTGATGAAATATTATACGGGCTGACCTATTGACGGGCACTTTTCACAGGAATCGACTTGTTAGGTACTAATAATTCAAGTCCGTACTTGTTTTAAGCTTGCTTACTATAAAAATGCTGATCTTAACGATGTCGCATTTAAACAGAGGCGTGTCGGGTGATCTCAAACTGCTTACATGATGAAATTGAACACAATATGGTTAAGGAAATATACTTAAGTACTTAGATACTTTTTATCAAACAGGAATCGACTTGTTTCTAACCATACTTTATGCAACTATTAATGATTTATCTACTCTTGTATCTATTCTGAGAATAACGTAGGTACCTACTTATATTATGTATTACGAAGATCATTCCAGTTATATTTAAATCAATTGCTAAAATTTCACGGTTGGTATCATATTAGGTATTTTATACTGTCAAAGTGCTAGGTGATAATTTAGGTTTTATTTAAAAATAACTGTAATGACCATAGGATATTTCAAATAAAAAACATAAAATATTAAGCACATATCGTTTTTATTTATGTCTTCATTTTACAAAACTAATACTAAAACGTACAAATAATAGAACTTCTACTTCTTAAAGTTAAGTCTTCTTAGTTATCTAACACACATAAGTTTACATGCTACGGTCTACATAAAATACAAGTTTTATTTTTAAAAGTAGTTTTTTTAGCTTCAATCATCAACCTGGTACCATAACGAAGCACTTAAAGATTACTACGTTTTATATTTAATATTGAGGCATGCCCCCACGCTGTGGTGTGGATTTTATCTTTGCTAATTAAACGTTTATCGTCATTGCTAGACAATGCAACTTTATTTACTGTTCTAGTGTATATCTCGTGTTTTATGGATTTAAATAAAACATTTACTTTTCGAACTACATCATTACTATATAAAGTTTTTTTGTAGTCTGAAGCATCTAAATCACGCACTACACAACCCTTCACGCCTTTAGATTTTTTTATAGTATACTCTCCGGTCTCGACACAGTACAGCTTTGCTCGAAGACCTACAAATTCAGAAATTATTTTTCCACTCATTTCATCTTTAAAAAGACCCGGTACTTTCTTATTTATAGCAGGCAAACCAAATTTGTTTTTAGGGTCAAAATTACTTGTGTCAAAATATTCTAAAAATATTTCATTAATATCTTTATAGAAATCTTTGGTTTCTATGTGGTAAATGAAACTATCTGTATCTGTATAGCACATCTGTACACGATTTTTGTAATGAGGTTGGATAACTGAATAGTGAAAGTCATACATGTGACTTTTAGATAATTCCAGAACTGTAAACCCAATGTAAATTGGTTTGTCTAAAACGACACGATCCGGTTTTAGCTGTATAGCAACTAAATTTTCCGTGAAAATAGATGCACTATGAAAACTAGGACTCGAAATTAATTTTTTTGCACCTAACTTCTTTTTGGTTACATTATTATCATCATTCCACGTATTTACCAACTTTACATTGACTCTTTTTTCATTGTTTTCCAATGTTTTACCGAATATGCTGTTGTTAAGTAATTTAAAAAAATCTTGTTCAAAAGTTGACGTGGCTTTTTGTCGAAGGGCTGTATTAAAATCAATGTATTTTTTCAAAAATGGCGTTTGTCTGAAAGATATAACCCTATGTATTTTTTTTAAAACAATACCATGTTTGAGGCACGTTTTCAAATGAACATAATGTATCACATAGAAATATTTGTCATTCAAGTTGGGCACAAGTTTAGAATGCTTTCCTCCAGGAGGAACACATTTCTCTGGACAAAATGGTAGATCATTATGTGTGTCATGCAAGTTGTCTGGGTAGATCAAATCGACCTCGAGGATGAATCCATACTGAGCGTCATTTGAGATGTTTAATACGTTCAAATTATCAATTTCTGTTTGTTCCAACAATCTAAAATCTGATATAGGTAACGGCTGGCACATGCTAAATCCGTACAAATTATTACAGTCAATATAAGCAATATAGGAATCTGTTTGAGATTCATCATAATTTGCTAAATAGTGGTTATTGGCTAAAACATGCCTGTGTGCACACATACAGACGCCGCCTCTAATAGCGTTTTGGATCATTTTTATTATTTCTAAATTATCAATAAGCTCTAACTCAACACCCGTTTTCAAAAGCATCGCGTCAAAAGATAGGCTAGGTGCAGTGACATAGAAAGCTGGATCCAGGTGATAGTGAATCTTGCATGTTTGTCTAAAATGTTCAAATATTTCACTCAACAAAAGTACGTCTGTTTTTAAATATAAATCTGTATACTCACCTAAATTGTTTATATTGAATGTATGCCAAACCAATTGAGCATGTCTATAATCTTCTTTTGATATATTTTCATTTGTGAGTGAGCTGTAAAAACATTCCTTGGACGGAAGCGATTGTTCACTATATCGTGTCCAATCGTCCATATACTCATATGGGTATATTCCTTTACGCATTAACAACTGCAATTCAGCCTCATTTGGAAAATAATTACTCATATGTTTAAATTCGTTCTTATTAATTGTTTTTGCTAGCTTCTCTAAGCTTGTACCTAAAAACTTGAGCGAGTCTACAAATCGAAGTTGAACAAACTCTCCTTCTAAAACCGGAATGAATTTTGTAAAACAGATATAGTTTTCCTTAGTTTTAGGAATTATTTTTATGGGGCCCGGAGCTTCTCCTAGTTTTTTTATGAATAAATGGCAGTCATATCCAGACAAATTGTGAAAGAATATTGGAACAAACTTTCGCAATTGATATTGTAAATTACAATAGCTATGTGCAGCACCACGATATTTACCTGATATGTGACAGTGATCTCTGACTTTATCTGAATAAAGAAAATGCTCACATATGTGGCAGTGAATTGCATTGGCAAAGTCAATTGCGTTCTGTTCATTAAAAATCATGCGAACATGTTTACTTAATATTTTATTGATTTCAGAAACGTCTTGATATAAAGACTCGATAAATTTATCGACGCAATCAGGGCCTCGGTATGACACATAACGATTATAACTTTCATCAATAGAGCATACAATATGATAGCCGAAAGCCGCAGGAACGTGACGTTGCAAAGTGCATGTATTTGGTGATTTAGATTGCTCCACGTGTTTGTCACATTTTTCTAACAATGATTCAAAATCAGCATAAATTACAAAAGGAATATCCTGCTTGTGATTGTAATTTTTAAAACTGATTACTGAACCTTTCTCAGGTAAAATCGTTACTATACCCCCACATGAATGATTATCAAGCTCGTTGGTTGTGTTGAAAAATACTAAACAAGTATCACAAAAATGTATCTTGCCATGGTGGCCTGTTATTTGTCCCCTTACGAGTCGTGACAAATTTTTCACTAAGCAGTAGTGGGAAGATACATCATTTTCAAGCAATAACAAATGTATAATTTTGTCATTTTCATTAATTTCGTTCGATTTATACACAGGACCTACAATGTATTTTTTATTTTTTATACCATAGACTATGAATTTTATGTTTGGATTATTTTTTTCAAACACTTGAATATCAGCAAAAGTTACAGGAAAGTGCATCTTATCGACATTGAATTTGGTGCGAAAATCTGGGTACGATGACACTCTTTCAGGGTGCGTTGTAGTTGGAAATAAAGCCGCTGTCACACACCACATAAAACAAAATTCATCAGAGTTGTGTATATTAAGACAAGCCTTTTTATTTTTTATATTTTTAGGCAAGTCTATAAAGGTCGATCCGCCCAACGGTTGATACTTATTAACATTTATCTCTAAATGCGAGTGATTCAATAACGTCCAACCACTATCACGCTCCGTAAATTCTTCGATCTTATTTTTTAATTTGCTCAATATGTCATCACATAATGAATCAAAATCGTAATTGCTATACAAAACAGCGTTTTTAGTTCCGAATGATTTCATTTCTTGTTTATTATCTTTTATCATTAAAAACATTGAATAAAGTTCAAAGTTTACTTTTAAGCACGTATGTTTTTTTAATGATTCATTTAACAGAGACTTTATTTTTTTACTAATAGAATCGAAAAACGCTTCTATCGAGCTTTGTTCGTCAGGTGCAGTAATTCTGTACGTAGCTATGCGAGACCGAAATGCTGACGAGACTATATCCACACCATCGTGATGAGTCACGCTGCTATCATTTTGTTTGTGCTTATCACTACGTAAATGTCCTACCCAGGATGTATTTTTTACTGATATTGCACATAGCGTGCAGTAAGGCATTTTAAAACAATACTTCTGAAATTTAGGGACTACTGAAATTAATCTTCTTTTATAATATGTAGGTTAAAAGTGTAAGTATCTGATATATATATTTAGTGTTTAAAACCAACCAAACTAAACTAATGTTTTATCTAAAATGAAAGATAAAGTTACAATCTAGATAGTTCCACTGTTGGACAAAGACCTTCCTCTTCTAATATTTAGATGGATTCTATCTAAAATAATCGAATAAAGTTTAACATGTAACATACACGATAAGGCTTATTTTCAAAGGAGCGTTACAAAACAACAATAGTATATTTTCTAACGCTCATTTTGTATTTTTGTAAAATACAGGCTCGCTCTTCTCAAATCGCGTAAAAGCGAGCCCTATAAAACGTTGAATCGCCTCCCATTCGGGAGAGTCAACGTCTGTTGCAAGCTTTATACTTGATAATGCTTTTTTGTAACGCTCCTCAGGCTTGTTTGCCACCCAGTCGGCAGTGTTATAGATCTTTAGGTCTATAAAAAAATTCCCGTCAAGGGTGACGCTACGCTTAACCTGACCGTTAGAGACGCGCGCAGTGAAGCTGGACGTGTTGGCCGAACTCGGTGGTGGTGCCGCGCTGTTTAAACGTTCTTCGGCTTTCAGTATGGCAAAGATGTCAGCCTTCCGTTTGCGTATGCTGTAACATAAAGGTAATATTTAACAACACGATAAAACATTGAAAATGTTTCTATTACTTTCGATAATAAAGTAGGTACTTTTTATATTTTTTAAGGCTTAGGTTTGTTACTAGTTTAATGTAGTGAATGAGTGATGAATGTTTATTTTAATAGTAGAAAAAGTTGGTAATATACACTAATTAAAGTAGGTAAGGTACCTTTATTTGCACTACTAAGAAGAATTTGTTGATAAAATGCAATTATGTTGTGAAACTTACTTGGATGAGTGAACCGTAGCAGTAGCGCTGCTGGTTGACGGTGGTGCCGGCGCGGTCAGATTGTAGCCAGCAGAGCCAGCCGCGTTGGGTGCAGATTTCCGCTTCGCGGCCTTCTTTTTCGGCTGTGGTGGCGTGGGCGTAGGCACTGGCAGTGGCGAGGGGGCGCTATCGTACTCGGAATCAGACCTGAGAAGAGAATAACACATTAAATAAAATTATTCATTGTCAAAAAATTATTCAGTAATTAATTTAATTACTGAAATTATATTTTATCACTTACTAACATTTTAAGTAGAAATGTAGAACAGCTGTGGAACTCCGAAGGCACTTGTCACTGATATGACAATGTAATTAAATGTAGCGATTTGTGGCGAAAACAGGCCGTTTTAAACATAAAAATCTATAATGTCAGCATTTCCCCAATTCGAACAAAAATTAATCGTAATAATAACATATTCTGTCATTATTTAATAAAAATACACAATTGTGTACATATTACGTTTTGGGTTTATACCAGTAGCATTCGTGTCATCATTTCTCTAATTCGAGCTAATATAAATCATAAAATACCCCATAATTTGTCATTATATGAATCAATTAATTTAGTACATATTACGTTTTAGATCTAAACTGGCGGCATTACTTTGTACTTCACGGAATATGCTTTGTGTTATCTGAAACGATCTTTGTTGGTGAGAAACTATAAAATCATTTAATAAGCATTCTGCAAAAACGTTGCTTGTGTGCTATAAATACGTAAAGTACAGATGTACAGTCTGGCACAAAATCATCGACGTTACAATAATGGTGCTAATCCTAAAAGCATTATGTAATAAAACTTCTATATACATGTATGCTAAAAGAGGACCAGTTTGAGACAGCATATTCGAATATGTTAATTATATTATGTATTATACTTTATAGAGCGTTGTGAATCAAATAAAAAAGGTATTACCACAAAACTACATACCCAAATGTTACTCAAATGTTAGCAAATGGTACCCAATTTCAAGTAGGTACTTGTACCTACCTACACTTATGGATTTATAAAGACTTATTTCAATATTTCAAATTGCTATAACAATAGATTTCAGTTGACTGTACAAAACCCTTTAAAAGGCTTGACAAGCAACTTTAACAGCAGTAGTGTGTGTTTGTACAGTCGAATGGAAAAAT
The DNA here is from genome assembly GCA_910589525.2 of Ennomos quercinarius. Classification (NCBI taxonomy): domain Eukaryota; kingdom Metazoa; phylum Arthropoda; class Insecta; order Lepidoptera; family Geometridae; genus Ennomos; species Ennomos quercinarius. The sequence goes on from OU342509.1 coordinate 14,996,516, forward strand.
AAGCTTTCAGATGTTTTTTGTGAATTCACTTAAGTAATGTTTTAAATAACAAGTTCTATACGCATTGTAGGACCTATTTTAAATACAAAATTGATTAGCATGCACAATATTTAGGTATCTCTATGAATCGAGGAATACCGAATTACGTAGGTTACCTATGTTTTATACGTATAATTATGTATGATGTAAAAATCGAATACTCTTCATTTATAAATTCGACTTAGTAATGAATAATAGACGAGTTTTCTTGTAATTCATAAGTTACGATATTAATACATAGGTACCTACTTAAAATAATAAGTGATATCACTTGTCTGTCAATTTTGAACTATGATGTAATGTCATCATCAACTGCCTAAAAACATCCACTGCTGAATATAGGCCTCCCCCACAGAGCGCCACTTTGAGCGGCTGCTCGCCTCCATCATCTATCGGATCCCTACTGTATGTAGGTATATGCTAGGTCATAAGATATAATAATAAGGTTGGTAAAATAATGTAGGCACCCAATAAGTTAAATACCAACAAGAACCAACAACCAAGAACGTCAACAACTTGAGTTTGTACTTGACTGTACTAGGGCTTACGTGACGCGCACATGCAAATGCAATGCACGTAGGTAGCAACAATAATATCGTAGTGTCATAAATAGTGTAGTGTTCGTGAGAAAAAATGTGGCAGATAATATAATCAAGTTTAATTTAATGAAATTGATGTATAAAAGTGTTTGTTAAAATGATAAAAAAACATGTTTTGTGCACGAATAATCCACCGGTTATGGTAAGTGCTTGATATTCTTCAGGTCGGTAATATTTGTAATTATTTTGTAAATTTCGCCAATATATACCTATAAATACTAGGTCATGAATACCTTATTCAATAAAATTAACACCATTGGTTCTATTTTGCACAATTTGGGTAATTTTACTTTAAAGTTATGTGTGTGATATTTTAAAATATTCTTTAATAAACGAAAAGTTCTTTGTAATATGACAATAAATATTTCAATTTCAATTAATTTATTTGTACATACTGATAAGTAAGAATTTAATAAGAAATAACATAAAATAATGTATAACAAATGTCATTTTTAAACAAAAATGAGATTGATGCCTTAGTTTTTCTTATTTATTTTGCATGGTCAACAATTTGCTCATTTCATTTTGTGTATGCCTAATCTACTTTCTGCACTTTTAGTTGACTGGTTTAAAATGCTGTTAGCATTATGTCAACTTTGTACATGTTTGGTGCAAGTGCAAGAATTAAACAAATAATAAACAGTAAATAAAATTCTATAAAATACATTTTCGGATGCATTAATATTTAGCATAGAAAACATTGTCTAATTTTTATTACGTGTTTGCTTCAAATTTCTCACAAGCAACAAAGAGTATTTTTTTACTTTGGATTTTGAGGAAGACACGAACAAACCATGTCTAAATTACAGTCCTAATTTAGGTGCCTTTGAGCCAATCTGGCCACGAATATAAAACGCAAAATATTTTTGTGGCTTATTTCGTGAAGGGTACGAGCCAAGCTGGTCTAAATGAAAGCAGTAATTTAGGTGTCTTCGAGCCGATTGGGGTCTCAAATTTGAAGTAAAAAAATAACAAATTATTTTTCACGAATTTTTGTTCCGTTCTCGATGAGGATACGAGCCAACCGGGTCTAATTCATAGTTAGGTATCCTTGAGCCAAGCTGGTATCGAGTCAAGGGAAAAAAAGTAGTGAAATTATTTATTTTGTTTCTTAATATTTCGATGAGGATACGAGCCAACCTGGTCTAATTTACAATTAGGTATCCTTGAGCCAATCTGGTATCGAATAAAGAAAAAATAAATAAAATTATTTAAAACTTGTTTTTTATTATTTCGAGGAGGATACGAGCCAAGCTGGTCTAATTTTACGATTAGGTATCCTTGAGCCAAAAGGGTCTCGAAATGTAAAAAACTAAAGAGGAATCTGAGCCAAAAACGATAATAAGTACAATATTGAGAATGTTTTTTAAGCCAAGAATTATTATGTTTATACTAATTCAGCAGAAATACTGTAAAAACTGGTTCAAATCACCTTACTTACTTATGTTTTAATTAAGGCTTTCACTATAATGTATAATATTATTTATTTCTTATGTTTATCGGTAGGTAGGTAATGCATAAAAACAATCTAAACTGTTCTAAGTTCTTTAATTTAAATACTTAAGTAATTAAAATATCACACAATAATAAAGTAAAATTAAACTATTAATAAAAGTTAGAAGTACAATTTGACTATCTTAAAAAAAGAAAGCCTACACATCGGGCATTTATTTTTTAATGAGAGAACACATTTACTACAGCTAACTGCGTGACCACATGGTATAAAACATATATTCAGGTCTTCTTCCAAACAGATCTTACAATACATTCCAGTAGGCATATAATCTGCACTTGCATTTTTTATATTACATTCACTCTCACTTATTTTTCTTCTGTTCAAATATTCTCCAGACTGCTTCTTTTTTTTCTCTTCACACGTATTTTTACGAATATTTGCGACGAAATCTTTTCCTTTTACAAGTAAAACAAAAGGACAAGTTGGGAACCAGCGAGAATGCTCTGGTAAAGGCAAATCTTCGGGACTCCAATCTTTCAGTCCTGCACCACAGAAATAACATATCACTTTGTCACCTTCTCCAGTGTAAAAAAATCCAGCATCTGCCATATCTTGTGGTTTTTGAGCTAAGCCAACAGGCCAGCTATTGAAACTATTTAAACGTATGTTTTCAGCCGCATATCGAGAATGCTTGGGCACAGGAAACTCCATTAATTTAACTGCAATTTATTTTTTAAATGTAAAAATACAGGTTGCCTCAAGATGCGTATGTTAGTGCTTATGTTCAAACTAACTTTGAATACCTCGCGACACCGAACACAAATTTTATAAAAAATATCTACAAACTTGTTTAGACATGATATTTAATTTGCATTTATTACCATTGACAAATGATACCTACATGCTAGAGAAACAACATAGTGCATTCAACGCCGTATATAACGTAGGTATTGTAAACAGAACGATGGATGTCTGTTCTATTTGCGAGTTAGACTCATATTATGAACGCTTATCATTATCAGGTGCACACGACAACTGCATCGCAAACGTAGCCCATTGGCAGCATAAACGTAGGTAAGTAACTAATGTTGTTTTGCGTATTGGTTTTGCAAGCAAATTGTTTCACTGCATAGAGACGTTCGCCAACATCGGAACACTGAATAGAGATGTTCGCCAACATTGGAACACTGAATAGAGATGTTCGCCAACATCGGAAACGCGATCATCATATTCAAAAATACGATTGGGAATTCTACCCCACCGTGAGCGAAGCGAACGGAAGTGAGCGTAGCGAACGTGTGGTGGGGTAGAATGCCCAATAATACACTACTAACAACCTTAAAAATACAGATCAGTCATAGATGGCGTTAAAATAACACATACATACACTAAAGTTACACTTCTGGGGCCTTACATACAAACGTTGCTTAAATTTAGTCAGTGTTTTAAATGTTCCGACTCGTTTTCGCGCGTGACATTTCAAATCAGCCAAAAGTTGACAGAAGATTTTAAGCATTGACTAACTTTAAGCAGCGTTTATAAGTAAGGCCCCTGATATACTGCTTGTACTTAGTTCTTTTCATCTGCTACGCGCAGCGCTGCGGATGTAAAATTGAAAAGATCCATTCAATTTGCAATATTTTGTATTGCAGTAGTATCATCTTCTTCTTCATTTCCTAGGGCCCCACAAGTAGTAGTATAGCATTTGGTATTTGGTCCAAAATGTCCCGCAACGACCATAAAACCAAATCTATATAATTATTATCTATTCTGTGGTACAATGGAATAGGTATATCCAAAATTTTTCGACTTCTATTTCTATTTTAATTTATGAAAATATAGAACCTAAGAAACTAATATTTGTTTTTATTATTGAAGTTTAGAAATTGCGCGTGGCTGATGATGTCATACTTTCCTTTCAATAGTTTTCGACCATTGCATTGCCTATATCCTCGGACCCTTTGAATAAATTCTGTGCTCGGACCTATCCCATAATCACACATAATTTAAAAAAGTTACTCTATTGTATTTTGTGCCAGGAAGCTCTATTGGTTTTGAGTTAAGTTCACATATACCGCATATACGTCATAATATCTTTGTTTTTATTCACTTTTTTGTTCATAGGCGCTGTTCCATTAAGCGATGAGTGACGTCATCTTAAAGTCCGACGAAAGTAGTTCAATCAAAGCCTGGAATACTAATAATCCGTGACTATTTTTTATGTTATAATTTAAGTAAAGTAGTGGTCTGCTGGGTTAGCATGGACGGTAGACAAAATTGTCTTTCCCCGTTTTACGTCACTTTCTTCATACTTGCTTGGAGTAAAACAGGGGAACGACAGTTTTGTCTACCGGCCGTGCTAACCCTACAGTAAGCCTTTTCCTTGAAATGGTTTTGTAATTTCAATAAATTAAAAAAAATTAACAATCCCTATTGTATTATATCTTGAGCAATATGGAACTTAAAAGCAAACAGTGGCCCTTGCGACCTATAAAGAGCCTCCTAAAAAGAGGTGCTTTTGCTATTGATATAGCTTTGTTCTTTTAATGCGTTTTGCTTAATGGACCAACCTGGACAGTCCCATTAACTAGTACATTTGTACTATGGTGCACACACAGCTTAGCTTTATGCTCAGACAGCCTTAGCATAGCCAGCCCCAGCATTATTGGGATACTTAATGCAAGACATAAATCATAATTATCTCCTCAAAACAATTTGCTTTATTTTTCTATAACTCTATAATAAATACAAAAGATGAACATACTTAGTCATACAACAATTTAATAAAATATAAGACTTACAAACAAATAATACATTCTATAGTGGTGTATTTGCGAGGCTCATAGCTGTGGCTTCACATCCTTGTTTAGTATGAGCAGGGGGTTCTGCATGTCAAGCTGACACTGCGCAATGTCACTGAGGGCTCCTTGGATCTTCTCCAGGAGAATCTCGCCTTGACGCACCACCTGAAGTGTGAACCAACATTATATTTTGTAGTATTAAAGTGATAAGGATAAGCAGCACATCAGTGGCACATCTAGTGTTACAGATGTGTAGGCTATGGTGACCTCTTCCCATCATGAGGGCCATGCACTAGTTTGCTACCTATAGCATAAAAAATAACCTTGTGTAGCAAATACCTTCCTTCACAATAATAATGTAACTTTCTTTTATTTAAATAGACATGATATTACAGTTTCTTTATGATGATGGTGATGGTATAACCTGTCCCAGTGATTTTTGACCCCTGACCAAACAGATAGGTGTTATAATTTTGCATGAACTGATTAGGTTTTTATGTTTGAATGAATTCACTTTTTAATATTATACATTTGGCCATATTTCACATGATGTTAGGCGATGATAATCTAGTCGACACTGTAGCATGTTAGCCTAGAGAAGCCCTGCTCACTCTCCTCTTGAAAACTTCTACATTACAATACAAGAAACACTTATTAGTAAAGAGTTATTAGCTATGATTCAAGAAAATGTGTACAGCTTATTGTAAACCATCAACTCTTTTTTACTTAATAAAGATAATTTGCTGAACTCTATGTTAGAACTTTTTATTTTATTTATTTTTTTTTTTTATGTATATATATAGGTACACAAAACAAATTACAATCAACGACTTATTCCAAATAGGTAAATATACAAACAAATCTGTTCTGGATTGTAGCTTAAACTATGTGTACACAGAAAAAATATAAATTACACAATCACTACCGAGACATGCAATGCATGATGAGAGTAGGCACCCATCAGCAAAATCACAAGCTTTTACCACGAGAATAACAATAAGTATTTATAATAACCATTTATTTTATCCTGCCACTGAAAGGTTGGACTATACATTTTTAAAATAGGTATCTAGGAATTATTTATACTTTCTAAATAATTTAATGTTCATATAAAAACTGGGCAAGAATATTTTCAATAGCAGTCCTCACCTCTTCCAATTGCTCTGCAGCTTCTTTATTCTCGGCCTCCAATCGTCTCAAGCTTTGCACCTGTAACTCAGTGGAGCTCTCCTCACTCGGCAGTGACTCTATCAATGTGTCAATGTCCTTCGCACACCTTGATATCAATGCTGCAAATAAAACTGCATAGTCTTCTTGATTCTGTTGCTGTTGCGGCGTTTGCGACCCGCTTCGGTCGAACCCCGGGAATTTGCTAGGCGTAGAAAACTGCTGCAGTATTCCTATACTGTTGCAAAAGTGCTCAGCTTGCTGGAATTCATATAATTATTTTATGAGTTTCTCTTGTACTACATTCCGCATAGCACAAGCATAGTTTGACCCAGTGACCCCTGTTTAATTTATCAAAGGTTTGACCACAGTTTCAAGGTTGTAACTATACCTGATTTATAGTGTCCTGGAGTTGGGTGAGCCGGTCGGCCATTGTAATTGTAGAGCACTACGATGAATTTGTTTTATTTGATATAAAATTAAAGTTGAAAATAAATGAAGCGTTCCAGAATCTTTCTTTTTTCCGTTAGAAAGAAAGAATTTAGAATTTCTTGCGAATGCAAGCAAAATAAATGTGCAAATGCAAACAAACAACACTACCTCAAGTAGGGATGTTCTGATACTAGTTAATACGAGTAAGTAAGTACTCGATACTTGGGTAAACTATAGATATCTGGTACTCGCGGGGGAGAGAGGGAGGGGGCGGACGGGGAAGGGAGCGGGGTGGGTAACCTCTCTCTGCCCCCCCCTTTTTGCAGCAAACATATAGTTTTTTAGCTATAATTTATTTTCTGTTTAATTAACCTCACTTTTGCTATCTCTAACTACTCTGATTGATGAATCGTGTAGGGGAGGTGCTGGTGAACTTAGTGATCTGCGTTTCATAGTTCCTAGCGCTTCGCCGGCCGCTGCCGCGGCACGCTCGCAAGCTCGCTCGGCTCGCGCGTGTGTTGTCGCAGGTTCAACCTAACCTAACCTAGTGATCTGTGTAACAGACTTTTTAGCTCTACTTCGTTTCGCTACCTACCCACCTTTAGAGCAGAGCAGAAGAGGTTTTCATAATGTAAATGAATAATAAAACAATGTCAATTATATTTTTACTGGTATTACGTTTTGTTTCTCACATTTCTGTGTATGATTTAACAGCTTTGACGTTTGATTTACGCAATATCTGTCAGAATTGTTAAAATTGCGTTTCATTTCACGTATTTTTTAGGATCTTATTTTTATCGTAATTACTCCAAAACGCATTTCCTCGGTCCAAAAATAGTTTAAACAGATTAGGACGAACCCCTAGAACACATTTAAACTCACACAATCATTAAAATCAGGTACCGGATAGCTATAGCCAACCCCGATACTTTTCTTTCGATACCAAGTACTTTTTAGCATCGAATCATTCTTTCGACACTTACTTGGTATCGGAAAAAAGTACTAGTATCGAATCAAATCAATTCTGCTAAGTCAAAACAGGATAGAAACACCAAAAGCTCAACGCTAAGCAGCTTTATTTCACCGTAATATTTTTACCTTAAAAAAAGCATAGTATGACCTAACTTCAAGTCAATTAGGCTATAAAAGTAATTTTTTAATGTATACTTAGGGCTAAAACAACGCCATTTTTAATTTAAACAGGATTAAATCGAATGTAAATTTAACGCAAAGCGTTGAATACAATTGGTACACACTACAAACACACACAGTACAGTTAAGGTAATTGTTATACTTAATTAAAACAATTAAATAAAATAAGAACGAATCATTCTCGCGATACCTACTCGGTATCAGAAAGAAAATACTTGTATCGGAAAGAAAGTCAATGAAATAGCAAAACTTTCCTGCAATAAGGTAAAATTTGTTTATTTTTTCAGTTTTGATAAATAATAAAAAATGTATCGATATCAGTAGGTATCAATACTTTTAAGGTATTCATATGAGTGGTATCTAATCATGATTTGAGTACTACTCATATGAGTAGGTATCGATACTTTGGTGGTATCGGAACATCCCTAACCACAAAACCCTTGCCCTGGCTTGATTTTGACAATGACTTCCTAGGAATGAAATGACATCCATCACAGTCATTATAACAATGTTTCTTTTTGACAGTGACACAACAATGCAGCCGATACTTATGACGGCTCCATACATGTGTACATATATTCCAGAAAACCTGCCAACCTAGTGTGAATTCTGTGCTGCCAACAAAGCTCTGCAAACATCAACTTCTTCATACATACCGTGCAAATAGTAGTATGTATACATACACTATTATAATTATACTATTACTAGTTTATACTATTGAACTTCTTTGATTTATAGTGGGTATAATGGGTAGGTTTTATCATGAAGTTATTACCCGAGGTAAGGTTTTACCCTTGTTTTGCCTTTCCCCACATAATAGAGAAAAAACGCAGGATTAGAACAATGAGATTGGGATTGTATTTTCATGATAGTATCGGGGTGATAAATATTATTTTGCTAGGACTGTTACGTCCTAATATTTTATCTGTTATTGTATTATTTATTATTTTCTTTATTTATTACATAAAAAGCGTTGACCTGCCAAAACTGCTGAACGCAGAGACTTGTTTGGAGAGTGGCTTTCTTTTATGACGTAAGCGCGTGCTAAGAAACGATTTTTGAAATTCTACCCCTAAGGGGATGAAAAGAAGAAAAAATGTTTGTAGGTACGTATGAATAACCTACAATTCGTAACGTATCATTTTGAAACTTGACACGTACAAATAAGTTATAAAAATAAATGAAATGGTACTTTTTACTTTATTGAAAATCAACCTCAAAAAGGGTGAATTTTGTAATTAAAGTTACATAGCATGGAAATTATTAGAAATTTGTCCGTGTCATACTGAAACATGGAATGTGTACAAAATAAATAGGTACCTACATAAATGGGACTCGGCAATTTTTGAATTTCGTCCTTTAAAGGGGTAATAAAATACAGGCCAAGGTCCCGTCGTAAGGTGCTCGCATAGCGTAAACAGCTGTAGCTAAAATTTTGAAATTTTGAAGATACTTTCATTACATAGTGTAGGAGTGCGCTAAAATGCAACTTTTATCCCGAAAAAATGAACAGTTCCTGAGGGTTTTTTTTTATGTTATCGAAAAGTTTTCTATACTGTGAGATCAGTGCGTAAAGTCTCATTTGCCCAGTAATTTCACTGGCTACAGTGCCCTTCAAACCGGAACACAGTAGTGCCTGCACACTACTGCTTAGCGGCAGAATAACTGGCAAAGCAGTGGTTAGCAGCCTACCTAGACGAACTTTGCAGAAAAGTCCTACCACCTAGTAAAAGTGGGGCAAAGTCGCCGGCATAAGCTAGTAAGAAATGTAAGTAAAATTAAAGACTTAGGTAATAATTATTATGCTTTATTAAAAACCATTATATACCATAACGTCATCACCAACAACGATAGGTACCTAAACATTAAAATGTCGATATGATTGCGTGTGCAGAAATTAAATAGGTTATTATCTCATCTATTCCAGAGATATAAGAAAGATCTAAGTACCTACTTACTAATTTAATTATAAGTGCCTAAAAAAATATTATTGAAGAAAAAATAACATAATTATGTACCTATAGGTATTTATTGACTAGATGAAGCTAAATGTCAAAGCAAATTCAAATCAATATAAGTAATTGTTATTGCAAATATTGCAATACAATCAGAGTAAATAATACTTTATATTATGAGATCAAAATTAATGCCTACATAGTTTAGTTTATATTTGGTTGGCCATATCCATTCAAATTGTGTTCAATCAACAACCACCTATATCGATAGGTAGGGATCCCTAATCATAAAATTGGTACTTAGTAACAATTATATTATACTTAGCGCTATCTGCTTGGATATATGACAATGAATAGGTATAAAATTGAAGGTGATGAAAATTGGCAACTAACAACCTAAAAATACAGCGTTAATAGTAGGTATACTAGGTAGGTGCTTAACAGGATGTTTACCGTGATTATAAACATTTCAATTATAGCAAAAATCCAGTAAGTAGGACTTACCTACTAATAAAAATGTAGTGAACAACCATAAAAGTTTAAAACAGTGTCCTAAAACATAGATTGATTGGGAGTGATTTCAATGAAAAATAAGACATGAGATTAGGCAGGTTTCTGCTACGGAAATAAATTAACGTCGTTTTAGATTATGAAACCAAGTCAAAGCATGATTAAACACTTTTTATTTTTCATTGAAATTACCTTTAATATAAACAAAATATAGGCAAAAGTATTATACCTATTATGTATTATGCTTAATGTATACTGCAACGACCTATCGCTACTATGTGACTAATGATACGTCTTTGATAGATATTAATACGTAGTATGACTAAATTAAATTTAAGTAGCGTAATAATGACATTTAGTGAAGGAACAAACATTTCAGTGACTACAATAGGTAAATTATATAAATAATTAATTAGACATCAATTCAAGTAATATGGACTTAATTAAACAGTCTTTGAGATGAAAGTTACCGCTTATCATAATTATTGTATCTGATCAATCCTATATTTATTACCATTTTATTACAAGCACACCGATTGAAAAAATATGACAAGGATTGTTAATTATTATTTTTATTAAGTATTTTTCTTTAATATACCTACTTTATAAAATAAGAGCGTAGATTTTAACAACAACATAACATAACATGACTAGATGCGTCTGAGCATTGTCAGTAGTTAATTATATTAACAGTGATAATAATAACAACATAGGTATCATCTAGATAATTAAATAAATAATGATATTATTTATTATATTACTTGTACATAAAAAATATAATTATGTATCTCATAATTAGGATAATAAGATAAAATAATAAATGAGAAAATAATAAGTAAATACGATGCATTTTATAAATACCTATAAAGGGAATAAATTATTATTAAGGTACATTGGTGTCATTAAGTTACTTAAATAGGGGAAAGTAGAAACTTTTTTACTATCGTGCTAGTGCACCAAGCTTATTTCTCAGTTGTGAATCTGCAGGTAAAGCCAATGCCCATTTACGTACACCAACGAGCATAACTGAACTCAGAACTAGTATTGCACCAAATACTGAATATTTGCTTGGGATCTCATTGAAAAACATCACTTGCCATAAAAAAGCAAATACAATATCAGCAGATCTAGCAATCGCTACTGGTCCGGCTTGCTCCATTTGCAACGACATTGTCAGCAGAATTTGACCTAGATAGCTAAACAAAGCCAAACAAACAACTAAGAATCTTTCAGTGCCACAATTAGGCATACACAGCACGCCTAATATAATAGAGTACAGTAATGTCTGTAAAATAGCAATAGCACCAAAGTTTGTCATAATTACAGAAAAGTGCAGACCTTTGAGTACACGTAAAAGGACATAGGCATTGGCTCCAAATATTGTAGATACAAATGCCGCCACAGCACCCTTCAAACTATTGTAGTTTTGATTGTGATCAGCGTTTGAATCATCTCCGAATAGAAAAGGAGGGTGAGTGATTAAAATTACTCCAATAAGAGTTAAAACAATAGAAATAGTGTTCCAAATACCGCAAGGCTCTTTCAAAAATACGCGAGCAAACAATGCTACAAATACAGGCACAGAAAAGACAATTACAGATGCATCTGCCAGGGGCATGTTCCTAAAAGCGTAAAAACTTAACATTAGTCCAACTGTTCCTACAATAGATCGCAAAATCAATAATAGACGTTTTCCTTGAGGGAACACTGTCTGTTCTGTATAAATAACTATAGGTATTGTCGGAAGCAAAACTCCTACGAAACGAAACATTGCAAGTTGCATTGGGTCAATGTTAACCAGGCTTTTCACAATCACTGAACATAATGAAAAGAAGAGTGATGATAATGTTGCAAGTATCAAACCTAGATAAGGACATCGTTTTATAAGTGGTCTTTTGTTTTCATGAAGATTCGGGAGTGTCTCATCTCCGCTTCCCGCTGATAGATCCACCAAGTGTTGAAGCTCTAGATGTTCAGGCATAGTTCTTCAGAAGCTTCCTGAAATTGCACTCCAAATTTAATAGTGCAAACCTTGTGCAAACTAGATAAGTAGGTAGTTAGGTAGTACATATCAACTATCATTAAAAATAACCAAAATATTAACTTAGTCCTAAATATAGCTTGTTAAATAGATAGGTACTTACGTGTTAGGCGCTATACATTAATTAAACCGAGTGGTTAGTATTGTTAATTTGCTTTAATCTTCATTTCTATCATTTGTCAGCTAAACATAGCACATTAATGAAATATAACACAGTTCGAAAAACATTTTACTGATACTTCATTTTTCATGTTAGACGACTAATTTTAGAAATCCAATCCAAGCGCAAGCAAATTATGAATGAGCCGTGCGCGCGCATGTTTTGCTACAGATAAAACTTATTATGAAACTAGATAGAAGTTACTATAATACGTTCTTTCACAGTTTCACAGCTTACTTTGCGATAATATTTAGAAGTTACATTAGGTTTTTTCTTGATACTTACGATTTACAATCTACATAACGATTTATGTAAAATTTGTAAGTGAATAACAATTTAAAAAAAAAAAATAGATACCTAATGTGTATTTAAACCTATATAAATAATATAGGTTTAAATACACATTAGGTATCTATTTATTTTCGTCAGAGGATCCATCACTGATTAGAGGAAAAAACATCGACTAGGATCACTGATCGTACGCTGGATTGTACATGATATCGTACGAAAATTGAGCGCCACTCCGAGCGTCCTGAGAACTATAATTTGAAAATCCATCGCGTTGATTTGTTGGTTTGATTAGTTCCGAGGACGCTCACGATGTCACTTTTAGCAATCAGCGCCAAAATGGCGAAAATCAAATGGATGCCTTCAGTCAATATTGGTCAATATAAATATGAAGTCTAGCATATTAGTTATTATAGTATAATATTATAGAGGTCAGTGACTAGGATCCATTATAATCAAGAAGGAATGAATCTATAGATTATTTCTTTAATCTGTGAGAAATGCCTTCCTGTGGTCATTGTTTTCTGATTTTTTTTCTGTATTCTGTTGTCTATGGTTACGTTCTTGTTTATTTTATCAATTTTTAGGTAATAACTACATAATGTATTTTCTTTTGTTATATCTTGTTCCTGAATCTTAGATATTTTATGTAAACAAAGGGGATAACAGTGCAAAAAATATCTTTTATAAAGGTAGGTTACTATATTTGACAAAAAAAATATTAAATATTATTTGTCTAGTCATAATCTGCTTAATTATAAAATAAAAATCGTTTTGTACTATCTATTTTAACGTTATATCTGATATATAAAATTTTATGATAAAGAAATCGATTTTTGGTAGAAAATATTTTAATAGACTGGTAAGACTGTAGAGGATCTAAACATTTTTTCGTTTTCGTCCTGGGATTTATATGATGGTATCATACCATTATATGCCATATTTTCTTCAAAGACACATCGTGCTACTTTCGTGAACTTTTCGAGATATGATGAAAAGTATGTAAAATATAAAAAAAACAGGTCGAACTAAATATCTTTTGATCAAATATGAATAAATCTCTGGATTTAAAATTACAGAATGATTGTCAGAATAATTTATAAGGTTTCTGGTTGGTTAAAAAACATAAGTAATGGATGATAATGTTTTATTTACGTCTTCCTAAAATTGTACCTTTAGAACTTTGGGTTTGCAAAATCCTACTTCATAGCCTACTAATATTGTGTATGCAAAGTTATGCTTGTTAATCAGTAAGATTGATACTCTTTAAATCCATTTAATAAAAATATTTTTCAGAAGTAAAAAAATGTTTTGAGCAACTGGTATGTCACTTTGACAGTGACTTTTCGTGACATTACTTTGTTTACATAAAAAATCTAAGATTCAGGAATGGAATATAAGTATATTTTGGTTTGAATTTGAATTATTTCAAAATTCTATTCTGTGGTTCGGTTGGTTCATAAATAAGAGAATATACGTTTGGTTTTCTATCCCATTTTGATCCCATTTAATGTAATATGTAATGAATGAATGACTATGAACAATAACAGTGAACACAAAGTCCCATTATTAGGCGAATCTGTATTTATAATAATAGAAGAAAGGATTGGAAAAGTTAGCGAAAAACAACGTAATGTTTTATTCAAAAAGTTTGGGACTGCTTGCTATAGAGTATTTCCCACCTTAATTTTGCCTGAGCTAACTAACGTTATCGTGTTCTGAAATCTGCTTGCTCTATAGTTCTAGATGAAGAACTACTTATGCTTCATTCGGTTTTTGGCGCGGTGCTTCAAAGGGCCTTGGACATACTAGAAAAATACCCAACACTAACCACATATGTGACTGCCAGTAAGCTCAGAAGTCTCGTAGAAATAAAAGGAGAAAACAACCATTGCTACAGAGTGTTCCCAAATATCAATTACTGCCCTTGCTATGCATTCAATCATCAAGTACTTGAGAAAAAAAGTCAGGTATGCATGTGAAGTCTTTGTAAAGTTACTCTATAGCCATAGATGAAGTTGTAACCAATATGACTGAGAGTTGTAGTTAAATGTTGAAGTATGTTATAAGTAGTATGTATTTATATTTATATTAGGTATTTCATATTATGTAGATATATATTCATATATACATAATATATGTATCATGCTATGTTAGATTATTATATTTACGGTTTTAAGTGTATGGTATTAGTATATTTAGTTTATATTATATGTATTGTTTTTATTTTCTTAAGTAATTATACTTTGTTGTCTTATTGTTGTTCTTAGTATGTAAGTTGTAACTGTAATAACACCAACCGTAATTTTTGTATCTTTAATTCCTGTCCATCCTAAGGTAGCCTGGAAGAAATCGCTTAATTATGTAATTTTTTATGTGCATTTTTTGTTTATTTATTGGTGTTCAATAAAGTATTATTGTATTGTATTGTATTGTATGTTATTTCTGGAAAGTATGTATTCAAGAATTGTCACAAGCAACTTTTGTCTCAATGGGTGTTACTTCTATAATATACTCTCTTACTAATAAACAGTGCAGAATAGTGGGATAGCTGCTCAGTGTTTTTGCAATTTTTGATTTGTTAGAAACAAAATGCACACTAACAATTCTTCCGCTACACAGTGTTTATTAGTAGGTAAGGGGGTAATTAGATACCCAATTTTGTAACAAAACAAACCACATGTACATGAAAAACATTGTAATATGAAAATACTGATTTTGTTGGAAATAAAGTCACCGAGATCTGGTGCAACCTACCTAGACAAACTTTACAGAAAAGTCCTATGACATAGTAAAATTAAATAATAGTTAAACTTTAAAGTGCTACTAATTTCATAGGACCTAAGACTAATATGCAGCAGAACTAATAAAAATGATTGATTTTCCAGATTCTGTGTAAGCACATCCTTGCTGCTAGAATAGCGTTGATACTCGGCAAGACAGAAGAGCATGTTGTGACTCCGGAACAGCACCTGATGTTGATCAAGTCTATGTATAATTTAGATGAGAAACATGGATGAGGGAACTTCACAGTATTATTTCACAGCAGCAATGGACTCTGGAAAGACTCTGTGTAGTTTATTGAAGGCTATACAGTTTCAAGAGGTTTTTTTTGTTTTCTTTGATATTACCATTTAGTTCTAAGTCATAAGTCAAATGTTTTTTGCATAGGCCATTTTTAGCTCATTTACAAGTCAAAATTATATTACATACAATTCAAGGTATTGTTCTAAGCATAACAAAATGACAAATTGCTTAAGCGTCAAATATAGAAGTATGTAATATAATAATGATATAATATAATAATTATAGAAAAAACCAAGAAGATATTAAAAAATATTTATTTGCTAAAAATATCTGGGGTGATTATATAACTAAATAAATATGTATCCGACACCATACATGAATCACACTCATGAGAATTTTAATACTAAGGTTATATAACTGTGATTGCAATGCAACAGGCATAATTTCAATCTAAACATATAGTAAAACTGTAACTGGGCTAAGTCTGTATATTGAATATTGGTTGCATGACACTTCCTTATCGATACATAAGTATAAGCATTCTTTTTTTAATTTTTTTGACTGTCTGTCCATTTGAACATGCATCACGCTGTAACTACTGAACGGATTTTGCTGAAATTTAGTATGGTAATAGGGATTTTTTCAGAATACCATTTAGGATACTTTTTGTTTTCTAAAACGGCCAAGTGCGGGTTTCACAAGAAACATGTATGTACTTTCTATGCAAGATTTTTATGTTTGTATTTTTTTTTATTTGTAGGTACTCCTCCTGTCGATGGGAAGATGGAAGGGAAAGGGAAAAGGATGGATGGATGAGGAAAAACAACCGCGAAGGAAGGCAGGCTTTGTTGCCATCCCATCCATTGATCCATTTCTCCTATCTTTTCCCTTTCCCTTCCATCTTCCCTTCGACAGGATGAGTATAAATATTTTTTTTATGGAAGAACCTTCTATGAAGTATTAGAAAAAAAAGATGAATGAAATCGGTAAAGCCATTCTCAAGTTATAGTGTGACCAGAAGAAATAGGGGATCATTTTTATATATATACATAACTATTGTGAATTATTTCAGTCAGCAGTACTATGTGCCCTGCCAGAAGGCCTCAAGCTGACAGTTGAGGAGGGCAAGTGTGTACAGGCCTCCGCATATATCCCGTCTGACAACTTCACCGAGTATCACGTCCGAGATGATGTTGATGTTATGTTCAAGGTAAGTTGATCATGTCTACCTAATTAATGAACTGACGTAAATATGGTTAATCCAGTTATTTTAAACACTGGTCTTATTGCAGTGGAGTTTTTTTTTTTTACTATCTTTGAAAATGAGACTGAAATTATAAATGTTGAAACCTTAGCACACTTTTTATAATAACAGGCGTGAGTAAAGTTGTTATTTTTTTCTTGTAGATAAGTATATCAGTGCTCTCGGAATGTCTCAACATATTTGGGTCGGGAGAGGAATCCAGCCTTAAGATGTATTACAGAAGCGAAGGATCTCCTTTACTATTAGTGTAAGTACCTTACTACCTCATTACTAGATGAATGATTTCATAGTAAATTGGTATCTCTAAACTATAGTATGTTACAGAGTGAATTTTTTTGGGCTGTAGATGCCCAAATCACCATGCTCGTCTGCACTAAAGATTGACAGGCTCTAAGTTCGCACTTATCTCTCTTTCCCCGGTTTCTCGTACGATTGTCAAACTCGTGTCAAGTCAACACACCAAATACTGTACGCTCATTGGCTGAAAACAGCCGATGGTCAACAGGCAAGGCAACTGAGCAATGGGTGTTCAAAAATTTAACAAACGTACGAAAACTCGGGGGAAAGTGTCATTTAGGTCAGTTGTATTGTAATAGATTTTTTTTTCTTTGATATGCTTGCATTTGGCCAGGGTCTCTAGCACTCTAGCCTTAAAAAACCCTAGATTATCATCACCCTCGTTGGCCTAAAGACGTCCACTGCTGAACATAGGCCTCCCCCAGAGCGCGCTACCTTGAGCGGCTGCTTGCCTCCTGCATCCATCGGCTCCCCGCGGCTTTCACAAGACCAGACCGGCTAGTGGGAGCCTGCGCTGCGTCGTCCGGTTCCCGGGCGCCACTCGAGAACTTTTCTTCCCCATCGGTCGTCCCAGATTACATCTGTCAGGAAATCACGACCCAGGTAAGGCGTTCATTCCTTTGCTGTCCAAATTATAAACGAGTAAAAACTGAAACGTTCCTTTCCAGGTTACAGCCGCAATCCATCCACAACGTGATGACAGACTGCGAGATGTCGACGCAGGCGGCGGACGCCGTGCTGGAGCTGAGAGACGAGGATGCTGCGGAGGTAGCCAAGCTGGTGCTGAAGGCGCCGGCCTTCCTCGGCCTCCTCGCCGACATCGAGCGCTCGTGTGACGTCATGGAGCTGAGCCTGTCGCCCGACCATCCCAACGTCAGCATCGTTACTGACGGCATGCAGGTCCGTGACATTCGCTGAGGGTGGGACTGGCCGCCTCTTGTTCGGTGGTCAGGACCGCCGTGCAAGAGCTCGTCTAAATATCAAAAACCAAAGCATCGTTGTGCAAGGGACGTCACAGATTATGATCTCCGCGGCGGCCGCGAGGTAGTTGTATAACAGTTTTGTTTGCTAGAAAGCGATGCCTCATTTCGGAAACTTTAAAAGCTTATTTACTTCTTGATTTATTTACATATCGATTTTACTTATTTTTTCAATTATTGCATTCTTTTAAATCTACTGAAGAAAATAATATACAGGGGCTATTTTTAAACAAAAAAGTAAAGATACCTAGTTTCTAATCTTTTTTAAAGTTGTAGAAATAATTTGTTTGTTTTAATGAGTAGCTAGGTACCTAGGTTCTAACGGATCCCATCTATTATTTTTTGCAACTGATCTCACAAAATATTATGTTGAGCTCCCATCAGGTTCCAATTAAAAAGTTGTACGCAAAAGCTGTCAGAACAAGTTCTTTTGAGGTTGAACATATCGTCAACGACAAAGACTTAAAATGAATCCTGTATACTTGTTGGCCGTGTGGTTGTGCATCCGTATTATGTAAAAATTGCAACAGTAGAGCAACAGCAGTAGCAAGGCAACAGCGGTAGCAAAGCGACAGAAAACATTTAGCAATCGGTGGCAGTCGCTCGTCTGTCGCCGAATGCACTTTGGCCTTCCATTCTAGCGCCACAAGCAACAGAACAGCAATAGAGGGAAACAAAATAATGCACTTTTTAGTTCATCGATCGTTCGACGGTCGGTGATCTAGCGCTCGATCCCTCTCTGCTCCACCAAAGTGGGGTTCGACAGTTTCGACAGCAACGATTGCGAAATTTAAGCTTGTTGCAAACTTTACGTAATAAGCTAGCCGGTTCATGAGTAGGACCACCCCATTTCTTCCCGGGGGTGCCGGAGGAGGCGGCTAAGGGAAAACGGGGGAGGGGGAATTACCAGCAAAGTTCCCCGCAGCGACCGACAGAAGCCGGTACATCCATACACACTAGCGCAGCCGCCGCGGGGCGGCCGGCGCGCGCGGGGACACTTGCGGTGCGAGTAGTCCACCGATTTGAAGTTGCTCAGGGAGCTATGCTTGGAGTTCTCTGAGGGACCGAATCAGAAATGAGGTGATCCGACAGAGAACTAAGGTAACCGACAGAGCCCATAGAATTAGCAACCTGAAGTGGCAGTGGACTGGTCACGTTTGCCGCAGAACCGACGACGGTTGGGATAGACGTGTTCTCGAGTGGAGACCGCGGCTTGGCTAACGTAGTGTAGGTGGCTGTGGCCGCCTGGAGCCCCGCGCGGGGGCGCCGAGCGCTGGGAGGCCTGGCTCCAGCAGTGGACTGGTACAGGCTGGTGATGATGATACTTGTTCAATTTTATAGTAATCGAATAGCCTATTACGCTAGATACCAAGATAGGCTCTACGTCCCTCGGACCTGGAATACTCCATCAGATAGAGGATTCCAGATGTGAAGGACCCTACTAAGGTACATGTAACGCGTGGCCCGACAGGACCGGTCGTGTATCGATATGCCATCCTCCTCCGCCATGGTGTCGAGCTTCACATGCGAGGCTCCGCTCACCGTCCGCTACCAGTTGTCGCACATCCGGCACATCATGAAGGCTCTCGCCATATCTACCAAGGTATGTAATATTGGCTTTAACTGCTCAAAATAGCCTATTTGCAACCAATTTTTTGACGAAATTTGCTTACATCTGTCCAGATGTTGAGTTGGTAATTTGTCCTACTAATCTTGACGAAGATTTGTAACGAATAATACGATTTTATAGATTTTTGCCGTCGGTTTTGTCGGTATATTACTCCCAAAAAAGGAGAGAGTTTCCTGCGGTGTCGTTAACTGGCCGGTTTTAATAATATTTGGTAGAAACATTACATACTCGTTGAGTTTTAGTTTCATGAGTTTTTTTGCTGAATACTATTAATAAACAAGTATTTCAAATGTGGGCAAAATCGTCAAGAGGTTGTCAAGTTATAAAATTCTGTTCGCAGAACTACTAAATACATTTCGAATCGAAACCTTTCCGATAGATCAGTGGTGGGAAAATAAAAAAAATATTTGCTCAAATATTGAATTTTCTGCTACAAAATGAACCATCAACGACGTATTTGCTTGTTCAGGTTGTGCTGAGGTGCAGTTCTAACGGACTCCTCTTACTGCAGTTAAAGCTGGAGAAGGAAGATCAGCGGCAAATGTTCTCAGAGTTCTACATAGTTCCCTTGCTAGATGATTAGTTAGTTTATTCATTTATCATAAGTAGTCTGATTGTTAAATAAAATACAGTTTGCAAAATATAATTGTTTATATTCCATTTCCCAAATATTACATACATCAGAGGAATGTTTCTCGTTAGTTTACTGAACATTGATATTGTTGACGTGAGAACTGTCGAACATTACAAGCTTACAAGTTCGAACATTACAATTTTATGCATTACTTGTACATCAAACAAAATTACTATCATGTTTATTAATTAAACTTAACAATTCCAGCAACACTCATAACGCTGTAACTTACGAATTATTAATAATATTTTAATACAGGTGTCCCAAAAATTTGTAACAAGTGGAAATCCACAATCCGTCAAAAGGTTGAGAGCTTCCAAAAGCGAAGCACACCAATGTAGGTATACCTATGTTCAGAGTTGTGACATGGGCAATCGTGGATCTGACTTAATATGCGTAGGTACCTACCTAACTATAAAAGTGGCCCTTGAATTCCTGGCACTAACTTCTAGGACATTGTACAATGTAAGGTCTACAACATTGGTGGTATAAGTAGGTACAAAATGTACAATTTCACGTATTAAATGTGGTTAATTCCTAATGTACCGGCAGGTGTCTACCTAGAGACCTATAGGCAGATTAACGTAGTGATTTCAGGTAGAACCGTTCGTGTCAAGAAAATGTCCAAAACACGTTAATTTCAGTTACAAACATTAAGTTCTTTCTGAACTTCATTCTCGTCGGAATATTGACCACCTATCTATAAAATATATTGACCATGCAGCACCTAAGAAGAAGGTTTAGTAGGTAATACGTAATTAATTTCATCTGTTCAATGATGTACCTACCTACTTAGGTAAATAAAATGGGAAGATTAGGGAAGTACGTCCTCGCATCGCTTACTAAAAACTGCGCCTGAATCGTGCTCTTTCTTGTCGCACCATGTGCGCCTGTTTTCGAGGAGCTTTATTCCTTCTTCCCTCTTTTAGTTACGTCAGTCTATCTGAATAAGATTGATACTACATATGTTGAACGAACGTATTATTTAGTTATAAAAAAACGATCATTAAGAAGCACAGGGACAAATCCAATTTCACTAGTTTAATTTTACAGGAAATAAAACCATGTAGTTTTTAGGTCTTTGAGTTTCCAGGATATCATTCTTAAGCATTAGGAAAGAGCACTCGAAATTCTAGAAACTCTTTCATTTGGACAACACCTACTTGAGCATAAAAAGTGTTTTGAAACGATTTGTCCTTTTTTACGTAGTATACCTATACGATAAAAACCGAAATCAACCTAAAACGGATGCCCCTATTTGTTCATAAGGTCCTCAAATTGTCCCTCTTGTCTGCAAACCGCAAAACAGGGTACCTAACAATTTTATTTCATTTGAGGTTTTTGGAACTTAACTATTTCAGTTCAAAATGTGTAGACATGATAAATACTTATGTTATAGTAAAATTCTTAGTCTGTCCGTAGTCTTTGTTAAGTACCTTAAGAAACTTCGTTTCTTAACCACAGCAAAGTTATTTTCAATTATTTGACACACATTTAACACTAAGAAAATAATTAATTATTCTAGAAGAATAGGAATTCAATGAACTGGAGAATTGAGTATCTTTTCGAAAAGCACAGCCGTGGCTCTGCAGGCTGGATGACATATTTTTTTAATTCAAAGTACAATATGTAGGAAACAAGCATACGGTATATATACGGTACCGTAGCCATGGACAAATATTGGTATATTTACAGTTGCCCCCACATGAATTGCCAACAGGTGGCAATTGGCAATAAAAGTGCCAGTTGCCACCCGGTGGTGACTGGGAAGTTGTTGCCTCACTTCATATCGCTGTACACTGCTGCTTGGATCGCCAACCCCTCATTGATATTGTCTCATAAATTGAAATGTTTTCAGTTTAGATTATTTTAAAAAATACACAACAATTAAACTATTTCTAGTTCAAAATTAATCTAGGTAATTACCCACTCATAAAATGTAAACCTAAATAAATAAATAGGTACGTACAACTTAGACCTACTTTGTCAGATTTTTAGAGCGTTGATATTTACCCCCTTGCCAATAAACACTGCATAACAGTGGAATAGCTTCGCAGATCTTTACCCATTTCAAACTCAATAGAAAGAAACAGAACACTATATGCACTATACTTCCGCTACACAATGTTTAATAGTAACGAGGTTAGTTTGTGCCAACATTATTAAGTAGGCCAAAAAATAAATAATATTATACAAGCCTATAGATTCGTGGTGCCTATACAACTGACGAAGTGAGTGACTGAACGATATCTCTTGTTTACATCTATGTCAGGAAGATGGCATTGAAATTAACTACTTTACATATAAATTATACCTACCTACATTACATTAAAATAAGTATCTACTTACATTGTGTTGCATTGTCTTACATAGCTAAACGAAAAGACTGACAAAAACAAACTGACAAGTGGGTTTGGCGGGAACGCGGAAAAGTTCACGTCATTGCATTGTATTATTTTTCAAAACTTGAGCTTTTTGCAGTTTTAATATTTAAAATTGGTGGCGTGTTACGCATTAAGTGCTGAATTACGAGCATAAGTGTAGGCAAGTGATATAATGTGGTGAAATGTGATTTATCGTGTTGCTTCCAAAACTCCACAAAGCTTCTAGTAAAGTTGCCACCACTTTACTAGGGCATGACTTAGACTGGACTATGACTGACTCAGACTGTGACTGACACTTGACTAAGAGAAATATTCTAAACACGATGAAAAATTACAATACTTGACACTGGCTAAATACACAATGTGTGGAGCCAAAACAAAAGAAACTAAACGAAAAAAAAAAATATTTTAGGACATGTCACACAGCGCCATCTAGCCCCAAACTAAGCAAAGCTTTAGGTTGTATGGCTTGTACCAGACATGTACTTCTTGAAATAGCTGATAGAATAAATAAATACGTTTTGTTTGTAAATACATAAAAAGATAATTAATTTGTCTTTGCTTACACAAAGTGTACTTAGTATAATATAATACCCAGACACAGAATCATCGATGTTTGTCTTGGGTGGGAATCGAACCCACAACCGACAGTTCAGGCGACACAGCTACCGCCAACAAAGCTATGAGGCCAGTATAATTGCAATATTTCTGTCTTATTCATTATCCCTTAATTATAAGAGTACCGCCATACCTTAATTTTAGCTTTAGAAAATGCGACACACAAATATTGACAGAAATAAATACTTAAACATCAAAATTAATTTACTATAAATCGGCTAAGCCAGTTAATTATAATGTATATTAACACAATTGAGTACTACCTATTTAATAAATAAACACACTTATTGCACAACATAAATCTTTGGAAATAACGCAATTTTTGCTCAAACTGAAATTAAACAAGGGCAAACGTTTAATAACAGCAAAAATAAATGCTTCAATCGAAGCCGAGACGTTTCTAATAGTACATTTCTGTTTCATTCGTTCATTCACAAATAGACTGATTTTATCAACGAAATCTTGAGTCAAACTGAGCGACGACTGAGCATCCTTCTGTAATACGGTCCTTACCTATGCCTGTCTGCAGTAAAGTTTGACAGCTTGTAAGTTCGCAGTTATCTCTCTAGGACGTACCCAAAAAAAACCCATGACTTAGTGCACACAGTGTCATGTCATGTTAGAGGGCATCGAGACAGCGAGTATTTGTCATTGATATTTTATGGTTTTATAACATTATCGCCCACAATGTGAGCTACGAGCTGTCAAACTTTAATGCACACGGGCATTAGTGTCATTATATTTACAAAATATAGAAGTGTGATTCAAACTCAATGGTCACCGCTGACATCTGCGCACATCTCATTTTTGCTAACTGCGCAGCGTTTCGCGCCGACTTCAGTTTGAATCGCACTATGCTGCATACCCGTTAGATTGACTACCGCCTAGCCCTATACCTACAGAACTTTCCGTGTATAATAGAGTAGCCTATGCACAGAGTATAGCCCAGCACAGGTGTCACACGAAGCTGTATTGGTTGTCGACGGCGCGGATATCGTTGTGTGCGACCAACAGCGCCTCCAGCTCCGCGCGGCGCATGCGCACGTCGCTGCCGTGCGTCACCGCGCCTGCCTGCTGACAGGAATACAGAACATAAAAGGAAAAATGCATTTAGTTTGGGCTATGAGAACAATGTAGACTACCACCAGAATTAGGTACAAAACCGATTGGAAAGGTTCTATTTCAAAGTATAATCCACTGGAAAGGTCTCGATTCGGAATCTAGCACATTCGCTCTCCGTCTCTTTCATCTTGAATGTAGGTAGATGAAAGAAACGTGATTGGGGAGTATGGAATCGCGGTGGTGAAATCGGCAAATCTGCAGCGTGTCAACTAAACTTTACCGCTCTGAAGGTTGGATGATGATGCCTACGCATGGGCGTCGGCGTAGTATTAATAAAATTATTTATTTTTTTGTACTCTACCGACAGTTACAGCGCATCACATTCGTTATATTCCCAGTCGCCCCCAGGTGGCAATAGGGAATAAAATTCCCAATTGCCACCGAGTGGTGACTGGTAAGCTGTTGCCCCCACTTCAAATCGCTGTACATTGCTGCGTGGATAGCCAACCCCCCTCATTGCTGTCTGCCTTACGGCCGCAATGAGGGTTGCTGATCAGATTTTTCCAATGTGGTTAGGTATAGATATATGACTTAGCGCCCCACCGTGGCTAAGTTCAGAGCGGCCGATAGTTTCGTTAATATCACTGTGCCATACACTCCCGCAGTATTTTTGATCTGCGATCGTACGACCACAGATTGTAATATAAATAATAAGTAGGTACCTACTAATATTACCTACAAGTATCCTGATCGTTGAACGAAATTGAAATGATTTTCTGCATTTATATCTTTTGCTTTTTCCAATTCTGAGTGCTGAGTCTACATTGTTCGTCAAATAGCTGATATATACCTACTGGCTAAAAACTAGGTATTATAATGTGAATGTGTAGTGTGTGTATTATGTCTAGGGATGTACTTCTGTAACAATTAATGAAACGTCTGTAGAAATCTCTATAGACGTTACACGGAGAAAAATAGTAAGTAAATAAAAACAAAAACTCCTACATGTAACGTTACACAACAAAAATTTAATCAATTAAAAATTAACATAAACATTTAAAACAAGCTATAACAAATAAAGCAAAGTAAAAAATCTAGCACTTACCAAAATCAAACGCATCACAAAATCACAACACAACACAACACACAGGCAGCAAATAAAAAGAAATGCAACAAAATAAAGATAATAATAAAGAAAACAAGCCATTCCATATAATAAGTTTAATTATAAAAAATATTTACAACCAAGAAACTATGATTAAAGCTCGGAAGAACGGGATTATGTACAAATTAAACAATACAATATACAATACCTAAACAAACAATACAACGGGCCTTATTTCACGCTACATCGGTTTGTACAAAATCTTAAACATACAATTTGAGTCGAGTTATGGTTCACAATGACAAGGACCGCAATAGTTTTAGGATTATCAAATTACGTTAAGATTTTGTGCAACACACAACATTATGCAACTTATCCACAAGCAGTCAAACGCCTGCCTGCACTGTAGTTTGACAGTTCGCACTTATATCTCTAGGACGTACTCAAATAAGTTGCCGTTGGTAATTTGTTTTAATGTAATTGAATGGCGTTACGAGTTAGTCGTTCGCCTGATGTTAAGCGTCACGGCTGCCCATAACAGATTGCAATATCACTCGGAACTCTAATTTAATATATTTTTGCGTGACACTGCACTGCGCACGTCATCCTGAGACTTCACACAGTCTAGTAATAAGATTACTAGACTGTGTGATCAGATCATAAAGTCTCATTTGCCCAGTAATGTCACTAACTACAATGCCCTTCAAACCGGAACACAGTAGTGCTTGCACAATACTGCTTGGCGGCAGAATAACTGTAGTGTAGGGCACATCGCTTGTACAACTGACATCCGATGGCGACCACGAACTGGAAGACGCAGCGTAGGCCAACCCAGACGATCTGGTGAAAACCGTGGGGAGCCGATGGATGCAGGAGGCGAGCAGCCGTTCAAGGTGGCGCTCTCTGGGGGAGGCCTATGTTCAGCAGTGGACGTCTTCAGGCTGTTGATAATAATGATGATAGTCAGAGGGATAAGTGCGAACATGAAAGCTGTCAAACTTTGTTGCAAACGGGCATAAGTCTATTATTTTATGTGCAATTCAAATAAAAGGTATTTCGTTCTGTACATCCATAGATAAACCTCAGCTTTCTTGTTGATTTTAATATGTAAGGTACCTACTTTGTATGGTTATTTGTACGCCCTTTCTACGTATATTATTGTATAAATTATATAAAAATACATTGTTAGTGTAATATTAACAGTCCATTTCCTTACTAAGTCTAATTTATTACAATCTATTTATTTTGCAATGTAATACTACATGCACAGCAGCTACATCGTACCGCGACACTTACACTCAACACAACATACTCACATATTATATATGTATACAACGGATGCATACTCCCATTGATAATATCGTTTATACTTATAATAAAATAACCATTGCCACAGACTTCAATAAATATATTATATTTCATAATTATGTTAATTAATTCTGTATAATTACAGTGGTAATTTTGTTTAAATTTAATTTTAATTCTCTTACTTCCTTGAAACTATTTTATGTAATTTTTGTTTACTATATTTGTTTATTTACCTGTTACTTTACTTATTTTACTAGAATTTACTTATATGTCATTATATATATTATCTGATGTCTTTGTTAGTCAGCAGCTTTTAGCGTTTTGTTTTTGTTTTTGTATTATATAATCTTGTATGGTAATTTGTGAATAGTGTTGTGAGCTGCATCACTGCTAAACATATGTAATATTTTAACTATATATTTTTTGTAATGTAGCTATATAAATAAATAAAATAAAATAAAAATAAAATAAATAAAATGCACGATAGGAATCATCAATGGTTGTTAAAACGTATTACAATAATATGGTGATTTCAACGAAATTGCACTCCTAAGTTGGAAAGTATGACTGCGCAGTAGCACTTTTTAGGGTTCGCCTATAAACGCCTGTATCTCTTGAACATAATATGTACTTAGGTATGTCTCAAAAATAGTAATACCTATAAAACTCAGACTTATAATTTATTTATATTTTGTTTGTTAGTTTTGAAGTGAACATGCCATGATAAGTAAATAGCATTATCTACCGGCCTTACGATTATAGTGTTACGTATAGCTCTGTAGTAAGTATAACAAAAAGACTTGCAATATACATATGTACTCTACAGAAACCCTAGCCGGATTTTGATTGTAAAGATCATAGACCTAATAAAAAAAGATTTTTTTGTTAATTCTATCGTAAAAATATTGTGAGTTCCATATTACACGGGCGACTGAAGCGCTTTACTCCAGAGCGGCAAATTTTCGTTGAAACCGCTGTAATTTTAACTTGCTCATTTTTATATTTGTTAATTTTATTTCAATTTATAAATACTACCCTAAATAATAACTGGCAAACGCAATATTTTACAGCTGTGAATGTTAGGTTAATTGCAAATCCTAACAGATTCTGTGTAACAAAGTAACAATAAAATGTAAAAGTGTACTTATTTTATTTGTAACTGTCAAAGTCAACTGTCAATAAAGTGCTTCTTACACACTGACCTCTGTTATACAAGAGTATAATAGAGGTCAGTGTTCTCATATGAACAATTACAAAAAGGTACGTTCTCAGTTGAGAGTGAATCACTCCTGCACTCACTCACTCGTTTATATCTTTAGGACGTACCCAAATATGGTTTGGAAGGTACGTCATAGAGGAATAAGTGCCATCTTAAGAGGTGACTTTAGTGAAGATGAGCACCAGTTCGTTAATAAAGCTATGCTTATAATATGTACATGAATAACTAAATATAAAGACTGGCAGGCATACAACAGAACATAAATATATTGTTTAAGTTAATATTCCAGCACCGATTCATAACGCATCGGGAAAGTTCCGATTAGAAATCTACTCTATCTCTCTCTGTCTCCACTATCCTCACCTGAATGTAGAAGAAAGGGACGAAAGATTTCGAATCGATTTCGACGAATTGTGAATCGGGCTGCAAATCAATCATTCATTTGAAGTCTTTAATTACAGTCAGCCGCCATTACAATAGATTTTATAACGTTTTGTTTGGAGTCATTTGGCAGTGAAGGGATATACGTCAGAAATCACAGTAATAAAAAACTATAAATGTAATCAATCTTATTTTTTTACCACGACAAAGCTTCAAATGAATTACCGATCTCGGTTCCTACATTATAATAAAATATCAGTTTATTTAAATGGTACAGTAAACTAACACTTTGGCAACATCTGTGTACCATAGAGTATGAACTTAGGTACCTTGGATTAAATATTGCTCGTATCACAGTTCCGGCATTCAGATATAAATCGGTTCTCAAGTCAAGATGTCATTCTAAAGGGCGTCATTAATTACGGGAGGCAATTTTGGCGACATTTTGACCCTCCTTTCCCCGGTTTCCCCCTTGGTGAGATGCCGTGAGATTTAACTTCCACACGCTAATCTCACGTGAGATATTTTCGCTTAGCTGGCCAGTGGCGCCTCAGCAATCTACTGTGCCACTTTGTGGTGTTCGCATAACCATGATACATATTATTATGTAGGAATTGGCCCCATTTATCTTATTTTTTCGCAATACTACGCAATGTTTCTTGTGAAAAATAAAAATACGTGATATTTTTCAAGACCCACTTTGGGTGAGATTTGGCAGGACCCCTTCACCCCCTAAACGGGTTACGTAATAAATGAACGCCTCCTAAAACGTCCGTTTAGTAAATGAAATGTTTACCTAAGCATAATCCTGTGATACAAGCGAGGAGTCCCACTATAATATAACATATACTTTAAATAGTTTTGGATAGATTGCACCAATGTTAGTGCAGCGTCGGCCGGCGCTCGGCGCGCTCGGGGCGCTCGGTGGGGGGTTCTTGCCTCAGATGGTTTTATTAACTTTAAAATACAGGTTTATTTGAAATTCATCTAAAACCTTGATAAAGTAACTAATTTTATTTTATCTCTATAAAAATTGGATATTGTTATTTAATTTTAGTGATATTGAATACTAAAAAACTTTGTTATACTTAAATCGTATTATTGAGGTCCTCAATGAAACGAAACAATATGATTTGTGTACTGTACTGAATCGTTCACCAACACGGAAAAAAATCATTGTTAAAAATTTAAAATCTTTACTTTGATGAAAACGTAAAGTTTATTAAAGTAGCTATTTTAAACGCTAGGAATTATTTTACCGAATGGTTTTAGGTGATTAACAAATAATTCACTGTATATTTACGAGTAAAATTCATCATGAATGTGGCGATATACATATTAGTAAAATAGTTACAGAGTATAGAGTGTATTTACAGAAGAAACCGAATCTATTTAATTTAATTAATTAGTCCATCTACTTACAGAAACTGTAACCACGACCACGATGTACTACACCTATTTGACATCATTTTTGAACGGCCG
Source organism: Ennomos quercinarius (assembly GCA_910589525.2). Lineage (NCBI taxonomy): Eukaryota > Metazoa > Arthropoda > Insecta > Lepidoptera > Geometridae > Ennomos > Ennomos quercinarius. The sequence goes on from OU342509.1 coordinate 15,026,507, forward strand.
TATTCATCAAAAATTAATGTGTCATTTAATTCTATTTATTTATTTATTTATAATAATAATGTTATCGCCATGCGTTACATTACATGTCAGTGCGATCAACTAAAAAACATTTTTTGAGTTAATGAAGATTACAAATAAATTTTAAATTTTTATGAATAACGCCGCTGGTATTTTATAAATAAAGCTTGATCAAACGCAGACAGGAATCAACACAAATAAATGTACAATGTACAGTAAGCCAAGCGCAGGGTGCACTCCTCTATCTCGCTCGCACAGTGCGACGTTTTTGCAGATGTTAAATGATTACGAAAAATCTTGCTAACATTTCCCTCGAGAATGACATTACAAATGTTCAACAAAAATATTCCAAACAAAGTTTTCATAAATAAAAACAGGATAGAAAGAAAAATAACTTCGATTATTTTATGTATGAAGACATGTAAGAATTAATATTTTTGTTGAACATTTTCAATGTTATCCTCGATGGCGGGTGTAAGCCAGTTATTTCGTAAGTACATTAAATTATTTAATATCTTCAAAAACGTCGAAATGCGCGAGCGAGATAGAGTACCCAGGTAACATACACCCTAAAGGTACGTTTACTGCATCAGATAGGGTAGCGTTTGGCCACATGCCACCGGTTTGAGGGAAAGTGGCACCACATTGTTTCAGTACGCCGCAGTACGTAAAACAGCAAATTAATGCAATGTTTCTAATACCTTATCAAATAAGCGGACGGTTATTGAATACGAAATGGTGAGTTAGGAAGATGTAAGTAAAGATGGAGTCCCAATAGACAATAGGTATTTCTAGAAAGGGACAGGAGACGCAAGCGTAACTCCGTCATTTTTGTGGAAAGTGTGGACTCCATTTTTACTTACAACTTCTTGGTTAAAGTTAAGATTAAAACGAACAATAAAATCACTGGTAAAGCTCGTGTAGTAAAAAAAGCTGTTAAAGCTGAATGTGTATTGTATTCCCACTCCCACCGATATATCGTATGCACAGTCAGAATGAGATAGAGATTTATCCGTCTTAATGGAATAGAGATGTCCATTAAGACGGATAAATCGAAAATAGAATTTACGATTATCGAAATATCCGATAGTGTTTGCAAGTGAGTTGATATATTATTATTTTGTTCATGTGGTTCGTGACAGACGAATGTGAACTAATCATTTTAAGGTGGAACGTTTCACTAGCGCGGCAAATTAATATTTTCTTGCGTTCTTTTGCCAATAATAGCTTAATTACTCAACGTGATTACATGAAAACTAATTTTGCGCAAATAAATATATTGAATCAATAAATTACAATTAAAAGTATCAAAATTAGTTTTCATGTAATCACGTTGAGTAATTAAGCTATTATTGGCAAAAGAATGCAAGAAAATTTGAATTTCCCGCGCTAGTGTGGCGTTCCACCTTAATTCAACTTACGACATGACAGTCACATGTAGCATTCAGTTGCAACATTTTAAGAAGGAAATTAATTGAAAAAAATTGACACTGGTAACAGTTCATTTAAATGAGTGAACTGATGAATCTCGCATTGAGACTTGACTTAGGTTGTTAAAGCGTCTTTTATTCCTTTGCATAAATCCCACGCTCTTTATATACTAGTAAAGTATAGTAAATCGATATAATTTCCCATATTAATTTGACCTGTAGCTACTACTGCGTGGCAACATTATTTCGTTTTGACATTTGTTAGCTGTCAAGTCGTGAATCGAATTAAAAGTATAAGAATACGGTGAGTTTATCTATGATATAGTGTATAATCTACGGCAGTGTATTAGGTATGCGGTCTATGCCTGGTAGTGTAGTGTACAGTGTAGTGTACAGTGTAGTGTATTGTGTTTGTATAGTGTATGTGTATTGTGTACTCCCTTACTAATAAACATCGTGTAGCGGAGGAATAGTTATTCTAGTGTTTTATTTCCCTCTCACAAAGTAATACACAACGTTAAACAGGAGAAAACATTGAGCGTAGCTGACAACAAATAAACACTGCATAGCAGTGGAGTCACTGCTATTCAGTGTTTATTATATGTTTATTTGTAAAGCGGTTAGTGTATAATATAATATACGATAGTGTATAAGGTATATGGTATACGGCAGTGTAGCGTAATGTGTAGTGTAGTGTAGTGTAGTGCGTGAGCGTGACGTCAGCCGCCTTGCCCGACTCGAGCCGGATGTATAGTGTAGTGTAGTGTAGCGCTGGTCGCAAGCGTCAGGTGGCCCTCACGTGGTGTCCCGGGGCGGGCGCCACCACGTAGTGCGTGAGCGTGACGTCAGCCGCCCCGCCCGACTCCAGCGGGATGGGGTGCGAGCGGAAGTGCTCCAGCATGTCGCCGGCCGAGGGGAACCACAGGTGTTGTACTCTACACTGCCCCGTGCCGCTCAGCGTCATGCGGAGGTGCTTCGCCCGGCCCTGCAGGGTACTGGTGTTGTACGGGGACATGCGGGCTCGCACGCGGAGACACCGGGGCCGCGCAAGCTTGTACTCAGGCGTCACTATCTCTAGCGCCTTTGTCAGTCGCACAAAAGCCGTCGGCCACAGTGGAAGTGTGCGTGTGATTAGCTAGTGTGTCGTTTACATTCTACAGCTATTTGTAGAATGTTAATGCCACGCTAGGTCAGCACGCGCACTACAATTATCATAAGTCGGAAAACATTCGCTGCTGAATGTAGGCCTCGCTTATAGTGCGCCATTTTGAACGACCGCCTTCGGTGATTGCAATTGATTATAATGCAAAACAAAGAAAATGCTTCTTTTTTATTCCACGACTCGAATATATGAATAGATGAAACTGGTTACGCCCCGCGGTTTCACCCGTGGATGAAAAGTAGCCTCCAGTATATAAGCTATCTCTATTCAAAATGTCATCCAAATTTGTCCACACGTTTGAGCATGAAGGAGTAACAAACACACAAATTTTCGCCTTTATAATATTAGTGTCATCATCAACATCTTGAAGACGTCTACTGCTGAATATAGGCCTTCCCCAGAGAGCGCCACTTTGAGCGGCTGTTCGCCTCCTGCATTCATCGGCTCCCCACGGCTTTCACCAAATCGTTAGTCCACCGAATGGGGGCCGGCTAATATTAGTGTGATTTAAAACGACACACACACACGACACGATTCGGACACGAGACCACTTGTCACGGTAGCTTAAGTAAAGCATGTCCCAGCTTAAGGGACGGATGGATGCGGGTTCAAGTACCGCTCGTGTTTTTAAATTTTTCCTTAACTAATTATCTTTAGTGTGATTAATTGAAAACTTTTAATCAGATAGATCGTTAACTTTCAGTAATGATCCAATCAATTTGGCATGAAAGACAACATATTCTATGATTTCGCTACACTTTCTACGGTTGGTGGAAGGAATATGCGCCTTCCATCAATCGTAGAAAGTGCAGCTCTCGTAAGACAGCAGCAGTGATGCACGAGTCTGGCTGACAGTGGAAGGTGGCGTGCCTGCAACCCGAGTTACCTGGCAGTTGAAGGTGAGCACGTACTCCCCGCGCCGGGTCTCGCTCTGGCGCACGAGTCTGGCTGACAGTGGAAGGTGGCGTGCCTGCAACCCGAGTTACCTGGCAGTTGAAGGTGAGCACGTACTCCCCGCGCCGGGTCTCGCTCTGGCGCACGAGTCTGGCTGACAGTGGAAGGTGGCGTGCCTGCAACCCGAGTTACCTGGCAGTTGAAGGTGAGCACGTACTCCCCGCGCCGGGTCTCGCTCTGGCGCACGAGTCTGGCTGACAGTGGAAGGTGGCGTGCCTGCAACCCGAGTTACCTGGCAGTTGAAGGTGAGCACGTACTCCCCGCGCCGGGTCTCGCTCTGGCGCACGAGGTAGGCGCCGTGCGCGGCGGGCCCGCCGGCCAGCACGCTGCCGGCGGCGGCCGCGCGCGCCAGCGTCCCGTGGAACCAGGGCCACGCCCCGAGCGACACCGCCGCGTCCGCGCAGCCCTCCTCCGCTATAGAACCTAGCCACCAGTACCCAATCTTGTCACTTCCTTGCTATACAATGCTGCAGGACTTAGAAGGAAGCATCCTTTTCGTTCACATACGATGTGTTAGAATTTTAGAAGAGTGTCTTTTTCATCTGCATGCAACGTGTCAGGATTTTCGAAGATGGTTTTGAGGGACACGTCCACTGTTGAGTACAGGCTTTCCCTATGGCCGCTACTTTGAAAGGCAGTGAAGGACGGTCGATGAAGTTTTGACAGTTGGACAGTCAAAGTTGAAGTAGAATGATATACTTAAATGAAACTGCTTTTCTGAAGTTAGTCAACACAGGACAGTAGCAACACAAATTTTTTTGGTACTTTTTTTTAAATTGAGCGTATATCTATTATCTACGGACTTCAACAGTTTCGTTAACATCATCACTGTAAACAAAATCTGCCTTATGATCCGTGGGTTTTCAGAATAAAATAATAATAAAATTGCCTTAAAATCCAGCTTAAATTTGGCATACATATTTGCTATTATTTCTGTTCTGAAAAAAAATCTGCGGAAACATCTTCATGATAAAATGAGGGTCTAATCATTCACCCACACCATAGACAGACCGAAGCAACTCCTACCCAACAAAACTAATTCGAGATCTGATATGCTTCTATGTTTCTGCATAACAAAACGGTCCTGCAAAATCTGGAACTCCAACCTATTAACCAAATATTGTTTATTAATGGGATATTTACCATGTAATTTATTTGTTTCGAATTGCCGATATTTCGGTACTGTTGCAAGCACCATGATCACGGACGAGCTGAAGATCTTGCGGGTAGATGACAATAAGATATGGGCAAACGTAACGGTCTGCCTTCCTTCGTACACGAAAAGCCGTGTCTACAAAGTTGACTGCAGTTGTGGTAGCTCTTACATTGGTCAAACTAAGCGCACAGTGTCATGCCGGATCAAGGAGGGATCATATCAGGACCCTAATTCTGTATGACTACTTTACGATTCCTTACTTCGAAACCACGCGAATTCCTTGTCTTATATAAGAAATCTGCAAAAATGTATTCTCTATGAAATGGAAACAAAACCGCGCGAAATGAATTTGGAAATGACGCGATTTGAACTGTCAAAAATCATAATGTTCCACTGAGACACGTTCCGAAACATCAACACGTCAAAAGTTACCACCACTTAATGTATCAATATTTATTCAAAATAAAAATAACATAATGTAAAGTGAAGGTATTTCTAATGCTGTGACACGATTTGAACAAGACACGATAACGACGTGGTTTCGTATCGTGTGGAATCTGAGTTTTCATACAGAATTAGGGCCCAGGGCGGTCAAAAACAATGACTCACAGAAATCAGCCATTGCCCAACATCTTTTGGAGTCAGGTACGAATCACTGGATTGAGTTACACAACCCTCAGATACTTTCGACAGAATGCCACTACATACCAAGAATGGTTAAGGAAGCGATTGAAATTACGAAGTTCAACAATTTCAATCGCGAGGATGTGTAAAAAAAAGGTTAAATGGTTGGTTTGGTTAAATTGTCCAGTATCTGGAATCCAGTAGTACGTTTATGTAAACACCGAAATGATTCTGCTCCAAGTACAAAGTGTGATATGGTGAGTGTTGTGTGTCGAGATCGAGTGTATAGTGAGAATAGGGACAATAGTACTGGTGCGACGCGTAATAAACGTTTACGAAGGAGGGTGGACCGTTACGTTTGCCCATAACTTATTGTCATCTACCCGCAAGATTTTCAGTTTGTCCGTGATCATGGTGCTTGCAACAGTACCGAAATATCGGCAACTCGAACCAAATAAATGACATGGTAAATATCCCATTAATAAACAATATTTGAGTAATGTTAGTGACCATGGAAGTTTAAAATGTTATATTATTCCAACCTATTAAACCTAGATGTAATGTAGATGTAGGTAAGCTACATTACCAAGCTCCAGGGGGGGCGTCTCCGGCGCGAGCTCGGGGTCGCTGGGCGGGCGGGGCAGGCGCGGCGGCAGGTCGGGCGGCGCGGGGGCGGGCGCGAGCGCGTGCGCGGGCGGCTGCGCGGTGGGGGCGGACCGCATGCAGTAGCGGACGGTCGCCAGCCACGACTTCATGTCGTCCACATCCGCCGCCTCAATCACGTACTCCATGTTGTTGTCCGCCTGGAACACATCGCGGCACCTCGCTGTTTGTTATATTATAATATCATACTTACTTATTATAATATTGTGTATACATATAATTAGCTCTTAGAATTAGCAACTTGAAATGTCAATGGCAGACCTCGCATCGCTCGTAGAACTGACAACCGATGGGGAAGAAAGGTTCTCGAGTGACGACCACGAACCGGAAGACCAGCGTAAACCGGGCACTAGGTTGATCGACGATTTGGTCAAAACCGCGGGGAGTCGATGAATGCAGAAAGCAAGCAGTTGCTCAAAGTCGCGCTCTATGTTCAACAGTGAAGACATCCACTTCAGGCTGATGATGGTATAATTAAGTAAGCAATTACATGCAGTGTACAAAATATGTTAATGAAAACACTACATGATCTTAGGTGTTCTTTTCATTATGACCGCACTTTTTTAAATAACGTCTATGCGTGAGAACTTTTAATTGGCATATTTTTATGTAATAAAATATATTTAATATTATAACAGTTGTTGTTCTTCCGAAAAAGAAATAAATATACCCAGGAACACAACAAAAAGCTGTACCCTCATTAGGCAAACAGTGAGGTTCGCCTTCACTATATCATTTTTCACTCTGCAAGCAAAACGCTACAAACTGCAAAATACATGGGCACACCACTTGCTCCCTTCGGGGGCTACATACACTCGCCACGCGAGCGCAATATCGAAGACTAGTTTGCCTTCTTTACCAACAGTTCACTGATGCTTCGCAGCTATTTTGCTACAGTTCGCCGCTCAATCGATCCTGTCGTTAAGATTGAGTTTGCATACATCGTCACTCAGTCAGGTTGACGACTGTTCATCTAGCAAGGACTAATAATATTGAAGTACATAATTACTACACACAAAATACTGCGAGATAGTGACGCCTGAGTACTAGTAGTACTCAGGCGTCATTATCTCGAACGCCAGCGTCAGTTGCACAAGACCCATTGGCCAGACGACGTGTGCGCGTGTCGGAACCAGGGATACATTTACACTTAACAGAGACACACTACACTACAAATACAGAAGCTTTGATTAACAAACAAGCATGGCTCAGCGGTAACTTGTGCAACTTTCAAACCAACACATTCAGGGTCAAATCCCACTTGGCCCTGCACTAAACACTTCATACTGCACCAGCTAAATGGACTTTGATAAAATTCAGAATGGAGATAGCTTCCACATTGGATAAACAAATAATTTATTTGCAGGTGAAACCGTGTGGCGCATCTAGCAAGATAAACTTATGCGAATTATTATACTGTATACTGTGGATATAAATACACTAGTGTTCATGTCGCTTGTCACACAAATAAATTAAAAAATTATTGTGATTAAAGCAAGAAAATATTGTTTTCCCACTAGTAGTAAGTCTCATTTCTCCCTATAATGTAAATTGTACATTACATAAAATTTTAATGTTGTTCAATTACACCTTATATGCCCAGAATTAATAAAGAGTGATGGTGGCCGAGTGGTAGCATGTGCGCTTCGCAATCTTACGGCACCGGGTTCAATCCTGCACCCCCCCACCAATCCCCCCCCCCCCCCCTGCCCCAATGGCTTATCTAGTATGTTATGTGCAGTTTTCGATGTCATCACCCCGTGCCTTGGAGAGCATGTTAAGCATAGGATAGTCATAGGAACATCTATGGTAATTGTTACGGGTAGTCAGACGCGTGATAGAATCTGACGCCTGATCTAACCATCCCTGTTACTGGTTCTTTATGAGTTGCGAGGTCATATAGCAGTCACTCGTGTAATTCTGGTGGCTTGCCGCTACAGGTTAGATTGGGAGCCAACCCCAATAACAAATGGGAAAACGGCAAAGAGGATGATGATGCTCAGAATTAAAAAAAACATATAATTAAACAATGGGTTTTTTGTAAACTGCTTACATACAATATCACAATCGCCATTTGGCCACATGGTATTTTTCACTATTAAATTTTGTGCATATTTTTGCAACATTGGCCTCACTCCCTTATCAAATCTTCCTTTAGTTTCTGAAATCTGTGGTTGTATCTAAGTGAATTCCAGATGTTATGTATCATGGAGCTTAATCTTCTATGCTAACTTTAGGCCACACATAGAAAAAATAAATATAATACATTTAATAGGTATCCCATTATTTATTTAGAATCCTTGATGTTGTCATCTAATATGAATTAAAACTGAGCTAGGGACTGCTAAGTTCAATCAGTAAATATTAGGTATATGACAGTATGACTGAGATATATACAAGATGTAGTTGATGGTTTACAAACATTGTAGCAGCACCTAATAACAATAAAAAAAAAAAAATTACCTTTAACACAAAAGTGTTTTCATGGTCCGGCATTTCTAATGCAGTAGTTTCTCTTGCCTCCGATATTAGGAAACAAAACACTCCACTTCTAGGCTTCTGAGCTTTTGGTGGTGAATAGAATTCTAACATGTAACCTCCAACAGTCTTCACAAGCGCCAATCTACATCTTTCCCACTTCTGAGGGCCTGCAGGCTGCTCTAGGCTCTCTGGAGTTAAATAATTCACTAAACCCTCTTTTCTACATTCTACAACTATCTTAGCTAACTTAGTCTTGTTGTGTTTGTTTAGGTTAGAGGAAAGCTCCACTTCGTCAGAATGCTGCTTGTGGAACAAGCCTTTGCCTCGTCTGAGCCCCTTAAAAGATAACCTCCGGAAAAACGGTTTGTGTTGAGTCTTAGGCGAATCTGTGTCTTCTGAATAATCGCTTTCATCGTGTCCTGTGTGCGTTCCGTTGGGAAGTTTGTGTAATGTTTTCATCTTGCCGTACTCGAGCTCAAATTGCTCCGCGAAGGTATCGACGAATTTCTTCAATAACTCCTTGTGAGAGGCGTGGGGCCGGGCGGGATCGGCGGCACTGGGTTGCACGTAAGGCAGGCAGCTCTTGGCGAAGTCCTGGGCGGTGGCGCGAGCCTGACGCTCGCAGAACTCGACCCATCCGTCGGGTTCGCCGTCGGACGGGCCCGCCATGGCAAGCAATCTCCTTAGGAGCTCCACTTGGAAGGTGGGCGATCCATGCACTACAATAAACACCACACCAAAATTTTGTATTCACGGCTTGTTAGTTTTATTTGCCTATTTTCATAACAGTTTTGTGAACAAAATAATAATAACCATCACGTTCACGATGCTATTCTACAAGTTTTCAGCGAAAACAAGTTTTGTTGCCATTATTGAAAAAATAAAAGCTACCATCCACAGATTAAGGATAGTAGAGAATACCTACCATGTATATATAATACCATCCTATTTCCAAACTATTTGAAAAACGTTGTCATCCGTCTGGTTAGACGACAGCGTTTTTTAAAACAGGAAATATTTATGTATTATATTTATATATAAAAATTATTATTATGGGCGTTATTGTTATTAATAATGCCCATAATAATAATAACGCCCAACGATCACATACATAGAAGACCCTAACTTGCGAAGGCGAAGCCGCGCCGGCGCCGCTTCCGAGTCATGAGCCGACCTGCTTAACCACCACACCACAGAGGCTGTACTAATTTACACGTAGTAGGTATGCCTAACGTGACCATACGTCCCGCTTTCAAGATATCTATCTGGCCCGTGTCCCCTCCCCCAGCCAGGGCAAAATTGTCCCGCTTTTGCAAACTAGCCAATTTATCTATTTAAATGTGGATTTTAGATATATCCGAAACTACAAAAGTCAAAAGAACCTTACAAGTTACAACAACAGCAGGGAGGGCATACCACGTTACGTTTGGCCATTTATTTTTTGTATCGCTCGGATATATCAAAAATCCAAATATGTAATTTTATGTATTCTAGCCGCTAAGACAGTGCTTATTCACGAACGTGCACGAGTGAAATGTAAATACAAAATAACGACGGCCGTATCAAAACATAAACGCACTATGAAATAAGTATATAATAAGGTACCTTTATTAACCCAAATCCAATCCAAAGCACAAAATAGAAAAGAAAGAGAACTTAGAAAATATACTACCTACTAAAGTATCCACTATCCGCCACTTTACTGAAAGAGCTTGCTTGTTTGTTGTTATTTGTTTAGACTTGAATGTATCTATGAATACAGTGAATTAATTTATTATTTAAATTGTAATTATTGTCATGAATAATATTATGTACACTGGCTTAAATCTGGCTAAATGAATGATTTGCACAAATATAAAAAAAAAACTTTTGAAAACTATTTCTGCTACTCCACGCTAGATGTCAGTAAAATAAATTACTGTTGTTTTAGTTTAACGCCCTCTATGGTAAAATTGTATAACTGGTTCTACTTATTTTACTACTTGACGCTAGATGTCCATGAAATAATGAGTAACTATAAAGTTTTGCTATTCAACCCTAGATGTCGCTTTACATTTTAATGATAATTTATTGATCATTTTTATTATGTACTAACTGACCCGCCGCGGCTTCACACGGGCTGATTATTATTTATCTTTAATGAACGAATTAATTACATTTAATTTAACTGAATTTAATTTTAATTTTATGGGGTTTCCCAATTTTTTTTATACCTACCATTACTGCTACAAAGCGAAAACAACAAAAAAAAAATCAAATCAGTCAAGCCATTTTGATTATTAGCGAGAATAATGGACAGCAGTTTTATTTTATTGGTTTTTATACTATATTAAATATAAGAAGAATTGATTATTTTTTATACCTAACTCACCTACCTACATATAAGAGGTTACACCTCTTCTCAGTGATAAAAAGAGAAGATATTGAAAAATAATGTAAGTCGTTATTGTGTAGGGGTGTAGGTATTATATTATCTGTGGTAGGGCTGTTGGTACATTATGAACAAATTAAAGGTCATCAAAATAATGGTAACCATTACCCGCTAATAACACCGAGGAACAAATCACCACCCGAAAGACGTTTTCATGGACAAACGTGTTCCAACATAGACCGTATCATCACTTTCCATCAGATGTTGTCAAACGTGAACCCATTCAAGCACAAAAAAAAATGTCCACTGCTGAACATTCTAAAACGCCACTTTGGACGCTTACATAGTGGTTGCGTTTGCTATGATCACATTATTATTTGATCACATTATTTATATGATTATATTATTGTTGAGACCAATAAAACTTCTTGTGATGATTAGGTTAGGATGAATAAAATTTTCGTTAAATCAAAGATTGACGTACCTACCTAACTATAGTTGAAGAAGAAGAAGAGCCTAAAAAGGGCAACTGCTTTTTTAATATTTTTTTGTGTCGATGGGAAAATAATTAGTGCTAACAATAGAGAGGCTAAACCTTGTATCCAATTTGGACGTTTCTGAGCTCCATGAAATCCACCATAGACTTATTAGGGCTTTTTTCTGTATGAAGTACCTACCTAGGTAACAACAACACACACCAAATGTACGTAGGTAAGTACTTCGTGATCATGCGCATAGTTTTATTTTTATAAAACCATTGTTTTATTATATTACTAGGTGGTAGGACTTTTCTGCAAAGTTCGTCTAGGTAGGTACCACCGCTTTGCCAGTTATTCTGCCGCCAAGCAGTAGTGTGCAAGCACTACTGTGTTCCGGTTTGAAGGGCATTGTAGCTAGTGAAATTACTGGGCAAATGAGACTTTATGATCTGATCACTCAGTCTAGTATTCTGATTATTAGACTGGGTGATGTCTCAGGATGACGTGCGCAGTGCAGTGTCGCGTGAAACTATTGTTTTAAAGTTCCGGGTGACACTGCAACTGTTATGGGCGGCCGTGTCACTTAACATCAGGTGAACGACTAGCTCGTCACGTCAATCAATCACATAAAAAAAAAAAAAAAAAAAAAAAAAATATAGGTAATTAATTATTTTATTGTTATGCAGTGCGCCGACACTCGACGAGTTAAAGCACCCTTTTAATCACCAAACCTCATTTTGAAACTGGTTCCTGCTCCGACCCAAAGTTTACTCATTCGTTACGTCCATTGAAGTGTCCAGAAATACTCCCACTTACGTACGTCATCGCATCCAGATCTTTCACATAAAGCCCGTCTAGTCGGCGCGGGCGCAGGCGCGGGCGTCGTAAACCGGAGCTCTGTCTTCGGTGATCTTATTTTGGCGCGCATCAAGAGGCCCGACGACGGATATATGAGCGCCATCTCGCGAGCGACGCGCTCTGCGGCCGTTCACCTGAACGCCGATGATGGTTTTATGACACTGCGTTTTGCGATGATAAAAATAATAGCACCTTGACCAAGGATAAGTCGGTCACTTGTACCCGAGTTGTTGTTGCGGACTCTAATACGAGTTTATTGGGAGTTGATAATGGCAGAACTATCTCCTCTAGGTACATATTTCAATTGGTTTACCTATTATCGCATGCTAACGGGTGGTTTGGTACCCTTTCTTGCAGTCAAAAGGTTTTGTTCTGAGGAAACTCAAAAAGTTGGGCCTGATGTAGCGTAAAATACCCGCTTAAAGTTCCAGAAAGGGTCGCCTTAAGTACCTACGTTGGTCCTTTTATTTAGCTCCAGCCTGTAAGCAATATTACCTCCTAGTTAGGTACCTACATGAAACACAGCGCGAGCGGAAAAATATTGTTGCATATGCATTGTTTTACTTATAATAGTACCGTTCTGCAGTTTCAGCCGCAAATCACTTTGTGTTGTAAGTGACCTCGAGATTCATCAATTTTATGCATTTGTGAATATATTTTATATAAGTACTTACTGTTAAAATAATATGAAGAGTGACCCGTGACCCGCTGACTACAGACTGACAGACAGCGTAGAGCCCACACCGCTGGACCTGGAGACTTGATGTTTGGAGGGCTAGGGAGGGATCCTCTTTTTATAGGTATTAGTATACAAGACAGGTATTTTTAAAATTTTATAATGGATGGCAATTACATGCATAGGTACCTAATTAATAACATCGTTTTTTTTAAAAATAGGTACACTACGTACGTATGTAGCGTTTTGTCCATGTTGATGTTTCACCGCATCAACATGGTGGCAACGGAAAGGTTCTCAGGAAGTAGAGGTGGCAACATGCATGGATTTGGAATTGAATCTCAAGTACCTAAGCCCTAAGGCTGTTAAAGTGCTTGCTGACAGATTGTTAAGCTGAGAATGGTAGCTCGTCAGGCGCGCATTACAAAACCCGTCGACGACGTCACACCGACACCATCTGAAGTAGTGCGTTACTTTTAAGTTTGTGCCACAAGCAAAAAATTGCACTTATATTATTATAATGACACTATAACAATCGCTAACCCGCCCCAGCTTCACACGGGTTCATGTAACTTAGTTTTATGTCATAACCTTCGATTGGATAGTAGTATTGGATTAGATAGTAGGGAAAGAAAAAAGATAGGGGAAACGGTTGCTCATAAATGTCATTTTAAAACCTTACGTGTAATTTAAATTGAGACAGACAGACAGGAAAGATAGACAAAAAGCAGACTTTACTTCTATTTATCGTTAAATATTGGTACGTACATCACGCCATAATTTTTTTTCAAAACTATTCAACGTACCTTCGTAATTGTGCATTGACATGTAGGCATATATTTAAATCTATGGTATATAGCTAGTTACAGTTTTATCATGATAAAAACTTCAAACAGTACGTAACGTCTTCGGACTCTTCACAAAGAGCTTTTTCTTCTTTGAAGCTAATAAAATTAGAATGTTGTTCCTCCAGCGTGCAGCGTGCTCCCGGCTCCCGGCATGCGGCATGGTTTACGAGCGCCAGCGCGCGGGCGGGCGGGCCCCGGCGCTCGGGGCTGCGCTACTGTTCTCTGTTTACTGTGGAACTTAGGGCAGTAGGAGCACCATGGCTTACTTGTTATTGTAGTGTGTGCCTTTTACTACTTACAACTGTATTACCATACAAATATACATTTCCGCTACTACTCCTAAGTAGGTAATGTTACTATATTGTGCGAATCAAATGCCTCTATTTTTGAGAGGGGGAAATGCCCTCGCACTTTCCTGCTGCCACGCGGGGGAATCAAATAGCCTTACTGAGCTGTGGAGAGAGTTATGATATAGGTAGCTAAAACTCTTTATTGATACCTACACCACATTACAGTAACAACTGATAATCACACAAACTTAAAAATAAGTGTCACAATGGGCGGTCTTATAGCTTAAAGCGATCTCTTCCAGACAACCCAGAAAACAGCGAAAGGAACAGCAACAATAAGGACGGTGGTTTCAGTACCTACTACAGCTATGCTCGGAGTTTCCTTGCGAGATAAGATCCGAAGTGAGGAAATAAGAGAAGTAAAGTGACCGATACTTATATATAGCTCTTAGAATTAGCAAGTTGAAGTTGAAGTGGCAGTGGGCAGTGGGCCGGCCACATCGCTCCTAGAACTGACAACCGATGGGGGAGGAAAGTTCTCGAGTGGCGACCACGAACCGGAAGACGCAGCGTAGGCCAGCCCCCCACTAGGTGGACCGACGACCTGGTCAGAAACGCGCGGAGCCGATGGATGCAGGAGGCAAGAAGCCGCTCAAAGTGGCGCTCTATGGGGGAGACATATGTTCAGCAGTGGATGTGGCTGAGATGATGATGATGACGATACCTATGTAGATATAGGCACCAGCTAAACCTTTCCTAGTTGGTCTTATAGGTACCTACTTACAACAGGTAATTGACCGAGCGAGGAGGTGCAAACGCAGCGTCTTTGTTTCAGCTTGGGCGTATGTCAATCAGAACCCGTGAAAAATAGTTTTCCAACACCCCGATTCCCAGCTCATCGAAAACGAAATCTACACTCTCCGTCTCCTTCACCTTGAATGTAAATGAAGGAGACGGAGAGGAGCCACTAGATAAATATTATTCATGCACATGTGTATCCCACGAATGCGACCATCCATGGTGTTAGTATGTTGAACGTTGCTCACGTGTGCATCCGGCGCGGTGCTGCTGCGCGCGGAGCCGACGACGGACAGACGCGCAGGAAGGCGGGCGGCGCGTCGTTAGCGCTGTCGTCGCATCGCGGTACATCACATCACCCACCGACTGAACCGCGCGCTACATACCTACACACATTGTGCTTGTGTTTTGTATAAATACCTGTGTAGGTACCTACTTGGTGCGCGGGCTGTTTTCCGCAACTAGGCCGCACAGCGGCCCTTGTTGCGTGATGAGGTGGCGCACTCAATCCAGCCACCCAATGTCCTCCAGGAAGGCCAACAGTCCTCCGATGTCGGCGCAGGCCTCCTGGGTAGTTCTGGGCGCTCCGAGGAACGCCGCTCGCTGCAAGGCCACGCTACTGCATTCCATCAGCAGATGCGCGGCAGTTTCCTCTGCCCCTAGGCATCCTCTGCACAGTGGGCTGTCTGTGACACCTATTGTAAAGAGGTGTTTATTAAGGGAGCAGTGACCGGTGACAATTCCGACGACACGTCGTAATTTGACCTTTGTGTAGGTACCTACCTATAAAGAGTGTAAACAACTTATCAAAAAGGAAGCTTACCATTGACTATACCATAGACCTAATAATATTTCACCATGAAAGTGCCTATCTAACTAGATAACACCATGAATATTTACGTATTCAAAATATTTTGAGCTAAGATGAGATTATGTAGGACGTACCTTAACTAAAACTAAATACCTAGGTGGTACGCATTGGCTAACGAGCTCTTGAAGCTCGCCGAGCAGTTCCTTAGCATTCAATCTTGAATAGATGATACATTACACACACTATTAGCTGCCTATTTGCATTATTTTCATCGAATATTTTCTCTGAATCGTGCGTGTGGGCAGACCGTTGAGTGAAACTCCGCCTAAAGTATCCCCGTCTCTATCTCGCGACCGCTATTGCATTGGGAAGAGCGAGACGAGATGAAAGCACGCCTACCGCTTTCGAAAGCTCCCGGGTTGCCGAACTGGATATTTGACGCATATTTTTAGATAAATCGCTGATAATAGCTTGAAATATTATGTTGTTATGTTACTACGAAATATCATTCGACAACATTATTTTTCATTTCGTATAAAATGTTAATAAAATTAAATTGCGCCATAAATAACTTCTTAAGTATTTTTACATTATCATTGTTGACCTGTTATACGTTTTGTTTTAATAATAATATTACATTCTGTAAGAATGCTTATTATTGTAGTGAGGTAGGCTGATGCGGCGGTGGAGGCGCGCGCGGTGGTAGGTGCGGTGGTGCGGGAGACCGCATCCTTGTATAGGGTAGGTTTAAACAGGGTCTTATATTATAATCGTCAATAGCCTGAACATAGGCCTCCCCCACAGATCGCCACTTTGAGCGGCTGCTTGCCTCCTGCATTCATAGGCGCCCCGCGGTTCTGACCAGATCATCGGCCCACATAGTACCTACCTAGTGCACTATAATATTAATTTTCGAGTTAGGTATCTAAAAATTTGTGAAAATCGGAAAAATCCCAGTTTTGCAATTCGCATATTATTGATTTTTGAAAATCCGGTTGTATTCATTTAATGAGTAAGTCAGGTATAAGGTAAGTTTTTATTTTAATTGGTTAAGTGAACACCCAAACGACTCTACTACTTGCCACATTAATTTAACCATGATTATTTAACCATTCCTACAGCTATACTTAGGTAAGTTATTTGTTTTTTTTTTGTTATTTTTGGTTGCGAATATCTTTATAGCCAGTAAATACCTATGTTTTTAATCTATAGTTTATCATTAGAATTTAAAACCGCTGAAAAGGGCCTGTTTTTAAATAATTTACAGAAAAAAAGCTTTAGTCAATATTTTGTGATAATAGGTACTACATAAATCCAAGGAGAGTAATTATAAAAATATACATTTTAGATAAAGCATGTCTCACCTTTGGGGGCGAGTGGATGCGGGTTCGAATCCCGCTCGTCGCGATGTATATCGTTTACACTCAAAATTAATCTATTTTCTAGCACCTGGTCTACACCACACCCCTACTCTACGCCGTAAAAGGAAGACTCCCAACATCGCCTGGTCCCGCCGGGCCCAATGGTGGGACATTGGGACCATCGGCACAGATTATATAATCATGTTATAATAGTACCTCACCACGCCGCCCGCGCCGGGTCTGCAACACTTGGTGATCACGTTCCGCGGCGCGTGCGCCCTAACTCTGTATGTAACACAGATTCCACACGATACTAAACCACTTCGTTAAGTATCGTGTCTTGTTCAAATCGTGCCACAGCATTAGAAATAATTGAAACCTTCACTTTACATTAAAGCTATTTTTATTCTGAATAAATATTGACATAAGTGGACGGGTTTACTTTTGTCGTGTTGATGTTTCGGAACGCATCTCAGTTGTGACTTTTGATTTCGTTTTAATTTCATATAGAACTAGCTTCTGCCCGCGGCTCCGTTTTTTTTTCAGGATAAAATTAACATACGCTTCCTATTTTGGGAGCCGTTTAAAAGGCGTCATAAATAAAGAGGTTACTTATTCATCTTTTTAATCTTTTTAAGGTATCCTCATGCAGTGACCTCTCATGGTGACATTGTAGTAAGAGCTAGGAAAGAAATAAGTTTCTTAGATCTCTTGTTATAACTTTATTTAATGTTTTATGTATACTTTGACATTAAAAAAAATCAAATGTCCGTGATAATCTACAGACCATTCACCGTAACATGTCCCCTGATGTATTTATATTATTTAAAAACATGCAAGTATTATCGTAAACGTAAAGTAATATGTAAGCATTATCTAAACTTGTATGTACCCACCACAGATTAATATGTTTTACTTGCAAATTTTTAACGAATATAAATAGGTACATCAGGGGACAACTTACGGTAAACAGTCTATAAGTTTCCAAAAAAAAACGTTATCAACCCAAAAAATAACAAAAAATCAATATAAGATTTTACTTACTTGATTATACTTCCATGGTCACAAACAACAAACAAATTACAACAATCGGCAACTCGAAACATATAAATTACATAGTAAATATGTTATTTTTATTTTAAATCATGCAGGTATCTAATAATAACTGGTTTAACAAACGTGACTTTGAAAATAAAGAACTTTGAACTAAAACATTCCTCCCCATTATCACCCCAACCCTGGCAAAAATATTATTTTGCCTGTACGAGCCATCGTACATTTTTGTAATTTAAGCATTTTTCATAAATCTATCATCATAAACTCTAAACCGTACATTGCCATTTTTGGATGTGATTGACTGATACACAAATACCAATTTTCATAATTACAAATTCTAAAGTAAAGAACTAAGTAAGCATACAAAGTGTCAACCCTTCCTATGTCATCCTTGGCCGTGTGGTCCCGCTTTGCAAATAGGACCACCACTATCTCTTCCCGTGGGTGCCGTAAAAGCCAGCAAAAGGAATATCCAAGGAATGGGCAGCAGCATTCTCCTCGGAACATTGAAACCTTCTGCGATTCTCACCAAGCCGCCTGCTAAGCGTGGTTGTTATGGCAAATCGCCCCCTATGGTAAGCGTCCAAAGTGAAGTTTTATGGATTCCTGTGTTCAGTAGCGGATGGCTGATGTGTGATGTCATTCCTGTGAAAAAATATTATAATACCATTTTTTACTTTGATTAAACTATCCGATGGAATACTTACTATCATATTTATTTATTTTTTGACACAAACTTTAACTACTTATTAAACCCCTTTAAGGTGGAACGTTACACTCACGCGGGAAATTCAAATTTTCTTGCGTGATACTTTTAATTGTATTTTATTGATACATTATATTTATTTGCGCAAAATTAGTTTTCATGTAATCACGTTGAGTAATTAGGCTATTATTGGCAAAAGAACGCAAGAAAATTTGAATTTCCCGCGCGAGTGTAACGTTCCACCTTAAAGCTTTAATTTTAAAAAACTATAAAGTACCTAGTCATTTAGTTCATACTTGTTTGTATGTGCCAAGTTTCAAAGCTATACAGTACGAAGTGTAAGTATATCAATTATCATACAAATACTTTTTACCCGTTCATCCATCAGGGGTTGTATTTTCAAAAACTCTTTCGTAATATAACCCTCGGTCATATATGATTTTATTTCTTCGGATTTGAAGCATTGGTGGTTCGCATGTGCGAATGTCTTACGACGCGACCTTTTTCTATATTTTTATCCCCTTAAGGGATGAAATTCAAAAATTCCCGAGACCCGTATCTATTTATTTTGTATGTTATTTACACATTCCAAATTTCAGTACGATACGGTATTTTTTTTTTGAAATTTTCATACAAACTTCATCAATTCGTTTTTTTCGTAAGTAAATAAATGAATTATGAATTATGAATTATTATTATTATGAATTTTTTTAACCCCTCTAAATCTTGAATTTCGAAAAACTAAAAGGTCCCATTTCTTTTATTTTTATACTTATTTTTATGTGTTAAGTTTCAAAACGATACGTCCCGAAATGTAGGTTTTTCATACAAAGGCCCACCTTAGCCTTGGCCTTGGCGTGGCCTTTTCGCCCACTTAGGGGTTGAATTTTCAAACATCCCTTCTTAGAACGCGCTTACGTTATAAAAGGAAGCCACCCTCCAAATTTCAAGTCTACACGTCCAGCGGTTTGGGCTGTGCGTTGTCTGTCAGTCAGTCAGAACAAAGCCTTTTATATAATAGATAGATTTATGCAGATTTGTTATGTAAGAATTAGAGCCCAGGTCCCATGGCGATTTTTATAATACACGTATTATCAATATCACGTATTATATTATCTGCCACGGCAGAAACATTTGAGTTTTGAGTACAATCATGCATGCACGAGGTCGTTGAGGTCATGGTGAGGTCTCAGTACGAGATTTTTCGGAATGACGTGACCACTTTAACCCTGATAGGTTTTTATTTAGCCACTATGGGCGCAGTGCCTTTATGTTTTAAACTAACTTATACAATATAACCTACTACTTACTACTAAATGCTACCTACTATAAGTTTTGGTCATATTACATACACTGTCACCTCTCCCTCGACATATATATACCTACACGAAAAAGCTTGCCTAGTAGGACTATAAGTAGGTACTTAATAGTTTAATTTTGCAATCAATGACAGTGAAATTACCTAATAGATAGATGGACAATCTTCATTATACACACCGAAAATAATACAACTTTACAAGGAATACAAAGATTTACATGACGTGTAACAATGAGCGATCTTATCGCTTAAATCTATCTCTTCAAGGCACCTTTGGATGCAGATGATTACAATATGTTAAAGAAAAAATAAACACTTTTCCTAACATATTTCTCGAGCATGTTGTTAATATGAACCTTACAGTAGGTACGCAATCTGTTTCGGAACACACACACAGCCGCGCACCGTCCGCAATGAACCGTGGACCTCCAGACACCAGACTCGCAGTAACTTGCGCCGCCTCTCAGCGCCCGTTACCTCTGTTTACATTATTCTACACTCGCATCATGAACTACTAAATAACCGCATTGGAATACACACCTAGGCATAGCACAATTATATACTCCACCCACACTTAGAGCATAGTATTATCTTTTATTTATGTAAATGAATGAGTCGGTCGCCTGATGTTAAGCGTCACGGCTGTCCATAACAGATCGCAGTATCACTCGGAACTCTACATTAATATAGTGTTGCGTGACACTGCACTGCGCACGTCATCCTGAGACTTCACACAGTATAGTAATAAGATTACTAGACTGAGTGGTCAGATCATAAAGTCTCATTTGCCCAGTAATTGCACTAGCTACAATGCCCTTCAAACGGGAACACAGTAGTGCTTGCAAATTACTGCTTGGCGGCAGAATAGCTGCCAAAGCGGTGCTATCTAGACGAATTTTGCAGAAAAGTCCTGGCACCTAGTAGAAAATCTAAAACTTTACTAATAGCTACTTATTTTTATTTTTTCCCTTTAATGCTTTTTTGTCACACACAGTTTGGGATCTGTGTGGCTACTATGATGTCATCAACATCATACAGCTATGAAGTTTAGGTATATAGGTACCTACTCCAAAAAATAGCGCATGCTATAATTAATAATTATGATTTTTACAGGTTTTTTGATAAAATACTACTGCGCCATTCTTCTCCTGAATTTAGAGCTAACTAGCTATCAGGTGGGTAAGCAGGGTGAGACTAAGAGAACTTTGGAAAAGATCTTGTATCAATCAAGTAGTCGATTGCATTCACCGATGAACCAGCAGGATGAACCAGCAGGATGAACCAGCAGGATGAACAAGCAGGATGTACCAGCAGAATGCCGTTTCCTAAAGTTTATGATAATCTCGCTATTGCTTTATTGATAATTTTCAGTAAAATAAAGAAATCAATAATTTTGTAAAAGCCTCTATTGGAGGCCTCTTTGGTATTTGAATGCGGTGATTTTTGCAGTGAAAACTAAAAAAAATAGAGTACGTATACTTATAGTAGGAAGCACAACGGGCGGCCTTATCACAAACAGTGATCTCTTCCAGGCAACCTTTATATAAGCAATCAAGAATGTTTTATGAAACATTTTTGATTGCTTATATAAAGGTGGCTATGGCCAGTAGGTTCCTAACTATAATGTGCCTAATATGCACCCAGTTCAGTTTGTTTAGACCGATGGTGAGTGGTGATCTGAGCAACAAGCCAGCCGGCACTCAGCCGCGAGAGATGGGTGCTGACAGATCTATCTACTTACCTACCGACACGTGGACTGCTTCCAGTTACCTGTAAGTGATTCAGAGAAGCTTGGCTGGCTGTCTGGTGCCTATTAGCCTACCTACCTTTAAATATCTGTCTCGAGATCGTAGCAAATAAGTTAGTTATAGGTACCTAACATATTTATACCTATCCATTCGTAGGATGATTTACTTTCCATTAAATACTTAGCCCCTCATAGGGCTGTGTTAGTAGATCCACTGTAACGTACGATAGATAGCTATATTATAAAATGAATCGTGTATCTACTTTTTAACAGGATTATATTATGTATAAGCGTTAAATAAAGTTGTACCATAACGTAGCCTTATTTTGGTATTTTCGTCGTAAAAGCGAACTGCGGGTGGATGTAGGTAGGTGCTGCTTTTTGTAACGGATTTAGTTTACACGACACACATCACCGAGCATGTATCGTTCAGCCAGTGCATTCATCTCTCACCGGCTTCCAAGCCAAACACGACAAGCTAAACCAAAGATTTCGCATTTTTCAATCTGGATAAATTACGAAAACATAAAATACTAAGAAACCCTCAAAGTAAACACAAAAACGTGGAAATGAAACCGTACATCAGCGGCTGCAACCATCTGGGCGGCTAACTGCGCAGGCGCAGGTAGCTGTGAACCAACAAACATTGCAGTACATAGTTGAGATTGTAAATAAATAAGGTGCGAGTGGGCACCAGGGCGGGGGCGTGGCGGGCGGGCGGCTCGCCCCGCAGGGCGGCGCACCTCGGGCGGCGATGCGTCCCGACGACAGAAGCGTTTCTCTCGCGCCCGAATCGGTGCGCGCGCGCCGCTCTTGATTAACGTACAGAAAACTGATTTATCGCGTCGCGTTGAAAAAATAATCGGGCGCTAGTGAGGACATGCGATGGAGGGACAGGAGTGGCGGGGCGAGTGGCAGCAGCAGCGCCAGGTGGACGGTCAGTCGCTCGCATCATCCTACTGCTTACTGTCGCACTGCATGACGACAGGGGACACCCTGCCGCCCGACGGAGCCTCCGCCGGCGGCAGGCGCGGGGACAGTGCATCTGCTTTATATTTTTAATAAGTCTAGGTATTCCAAGGAGAGAACTAAGTCTTTTATATTGGTAGAGTTGAGTCCTTGAGTTTGGTAGAGGTACCGTAAGAACCAGAGTTTCATACATAAGAGACGGTGATTTAATTTCGGGAGACGAAGCATTTAATTATAAAGTACCTATTAAGTTGTAGATTGTAGAGCCAAATTATTAAAATGTGTAATAACACACTAATTAACTTGGTAGAGTCGTTAGAGTTTATGTAGAGTCATTTATATTAAGTAGAGTCAAACCATTGAATTTGTTTAAACAGGTATGTACCTATGTACTTTTGAGTTTAATAAAGATTTTAAAAGTACTGCGTGGGTTGACCTAACACACCAAATTTAATGAAAGAAAGAAAGAAAGAAATATACTTATTAAAAACAATTAATGCACTTTACATCGTACACATAAAACCAACAATTTGGTCGTTTATAATAAAATGGAATAACTACTTTATTACACAGTAATCATTACACCTACCTAGTCGCCGCAGGAGTCTCCGCGGGAAGCCGTTTCGTACATCACTAGGTTTTTTTGTTTGACTTCTTGTAAAAACTATACAAAAATAGATTTCGTTTGTATCCTTCCTTACCCATTCTCGAAATTTAGAGTTTCGCTTAATTTTTATTTATGTTTCAACGTACTGTTTATTGGCAGTTTTATAAAGAAACATACACACACCTACCTATATACCATGAGAACAATAAAAATCACCGATTCGTTATACTTCAATATAATCATACTTTATATTACAATTTTCAGAACAACGAAAACAAATGCGTAAGTAGGTACCAGCATCGGTATAGTTGAGTTTTGATTTTATAAATATGAGCTTAGTAAATGGTTGCTTTAATTTGAGCAGATCAAGAATACTATAATATTTACTTATATTAAATAAAAGTATGGTAGCCACCATACTAGTGGAAATCGTCAAGTTCCGTAGTGTATAGTCTGTGGATTCCGGCTGTCCCAGAGCACTTTCAGGTTTAAACTTTCAACCCGAACTGTACATACTCTTAATAAATGAATATTTAAACTCGCATTCCACTCACAACGAGGCATTATTATAAATTCAACAGCAAACCACTTCGTTTTCTTGTGTGTGGACACACAAAAAAAGGAAGTGTCAATTATATCATCATTATCATCAGCCTGAAGACGCCCTCTGCTGAACATAGGCTTCCGCCTACAGAGCCACTGTGAGCGGCTGCTTGCCTCCGGCATCCATCGGCTCCCCTGCGGTTTTGACCGCGCCGCCTAGCGGGGGGCCTACACTGCGTCTTCCGGTACGTAGTCGCCACTCGAGAACCTTTCATCCCCATTGATTGTTAGTTCTGCGAGCGACAGCTATATAAATGAGTATTTGGTTGCCAAGCTGTGGGTCGCGGAGGCCCGCCATGAGACGGCCAGCTCGAGTGGCCCCACATGACTCCTCTCGGCCGGCGCGCCGTGCATCGCCGGCTAATTACCACAAAAAATGTCGCCCGCCCTGTGGCCTCATCAATCTCTACGTGACACGAGTCCTTGTTTTTAAAATGTTACAAATAATATGTGACGTTGGAATGTAGGTAGTTTGCTCAGCTATGTCTCAAGTGGCAGAAAGGATTTTTTATCAATTATTTTGTGTGAATTTGCTTGTGGAATATTATTGCCTATTAGGAAACATTTAGCAAGTAGGTAACAATGATTAACCTCATCGCATTGCAACAATCCTAAATGTGTCTACTTAATTAAAAATGAGATCTATCTATAAATAAATATATATAATAAATATCACTCGCTATGATCACAAAGCTACAGTTTTTCATGGTCTTTCTTTTATTCAATTCGCGTCGTCACTTTCCATAAGATGGGATTACGGTCACAAATACGGGCCTAATTAGTTCCTTAAAAAAAAAATCAATTTAGATATATTGCTTAGGAAAAAAAAAATCCATTTATAATTGAACCTTTCGAGCGTCATCATACAGTAGATGTGATATTGTCCACATTTG
The DNA here is from genome assembly GCA_910589525.2 of Ennomos quercinarius. NCBI lineage: Eukaryota > Metazoa > Arthropoda > Insecta > Lepidoptera > Geometridae > Ennomos > Ennomos quercinarius. The sequence continues at coordinate 15,051,386 of OU342509.1, forward strand.
GTGGATTATAGATTCCCGGTTCAGACCACGGCGATTTAAACAATATTTTGTACGCAGTTATATCATTTTTTAACATTTCCTATCTACAATATTTATAGTACTTTCCCTCCATGTTGCATATACCTAGTAGCCGTATATACCTACATCGTGTGTAGTATAATATACTTACTATATAAGAAAAACATGAATGGACGTTCTATTTTATCTTGTAGAGAATAAACCATGCGCACAAATGAACAAACTAACAATCAGACTTTCATGTAAAAGTAGAATTGTTTTGGTTTGCCGATTATATTATTAGCGAGCTGAATATATTTGAAAATAGCAATATGATCCTCTAAAAAAAAAGAAAAATACAACGGAACCGTTTCAAAATTGTTCATGCCAAAATAGATGCAAATATTTATGCTACGGTACTTAAATACGGAAATCTAAAGCAAAAAATCACAAAGCTAATAGCCAGCCGTCAATCGTCACGCGAGCGACGCCGCGCCGACCTGAGGACGGATGGATGGACGAGCGCCCGCGCCTGCGCCGCTCGGGACGCGCACGCGGGGTATTTGTACCGCACATGCCGTGTGACCGGCAGGCTCGCAGATATCAGGCGGGGAACCGTTCGACGTTTTGTACAGATCTTACTTATTGAAAAGTGTAAAATGGGGGCGTAATATTAGTGAGTGAGGGAACATTATATGCTTGAGCCTTTCACGGGGAGGTGGTGTAGAGTGTAGATCATGAGCGGATCCACTATTATTGAGGGCATGCTGGGCAGACCCAAACTGCTCACAAACCCATTAAGGTCGTTTATTAAACTTTTCACCATGTGGTCCCAGTTTGCGAATAGGACCACCCCATCTCTGAACCGGCTAAAGGAATATCCGGGAAATAGGCAATAGCATTTTCCTCGGTACATCTTTTGCGATCACAAGCGCCTACCAATCGTGGTGATTGTGGCAAAAAGGAATAGGCATAATAAAAGCGTGTGAAGTGACGTTTGCGTATGTTCAGCAGTGGACGTCGATCTGCTATTCATGTGAAATTTGCTTTACCCGCGTGCTTCTATAGCTTGTTGTAGGTGTATGTACCTATAAGGACTTTGCCGAGGCGTCATATTGTTTCCTAAACGTCTCATACGTGTATGTACCTATTATACTAGGGAGGGATGCAATGTATCGATTGTGAGCGAATCCGCAGTTTAAAACGCGTTTGGCCAATTTTCTGGTGGTCGTGACTATAACCTTTCATGAGGGCCGGATCCGCCCCTGGTGTAAGCTATAATGGACCATGCTGGCCAAGTGCGGGGTGGACACGCGGAACAAAACTCTACGCGTATAAACACTATTCAACAACTCAGTAGCGCTCATAGCGAAGCACGACTAGCCGTTTCTAACCGATCGGTAAAGTTAAGCAACGTCCGCTGCGGTCACTACTCTGATGGGTGACCGCTACAGCAAAAAGCGGTATTTACAACTGAGCGCTACCGTGCTTCGGAGGGCACGTTAAGCCGTCGGTCGCGGCTGTTGTCGTAAGACAATAGTCGTTAAGCCAAGTCAGAAGCCTTTGGGTGGCCTAAAAATTCTGACACAAGGACTGACCACTTGCCTACACCCTACACGAGAAGAAGACCAGCTCAGTGGGATAGATCCGATCCCTGCAGCACTGCGGCGGGTCTTTTATAAAACGCATCGGACAATGTGATTTGGAACTTTTCGTTATTTGTTCCTTGTGACTTTAGTTGATTTTACTTTACGCTTTGTTAGTTGGATAATAATGTTGATATTGCACAGTTTCATACATTATTATTATATAACATAAAATACATTTCAAAATAAAAGCAATAGTGTAAATCCTACCATAGAAAATTCCAAAAGGCAGATAAGAATATCGTCCAAAACATAGCTTGGCATAAGAAGAAAGAAAGATAATAATAATACCTACCACAGAGTATAGGAAAGTAAACACTAGCGCGTAGTCGATGCGACGCATTCTGACCAAAATGCTGGCACTTATTTGGTAGGTAGGAAGTAGGAACATAGAACATGAAATCAATTACTTAATATTATTTTCATCCCATTCTATTCGAAAAGAACGGAAAGTTTCCTCCTAAAATGGGTCTAACGACGAATTTTGAATCCCTCGCTACGCTCAGGATTCTACTCTAGACTCCTTCACTTCACTATGGATTCAAACAGTCGCTCTCGGCCTAAACACATTATTTTGGTCCCTTGCACAATCTACTATTTTTTATCTATTAAATATGAACAGTTTATATGATTACAACTGCAGACCACACTGCCCTATAGAATTCATCAGACAATTTTCAAACATTATTAATGAATTATTTTATCTGCCGGGCTGGTGTGGTTGGGGCCACGCCGTGTCCCGTTCCTTCAGTATACGTTATGTGTGCCACATGTGCCGGGTGATGGATGCACTGCGAAACTGTTGGGACTTTCCGATGGTACTGTTCTTGGAATACGAAACAAAAGAATAATGATATCTGATCGCATGAGATTGAAAAAGTATAGCGATGTGAAATGATGATGATGGAAATGATATAGGGCTTCACGCTAATGTTTTGTAGTTTTATTAGTTTTTAGCATTGACTATAATATAAATCCAGTTGACCAATGATACTACTTCCCCTCATGCAAAAATTAGTAGTTGATTTCCACTACTGTAACGGTTGAGCTAGAATATTCATTTTAACTCAACCGTTGTCACCGCGGGGATGATTATATAAATGAAAAAATAATAATTATTTATTTCGTCTCAAAAATAGTTAAAATGCACATTCCAGATGGTATGGTGTAAAAAACACAACGTTTTCTTAGATTTCTAGCAAACGTTGGTTTGGAAATATTTTGGAGCTTCAACTTAGGTACTTTTTATAGCTTTATTACCTTATGCCACGCTTTGCAGGCGAACATTTTAATGTACCTACCTCAGAGAATGCTGCTGCCCATTCCCTAGTTATTCCCTTAGCCGGCTCTTACGGCACCCACGGGAAGAGATGCGGTGGTCCAATTCTCAAACCGGGACCACACGGATACCTATACCTATTGAATAGCAATATACCTACGCGTGAATTGTTTTCATATTATGCGTTATTACTATGCTTATAAAAAGGAAAACATGTTACTATTCCCCATAAAAGAAACGTGTTCCATAATGATTTATTTTTTACTTTTTCTTATCTCTACAGTAATAGCAGCCTCAAACTTGGTATGATTATAGTGCTACTTTGTAGATAACTGACTTCACTTTATTTGGTTTAATGACAAGTGTAGAGTAAGTACTACACCGTGTACGGAACCACTGGTGCACGAGCCCGGCTCGCACTTGACCGGCTTTTACTTTCCTCTCGTTCCCAATAAACGTTCACAACAACTACATCCAGCAAGCACCTTCCTACTGGACTCTACAATCAAAGTATCAAATTCATTTACTTTATTTATCGAATAAATGCAACTCCAATGTTTGTATTGTATGCAACGCAGCAATGACATTGTGTTTATTTAAGTTTTGCTGAATCATTGACTCACGGACTCCGGACCACCCAAAAGGAAAAACGTTCTTGAATATAAACTCGTTGGCTAAATTATTTTACTTTACTAACAGCTTGGGTTGTTTGCGCTGAATTATATTAATAATCTGTTTTTGCATTAAAATGGTATAAGAAAAGAAGAAAAGAAAAATATTACATACCTACAACATGAAATACTTATACATATATATATATATAAAACAATAATGAACAAAGTCACGGGTATCCTATTACAAAATGTAATGTTGCGTGACGTCACGATACAGATCCCGACTCTGCATGTAATCAAGCTCCTTAAACTTTAATGACCGATTTTCAGTTTGAACCATCATCATGACACTATTATTTCCGTATAAGTAGTTATTTATAATATGCTTATGCCTACACATAGGTATTCATTTGTTATCTGAATATTTCGTTTTCATTTTTATTTGGCATCCAAAAGTTACCCATGTAAGTACCTGTAATGACATGATAGCGCTGGTGGGATCGCTATCTATGTCTGGTGAGCTGGGCTGGAGGAGCCAGCTCCGAAGGTGGTCCAGGTTCTGGTGGTGGTGATAAATGAAACAGGTGTTCGGTGGTACTGGAGTCTATTGAGGCGTCTACATCGTGAAAGGCGTGAGCTTGTACTGTTGGTCGTCCTTACAAGTAGTTCGGACGCATGTTGCGGGTGTTAATATGATGTAGCGGTGCAAGTCTGAATTCACACACTACATCACCCCCCTTATTGAAAAAAAAATGGACATAGTACTTGTAGGGACATTTTTTTCTATTACAATTCATTTCACATCATACTTCATATTTCAAAATTACAATATCAACATTTTCCGTCTTACTTCAAATTTTATAAAATAACATTGGTATACCGTCATAATTCAAATAACTAATTAATAAACAAATTGAAAATTTAACAGAACACTATTACCGAATACCGATTTATATAGCTACCTACTACTTATTTCTAAAAGCTAATGTTACATGATTTTAAAGTTATTCTAATTCTATTCCGTTTTTATTTAATTTCTTTATTTTAATTCTACATATTTTATTTTACCTTGGTTATAGTAAAAAAAAAATCAAAACACATTATCATCTAAAAAAACTTCATTAGTTTCATATTCGTATTAAATTTAAAAAATAAAACAGTTTTTTTTTTCGTATTAAGTTACACTTTAAAGAGCTTATCTTTTTATTTCAAATCTTACTCATACATAGATTATAACGTTCCTATTAACATTTTATAAAATCAATCAACACACAAAAAAAATATTAGGCCATTTTCCACTATCTACTAACTTACTTTTATATTTTATACTTATTCCCTTTTATCTAAATATCTCATATTAATAATTATCTAGCTATCTCTCCTATCTAAGTTATGCCTACTGAACGCCTATCATACTTTTCATTAAATAAAATCCGTTCAAAATAACTCTTTCTTTCCTCTACTAGCATTTTTTCATCAACACTTTCCTGATAATATTTCGCTAACTCTCTTTCTTTCCTATTTTCTCTCATTGTAGTTACCATGTCCATTAGTTTTCTAATGGAACTGGCACTTTCCACAGGTTTTTTGTGCCTGGGTTCGCAAGAGTCTTTATTTGTCAAGTCCGTGAATATCCCTTCTACTTCTAACTCTGTTTCTAACTTTATTTCATCTTTATCGCTATTTTCTAACTCTTGATTCTAAACCTTCTCTATGTTTTCTAAACTCTTAACTGTTTCCCTATCTTGAATTGAATGAAAACTCTCTTTTTCCAAAAATAAACTTTCGATACTACAATCATAATCTTCCAGAGTGGGATCAGATTTCATTACTTTGGATTCGTAACTATCTTTAAAACTGCACAAATCCTCAGCGTGACGGTGTATCTGCTGATCACGCAAATATGGAGCGCGGTCTGGAATGCATGACTCGGACACCTGATACCTCGTTGTTATCGGTGCGCTTCGCTTCTGCTCTACAATATTGTTCCTCATGTTTGTTTTATTCGTATTGTTACATGGGAATAAATTGAAATTTACTTGATCTTGATAACAAAAAGTTTCCTGAAAATGATTTTTCTTGAATGATAATATTGTATTTTCATGTATAGCGGTCTGGATGGCTTCTTTTAATGACTGAAATTGCCTCGCTATTAATATAATATTTATTCGATTATTATTTAAACCATTCGCAAAACATCTGATCGCAAAATTCTCATTGATTGGTCTCAAAACTTCAAATTTATTCCTGTCACCTTCTGACTGAGCCAAAGTTAAATCATAAAATAACTGCTCTATCTCTTTACCAAAATGCTCTATAGACCTATTTCCTTGTCTGCAATTAAATAATCGTGTCTGAATTGCAATTGGACATTTTTTGGAAATTAAATGCTTTTTCATGTCCTTCAATAAACTTTCTACGGTATCGTAATTTGCTTTCAAATAAAATTTAGCTACTTGTGTTAGCCTGGTTTTCAGCACAAAATTAATTAAATATTTGTGGGAACTCTCATGAATCATTTCGCTATAATATTCAATGTTGTCAATTAAGGACTTAGTTATTTGCTCTTGTCCTGTCATCTCAGGTAACAAGGCGATGGCCGTTTCTATATCAAAATTCTCCATTTTCGTTTCAAAATTGTATAAAGTCAAGTAAAATAATAAAATATCTCAGTATACTTAAAAAAAATCTTTAAAAAATGAGTAAATCAAATAAAATTGTAAATTAAGTAAATATTGGGCATAAAATATTCATAAAATCAAAAAAATAACTTTCATTAAAAAAATCTTTGAAGGAATAAATACTTACTTACGCTTTCTTAAAAAAAAATATACCGTTACTTATTACGATAAACATTTTTACGACGGCATGGGACGGGGCTCTCTTCAATCTTGACCTCGAGTCTTGAGTCGGTGGTCTTCTTAGGGTAGCCTGGTGGTGGTACGCAGAGCTGGTGCTCGCTGCTACAATCCTTACGTTTGGGCCGGGAATTCCCTGGACACCGATCCTTGCTCCCGTGCTCCTTGATGCCGAAGAACTCGTTCAAAAAAATAATTCAATAGGCCTTTTAATAATTCAAGGCACTAATACTCGCCGGTAGAGTCGGTGTATATTATGCCGGTAGAGTCGGTGTATATTATACCGCTCTATTTTAGAAGTCTTCTTGTTATGTGAGTTAGTTTCTTCTATAATTATGTAGAACACCTTTGTATATTTATGGTTTATGTTCATAAATATATTTTATCATCACCATTAATCATTCATTTTATTTTGTAGTCATAAAATCTTCAATATACTTCTTCATAAAATAAACTTTCTTCCTTCTTCTTATAACGCCTCTTCTTCCTTCGTATTATTCTTCTTAAAAAATCTCATCTCTTCATAACAAATCTTCAAAAATAAAATCTTTTCTTAAATAAAATATTCATTCTTCATAATTATTCATCTTCATTATTCATATTTATTTTTCTTCTTATTATTTATCTTCTTTCTTCATAACTTTTCTTCTTATTATTCATCTTCATTTTTCATAACCATTTCTTCATAAAAGTCATCTTCTATCTTCAATATATTTTTTTTTATGATAAATCTTTTTTTTTCGTAATAATTATGCGCCTCTATTTTTCTTCATAAATAACTTGCTTACTTTCATTATAATTCATTTCTTCTCAATTTCTTCTAAGTCTGCAGCCACTGCCCTGATCCTGGCAGGATCGCCATGTAATGACAGAAGAAGCCCTCTGGCAGGGTCGCCATGTAATGACATGATAGCGCTGGTGGGATCGCTATCTATGTCTGGTGAGCTGGGCTGGAGGAGCCAGCTCCGAAGGTGGTCCAGGTTCTGGTGGTGGTGATAAATGAAACAGGTGTTCGGTGGTACTGGAGTCTATTGAGGCGTCTACATCGTGAAAGGCGTGAGCTTGTACTGTTGGTCGTCCTTACAAGTAGTTCGGACGCATGTTGCGGGTGTTAATATGATGTAGCGGTGCAAGTCTTAATTCACACACTACATACCTACATTTTCAAGTGGTAGTTTAGGTAATTTCACGATGGGGTGGCAAAAAATAGTTGCACATTCAGTTTGGCTATGCACGTGGCGCCTATCTTATCTGGAGATATGTTTTACAACCCATCACGTCGCCGCCCGTCGTATGTCGCATGTCGCATGTCGCCCATCGCGGGTAGCATGAAGTCCACATTTCTCTTCACTCGAGGTTTATGACGTAATAATCCGCGTGATCGTTCGTTGGTCAAACGCTTGCTCAAATGCTCTCTCGTAAGAAGAGATTATGTCGATTCCTACAGCTCACGCTACCCGTGCAGGTGGCACGACACGTCTGCGCGTAGGCTTGAGATCTACCAACTCATTATACAAATTATCGAAGACGATAGAGTCAATAGCACACAGTACTTTAAAAATGACGCTTCGCACGAAGACCGAGGCGCCCTGTTGACATTAGTATACGCTTCCAATAAAATCTCTATCAATTTAAACAAACAATCGACTAGGTATGGCTAATGACATCAGGTTGCGCCACAGTTAGCTATATAATTATATAGGTAGCGCTATGCTATCGCCACTAAATTCATGTAGAATTTCGTCTCTACCTGGGGGCGAAGCGTAATTGTTTTCTGGGGGCGAAGCGTAATTGTTTTCTGGGGGTGAAGCGTGTTTGTTTTCTGGGGGTGAAGCGTGTTTGTTTTCTGGGGGTGAAGCGTGTTTGTTTTCTGGGGGTGAAGCGTGTTTGTTTTCTGGGGGTGAAGCGTGTTTGTTTTCTGGGGGCGAAGCGTAATTGTTTTCTGAGGGTGAAGCGTGTTTGTTTTCTGGGGGTGAAGCGTGTTTGTTTTCTGGGGGTGAAGCGTGTTTGTTTTCTGGGGGTGAAGCGTGTTTGTTTTCTGGGGGTGAAGCGTGTTTGTTTTCTGGGGGTGAAGCGTGTTTGTTTTCTGGGGGTGAAGCGTGTTTGTTTTCTGGGGGTGAAGCGTGTTTGTTTTTCGTGCTCTGCGGTCAATAATAGCATGGAAGAACGTTCTTCCATGTTTATAGTAAAAAACATGTGGTACTCTGAGCTCCATCGATATATCAAGTTGAAATGGCAATGGGCAGGCCACATCGCTCGTAGAACTGACAACCGATGGGGAAGAAAAGTTCTCGAGCGGCAACCACGAACCGGAAGACGCAGCGTAGGCCGGCACCCCACTCGGTGGACCGACAATCTGGTGAAAACCGCGGGGAGCCGATGGATGCAGCAGGCGAGCAGCCCCCCAAAGTGGCGCGGGAGGCCTATGTTCAGCAGTGGACGTCTTCAGACTGTTGATGATGATGATGATGATCAAATGAAAGATTAAGTATACGACTGGGTAATTACGATAATTACAATAATTGTACGGGTGTGTATATAGGTATACAAATCGAATCTAATATAGCGGCTGCTGTGATCAACAAATCTCAAAAATAGAATAGAGCATAGGCTCTATTCTATTTTTGAGATTTCCTGCAACGTCTAAGTAACGCCTTGAGTTCTAGCGTATTAATCTCGTTATTATTTTGTACGCGTGTTTATTAAAATCGTGTTGATACAGGTATAGAATATATATATGCGCCCAACTTCCTTGTGTTGGTACGAATTCTGCAGTAAAACCTTTTTAAAACCAAGATCGAAATGTGAGGAATAATTCATAATGACTTTTAAATATAATGTTTGTTCATTAATACAGATAATTCGTTCATTTGAATGTTTCTAAGAACCCCTACTCTGTTTATTAGTAACTACCTACTAAATCATTGACGATTAGTACCTAGTACCTAGGTAGTTGATTCTATATGTTGAAAATAAGGATCGCGAGAAATTAAGCGCTTTATAGCACTCAGTAAGCATTACACAGATACTTTGAGAACTGAGTATTACTAAAGATAAATGTAATTAATGTGAAAAAAAAAATTTGAATCACGAGCAGGATTAGAAAAGCAGCCGATCTTGTTATACAAGTCTAAAATATTTATTACTATAGGGCATCTACTTATTACACTCACCTTAATTGGACCTCCTATAACTAAGTGCTCTATATATACCCATTACTCTCACCGTCGACAACTCGAGGTGCCGCCACAAATTCTCACGCTTTATAAAACAAGCCGTTTATTAAAGTGGCCAAAACCGTAACATACAAATATCCAGCGGATCACCGACGCTAAGGAAATAAACACTCGAGGATTATTCATGGTGCGGCCACAGATTACCGAGGAGTTGAGGGTGACGCGCCGACGCGGTGGCGTTAGCAATCGGCATGTTATAATTACAATAAGTTACAAACTAACTACACCGAAGTTTTTTCCCGTGTTCAACTTTACCGACCTTTATGGCGTGATCGATGAAGAGATATTCTATCTGATACCAGTACCTATCGCATTTCTCCCATCGCACCTCTTGCCACCGCAAAAAACCACATCCAATTATTGAGTCGTGGAAATCTCATACCTACGACTCGATTCATGCGTTCAAATCTTGCCGTACATACACCTGCAAAATGTGGAATGCCAGCGGTCTTTCCGCTGAGCTGCAACGAGAAGCACCATGAATCCTGCAGGGCAATCAACGCTGTAGTGGCACCTCCATAGTATTACAGATGTCTAGAGATTCCTTCCGCCGCATTTCGGATCTAATCTATTCTATCCAATCCAGAATCTGTCCTACACCAGACAAGCGGTCCAACGCAAAGAGGTATAATGTAATAGAGGTCCAAGTGGACCAAAGACCTCAAAGAGTAGGTACTTACCTACTCAACAGGTGACGTTTTCTAAAACCACAGAAAATATTATAATTCTATACTCTCAATAGTACTAAAACGGCGGGTTGTAGGTAGATGACAACTCAAGCTACTACTGCCAGAGGGCCATAAAACAAAACAAAGTTGTTGGTTAGGTATTATACCATCCAACACTATAACAAAATATCGTGTGATTTATATCACAGATAATTCAGCATTATTATTTCAAGTATAAGATGTAGAGCGTAGTGTAGTCACAGCCGGTGTTGAAACGTTCACGAATATAAAGATATTATTTTTTGATTTCCATACTCCGCATATCGTCTCGCTCCTCGTTAACCCGCGCCTGTCAAATACAACTGGAACTTACGATCCATTCGATGTGAAAAAAATATATAAATATTTGTTTTAAGGTCGATATTATATTCGCTGGAGAAATTACGACGACGTTACGTTACTCATGCTATATCAGAGAAGTGTGTCTGTGCGTTGGAGATCTATCTTCCAGGCAAGCGTGCCCCATCGTACTCCGTCATTGCTAAACATCAGGCGAGATTAGTTACCTACTTATATGTGCCAACGCTTGGCCTATATAAGGAGGTAACCAATAAAAAATTAATATACGAGTTAAGTCAAGACCTAAATGCATAGGTATTCGATGCCTCCTCTTGTATTTAATAGAAGATCAGTGCTCTCTCCCCGAATTCAAAATTTTTTATTGTTTATCGGTTGAACCTAAGAGTTAGTGCCGTTCGGTCACAGGCCCGTTCTGCCACAGTTTTGCATACCCATACAACGAGTCCCAATCGGTCAAACATTCAAAATAAATACATTTACTCTATTTTGAATGCGTCCGAGGTTCCGAACACAGAGTAATAAATAGTGTAGTAATGGCCTACACTCCACACTCTCTCACTGCAAGAGAAGCCCTCTGCTCGGTTAGGGCCACTTCTAAACTTGTCCATTTCCTCTTCCTAACTTTTTCACTCCTACAACATCTTTTTTCTAGACTCTCATCTTTCATATCCGAATTCATCCACTTCCTAGAGTGTCACTGTCCATTCGTCTATTTCTTATTTAGTTTCTCCGTAACTTTTTCTTTATCTTTACTACTTTTACTTTGGGGTAACGGTTACAATTATAACACAGAAGCAGCCAAGGAGGTATAGTACCCCAGCACAGCATGGGAACCATGGGCTGACGACGGTGACAACAGGAAGAAAAATTGTGCGCTTCGAATAAAATTAGTGATAAAGAAATCACGCAAGCAGTCACAGGAAACCATAATCGTATTCTGAAAAAAGTGTTTATTTTCAAAGCACCGTTTCTTAGGAAACGATACATTAATAACAGGAGAATAATACGTTCCTGATATTGAAACGTGTCCGAGCGCGTCTTCGGCGAGCGGCGATATATAGCTTAGCAAAATAAACGCTTAGAGCCGGTCGCTTGTTTGTTGTTGGAATATATTTTAATTTCGACGTGTTTGTAATGAGCGAGCGAGCTTTGATGTGTCGCTCGCTACAGCTTCCTGCGGCGCACCGTACGGTATGTTTGTACCACTGAACGAACACTGCCGTATATTGCCATTATTTCAACGTTTTATTAACCCAATAGTACCGTGTTATCCTGACTCACACCTTGGGACCTGAGTCACACCTTGGGGTACTAGGATTTGTTAGCATTTTGGACCATTGGTTACCTTAACTACGGATCAAGGACCCCACCCTACGTCACCATGAAATGGAAAAGTATGAATTAAATGAATCGATGCCCAAGAAAATGTCTACTGTTTATATGACAGACAGACAAATTTAACGCGCCTTAAAAATTTCTGATACGAATGCCACTTGGGTACAACACGAGAAAAAGTTTACCATGATATAGCAATTTATTTTCAGGTCTGTGCTAATACGGCCAGTCTATTTCCGCTTCAGTTTGGTTAATACCAATAATAATACTCAATTTAAAATGTAGCGACTCAATCCAAGCGAACCCGAGGGAAACATCAAGCTGCCGCCACCATTTGGAATTGTTTACGTGAACGTAAATGGTTCTCATAGTTAGTAGCCGCTCGAGACAACGGCTCAATCAAATAAACAATCACGCACCGTGGTGATACTTTAATTAATACCTCAAAAATAGATAAAAATAAGATTCCTATTATTTTCTCATTCTAGCTGAAGATTTATATTGACGTCATAGACTTAGAATATTTACGTTACAAATTGACGCTAAATTATCGTGAAGTTCCGCCATATTGTTCTCTAGACAAGACATTCAATAAATATCCAAATAATTTGTAGCTACATAACAAACACGCAGAGAATGAAACAAATCACCGATCGCGTAGTAATCCGAACTATGCGACGCATTCCGCTCCTGTCCCGTGGTCGTTACGTCGCTATTCCGGATAAATTAGACCAATTAGTTCCGATTCCGGGACGAGGCGGGAAGTTATTTGTTGGACAACCCTAAACGAGGTAAGTATTTTTGTCTTATCTCGAGAGAAACCAGTAACCTTATGGGAAAGGTTTAGCTCAAAACTCCTTTAAAAATATTTTCAGCTCATTTCAAGTTCTGTAAACGTTTCAGGTCCTTCGATAAGAATTTTTTAGTTTTGAATGTATTTCCTCATGTCCACACCAGAATAGACCCCCGTTCACATTATGAATAGCTCCTGTATCGGAACAGCGACCTATGCCCTCTGAACGGTCGATAAATATCTGTATCGGCGATAAATATCGATTTGGACATCGCCAAGTGCCGTCAAGGTGCCATACTTGTTCCGGTCCAGTTGGTACGACATTCGGTGCTCTTGCCAATGCTCAGATGAATGGGTGCCATTAGCGATGGTTTGGATACCTGGTGTCTGGCAAGCACACCCACACGCTACTCTCCGTCACATCTTTGTAACGTTGCGATCACAGATAATAGTTTCTAGTATGGTGGCGATGATATTCGTGATATGTAATTGCATAACGCAACAGCGCAATTATAGACTGCAGATGTTGGGTCAGTTTTTTTTCAGTTTGGTTGATTCAAGCGAATATCGTTCCACTAAAAGCAAAGTCTTTGAAATTGGTGCTATTGTGATTGTAGCTATCAATGTTAGTGATTTTAAAATTGATGCTAAGTATTGTGGTTGTGGGCATGCCTCATTTTTTCGACTGCTTTAACCTATGAAATATTCAATAAATGAATGGATGGGAATGGGAATCCATCCTGTTTATAGTAAAATTATGCATTGCATGCAAATTATTAGTATTTGGCATCGGGCAGGAGTGGTTTTAGAATTGATCTATTTAAATCACAAATTAATTAAGTGCGCGTTATTCGAGGTGCAACAAATTAAAGGAGCAATTACAAGAGGTGTTCTATATATACGCGACGGTAACAAAAGCCGCTTCCTCAGCGATAAATCCGCATTGATTGAGCGCTATAAATCTAAACACGCGCACCACCGCTCCGGTTGCATCGGTCCCCCGGCCAGGGCTGTCGCGAGGTGTCACCCACCTCACGTGGGCGTACTTACTATTCTAACTCATCAATACTCTTTATTAGTCTGACAGATCGTTGAAGCACCTAATCAGTAATCAGTGATACTTTTGAGGATATTTGTGACTTTCATTGAAGGTTGATATTTTAAGAAAACTATTACAATTTCAATTATTCAATTGTATTTTGTTTTTCACAAAGTAGCACGCACAATTAGAAGAAATTAGACGTACGTTAGTGTACCGTGTCTGCAAGCAATAACAATATAGATAGGTAGATAGATTGTGTCGTTGTTACCTCTTCACGCCGCAACAGGTGAACAGATTTGAATGAAATTAGGAATGGAAGTTGCTTGCGTACGCGCTGGTTTCACCAATAGGATACTTTTGATTCGCGGGTAAAATGTTGGCGCAACTAGTTTGCCATATTTTAGTTATCGGCAGCTGCTTCAATGCAGACATCTCTCAGATAAACACAAATCTTGACAAATGGAAACGCTATCTTATCTCGTATCATGTGGAACGCTGAAAGCTGTCGGTGGCACCCCTGAGCGTGGAGCAACACGTGCGTTACGCGTCCCGCGACACGTTTGATTTACGCACCCTCACGCCGTACAAATTGATGCTCATACCACAAACAAATGCGTTATAATCACACTAACCTAATATTATACAGCCATGAGAACAAAACTAAATTAACTGAAGAAACAAATGCGATGGAGACATCAGAACTGTACATGCAGTTCTGAATATAGGTAGTATTTTACCTACCGAAATGAAGTTTTTCATCCTTAACAAAGATAAAGAAATGTTCTCGAGTGGCGACCACGAACCGGAAGACGCAGCATATGCCAGCCCCCCCCCCCCCCCCACTTGGTGGACCCACGATCTGGTGAAAACCACGGGCCCCGATGGAGGCAGGAGGCGAGCAGCCGCTCAAAGTGGTGCTCTCTGTGGGAGGCCTATATTCAGCAGTGAATGTCTTCAGGCTGTTCATGATGATGGTGATGGAAGAACACCGAGGAATAAGTATAATACCTTTTACTCCAGGAAGCGTACCTATTGGTGAAGTCACGAGGCGTATAATATTATTGAGGTACTTACTAGCCGTGTGGTCCCGGCGATGTGAGAAGACCACCCAATTTTTTCATTTACATTAAAATTAAAATAATCTGTAGATTTTACAACAGTTAAACTAAGTTAAGGATTTCAAAATCAAATTGTTCCTAAGAATTCCTGGAATCACTCATAGCTCCGGTTGATTACAAATAAACAGTGCAACAAAGGATGCGAAGTGGCAAGCGCCGGGAGCCGCGAGTGCCGCGAGTGCCGCGGGGAGAGCTTTGATCACTCGAGCGAGCGTGTCAACATTCCGCACGGGGCTCGGTAACAAGCCCATCAGACTCGCCACTACATTTCAAATATGTTAAGGACTGAAAGATCTCGACATTTCTTTTAATCTGTGGTGAAATGATACTTATCTTTTCAGCCAAGTTCAGAAGTTTTTCAGTCAATCAAAACGTTTTCTGTACCATCTGAAAATGTGAAAGTTATGGAAGTTACTATGCCTCGTATGATGATGTTATATTTACAACAATAGTTATAACGTAAGTGTTCTGTTTTTGTCTGAAGTACCTATTGGGACCGAGGGAGCGCGAAGCGCGAGCTAAGCGTCTCCAGTTCGGGCAAAAATAATTTCGTATGTCCGGCGGATGTCTGGCTGTCCGGCTGTTCTCCTCTGCAGGCCGTATTTCTCAACCGATTGTCGGGAACTTTTGTGAGATGGTTCGATACTATGTTTTTTTTTCGATTCCACTTTTAAATTTTTTTTAAGATGGCGCCATCTTGAGGGTTAAACATTAAAAAAAATAGTTTTGTGCACCATGCAACCAAATGCAATGCCACCCATGCAAAGACAGACTCGCGGGGTCTACACCTCACACAGCTACTAGTTTAAAGGTAAAAACTAGTTAAAAAGTTTAAAGTTAACTACACAACCTTTTTAACAAAGAATTCAGTAGAAACCGTTCTCTACTCGTTGCATTATGTAAAGCTTTGTATTAGTATTGTATTCTCAGTGCTGATTGATTAATTTATGACATGTCACCACAGCGCGTAGACGCACTGTTTGTTTCCATTTCCCTTCCGTGATTTGTGTTCCGCGCTCGCGTATCGGACGCGTTCTCGGAACATCGTGTGTGTATCTAGGTGTCGCTGTCACTGCGCGGTGCTGTTGTGACTGCTGATTGACTGATGCTGCCAGTCTTCGGCTATTCTCGGAGACCTGTTCCTGTTGTGCACTATGACGTGCGGATTCTGTGATGCTTATCTTCCTTGGTTAATTCACAATCAAACGAAAATTGGGTTACACTCTATAACACCATCTACATTCTTTAGAGTGCCTTCACCTGATCCACGTTATTTGTTATCAAAACATACAGTCACGTAGTCCTCCTTTCTTGTGAATGTAAGTGGACAGCCCTGGTGTGACGTTTCCTTGCGACAACCAGACTGGGTTGACGGCTTAACATGCCCACTGTATGGTAACATTCTTATCACTTCCTGTTACGCGATCACCCATCCAAGTAGTGAGCTCAGCGAACGTTGCGATTGGAGAGTCGAGATCCCTATGAGCGCTACGTTATTGATCTGCATTGGTTTCTCTTATTACACTGGCTACTGGCACTTTAAGGTGTCCAACGTACGGTGTTGCTATTTAACCATTAATTAACCAATCAAAAATCATTAAAGCCTTTAATCATCATTGCGTTTCATTAGAGGAGCGTCGATGTTGATAACGTTCGATATCGCTCACTAACAGCCAATTAGCTGGCAGGGTGTTGTGATTGCTGATTGACTGGTGCCATCATGCCACGCTATTCCAGGCGCGGCAGCTTGCCCAACGGTGCGGAGTGTACCACTACCTGAGGGTACAGCATGAGCCTGTGCTTTATTGTGATCTTTTTATTTGAATTTGATCTGGGATTTTTAGGACTTGTACTAAAAATAAAATATCATAAGCATAGGTTTTACATTGTTTTTGTTGATACAATATTGTTAGAACATTACATCTGTAACAAGATTTTAATTTCTCAATTACATTCCATGTAAAATATTCTCCATATCTATAGTTGCTAGATCAAAATATCAGCCTATGATGCGACAACCTGGTGACCGTCGCGAATTACGCAAAATAAAACAGTGGGGTGTTGAGCGAACTTAGATACCAATACAAATTACAATTCAATTATTCATGATGCGATTAGAGGAAATGTAGGCTTTGGCAGTTTTCATATTTTCTCTTGCAAAGAAAGAAAGAAAGAAAATCTGTTTATTTGTAAACAACAATTACTAAAAAAAAAGATACATAATATTTTAACAGGAATAAAAAAAATGTTGTCACAAATAGGCCCCAACTCAGCATTATGCTGGTTCAGTTGAACCAGCGCTGGTCTTCCGTTGGGACCTCTTGGTGAAACCACGGAGCGGATACACACCGACAGTTACTTAATTATAACAGAAAATACAAGAAAGAAACAAGAAAGATAATTATGCAACTAAAACAACAACAACAGGTACCTACAACTAAGCGTCGAGGTACACAGTGTTCCAATAATAAAGTAAAATAATAATAATATAAGTATTCATGGTCTAGCATTATAATCAATACAGGTGGCAACAAGAGAAACGGCAACAGAAAGGGAAAAGATGACAAGGTAAAAACAAAAAATAATTAGCGTGTCTATATAGCACTTGTACCATGCACTAGCGCTTCCTGAGCTTTTTGATGGACTAATAAAAATATCACGGCATAATTGCACGGTCAGATACAGCTGAACTAATATAATGAAATCAATCAATAGTAGAAATCGGTACCTGCATACGTGCGGCTGCTTGGATTACTTTGGATGATATTACTGTTGGCATGAAAAAAAAATTAGTATCAGAAAACTGGTTATCAACATTGTAGAACACTGTATTAATGTTAACGAATTAATCCACGTAGATACACAAGATAGAAGTTCGAGCCGCCCATAGTGTCGGATGCGCACGCGCAGCCCGCGAGTGACGGGCCTCGGTCCGTCGCCATTGCTAATGGTGATTTGTGTCCCAAGCTTCGTTAGCTGCTAACCGATGCCGCGCTGCTTCATTAATGCTACACGTAAAATATTGTTTTAGGAAATATAATACTCACATTTTATAACCTTATCAGTTATATTTAAACGTAGTTCTTGGTAAGCTTGTAGCTGCAGATCCGTATGTGGTGCTCACTGAAATTGGATAATTGATAATGTCGTTTCTCGCTTGCATGTGCATCTCTCAGGAGCACCAATAGTTGTAATTTGATTTACTTTTATTCAGGTATTGGTATCGTTATTCGTTACCCTGCTTGACCAAAAGGTCGTCAAATATTATCTAATAGACCGTTTTTATAGGTACACTCTCTTAAAGTGCTTGATCATTATCCACTCTATCTGAATGCATGGGGTGTATGCTCTAACTATCTAGTAAGTTGGGATTCATCACATCATGATTATGAAGCTCTGCAGCTACTTCAAGTATTCTACCTACTACCTACTAGACACTTGAAAACTCAAGAAAATTAACATTCTAAAAAATTTCAAGCACCGAACCCGAACGAGCGAACATGGCGCCACTCAAAATATTACTTCACATAATTGTTGCAACGTCTGCCTGCCCCAAGAGGAGTTATATCTCGGGGCGGGAAGTGACGACCTGACTGACGCGTAAATCAAACTCCTTCGAAGGAATGTTGCCACACGCAATTTGTTTATTCCATGGAACAGTTCAAGAGTTAGACGAATGTGGAACTTGTTTTCACAAGGTTATGGTTGTTATTTATGGGTAATTGATACTGTAGATATTTTGAAGGCAGTTTTATTTGTAATTATTATTGGTTCAGGAGTGTTTGTAAGAGAAGCAACTGTCATTCAATTATTTAAGCGTGAAAGTCAAGTAGATCATCATCAACATCATCATCATCATCATCATATATGGCTAACAGAGTCGTAAAGTATGTGTCAATTTAACTTTTTATGCTTTCCAGCCACCTCTACCAAATGGTGACTGAATTATTTTTAGTTTGAAGAATTTAGTCCTTGTTTCCGAAGACACATTTTGTTGATTTACTAACAAATGTGGCACATTAGCAGCAGTGTCACCTCACAAATAACTCATAAGCTGACAATTATGCGATACTCGACGCGAATGCGAAAAAATTTATCGTTTCCGACTACATGCACCCGCTGCTTGTGTGGAGTGATTATTTTCAGAAGAAAGATGACAAATTAGCAAAAATATTCTATTCAATAATGTAAATTTTCTTGCCTGAGTAGATCGTAATAGTTAGTAGATAACATAACTCAAGTGTAGCCGCAGTAGCTGTTTGTAGTTTTCAACTAGATAAAAACAAATGAATGTGCAAAATGTACCTAACTGCATCAGTCTCCGGAACACACACTCATGACGGCTGGCAGTAGGTAGGTAGGCGGTAGGCAAACAAAATTAATATTAGCTATCGACGACACCGTAAATAGATTTATTGCTACACTACAAAAGCACTTCCATAAAATAGAAAGCAACGCCGAAAATAAAGCAAAGATCATTGTCGTTTCTACGCAAGTATAGTTTTCATCACCCGGCTTATTTATAATCCCCGTGTTGACATCAGGCGATGAAATTATTGCGGCCATTTTAGTTTTGGATGCGTTTCGTTTTCCCGCCATTACGGCAATTAGTTGAGTGAGATGTCCGCCGCGGGGTGGACGGGACGCGGAGCTTTACGACCACAGGCTATATACTATACGGCGGCGTTGTTTGTTGTTTGTGTGAGGAATATGTTACCTATATCGTTGAGTCTGGTGCCAGGATTCGAGCGGTAACTGTGGAAGTGAGCTTAACTATACGTGCGCCCGTTGTTTAGAGGCGGCACATTCAATTTTCTGTTTGGATCGAGTTGGCGTACACACAAAATATTTCTCTACGTTTTGTGATCACGGCCAAAGTGTAGAGTAGAGCGCAATGGATTTGGGAAGAGTTTTCATAAAGGTGAGTTGTTTTGTGTGTTTGGCTTACAATTCAGTTTAAATACACCCAACCTAAGGGAAATATTTTAACTAGTGGTGTTTTTGCCAACTCTATCGGGTAGAGTAGTGAAAAGGTATCGATTAGAGAGAGCTAATTATGTTAACTCTACCCACGTAGTATTATTAGTTGACTGGCCTGATAGCTCAGTTGGTAGTAGCTCTGCCTTCTGGTCTATAGGTTGTGGGTTCGATTCCCACTCAGAACAAACATTTGTGTGATGAACACTCATGTTTGTTCTGTGTCCGGGTGTTATATTGTTATTATATGTATCTATTTACAAACAAAAAGTATCTAAGTATTGTATCAGTTATCTGGTTCCCATAGTACAAGCTATGCTTAGTTTGGGGCTAGATGGCGCTGTGTGAAATGTCCACACATATTTATTATTATTTATTATTATTATTATTTTCTTTGTTCTACCTGTAACTCCTCTAAGTAAGTTATTCCGAGTTTTTTCCCCTAATAAGTAAGTTAAAAATCTTTTAAACTCAGATCAAATCATTGATTTTTTAAATGAAATAAAAAAATTTGGAGGCCTCTATAGAAACTCTAATAAGATAAATTATATTATTCGGAAATTCAGATTATATCAAGTTAGATGTTTAATACTGGTGGTTTGAATAAAAAAATAAAATAAATAAATGACAAAGTGCTGTTTAGGCATTTCGATTTATAGACGGAATTAGTATTACAAAGCTTAGGCATTAAAAGTTAGGCAATCAAATTCGTAGTCAATTCGCGTCATAGGTATAACGATGCAGTAGACACTGCTTTCAGTTTTTTATATATTTATGATTCTCGGTAATGAGCTCAAAACTGACTGCCTAAATATAATCAGAGGTAGGCGAGACCTACATAATATGTTTTGAAATGGGATGTGTTTTGACTCAATACTTCGACACAGGCGCTGGCAGCCTGTAAACTGAAGTCTACTTCTTTCGTCATCCTCTTCTCCTTTTCCCATTTGTTATTGGGGTCGGCTCCCGATCTAACCAGTAGCGGCGAGCTACGAAAAGATTGTGAAGCGAACATGCT
Organism: Ennomos quercinarius; assembly: GCA_910589525.2. Classification (NCBI taxonomy): domain Eukaryota; kingdom Metazoa; phylum Arthropoda; class Insecta; order Lepidoptera; family Geometridae; genus Ennomos; species Ennomos quercinarius. The sequence goes on from OU342509.1 coordinate 15,072,327, forward strand.
ACCGCTCGACCACCATCGCCCCTGAGGTCTACTTCCTTATTTCTCATTTTTACGCTCCATGCTGCTTACCTTAGGAGAAGCCTAAATAATACAGGAATCCGTTGTGATAATCTCTTAGAGATTAATTTTAACGTAAAGGAAAATATTATGGGATTGGAAGAGTTCACGTCATGTCCCGGTCGTACATAACTTCGATATACAATCATAACAACGACCTCTTGTCTTGTACAGATTCCAATGTTAGCATATTTGTATGTACAGGAGTGGTGTCCACGAACCATTGTCCCCGCAGCAGTGGGTTCACGTTGTCGCAGTCGCTGGTCGAGCGGCTCGGGCGCGACCACGAGCATCCGGGCCTGCATCATCCTATCAGAGATGTAAGTTATTTTATCATTTAAGTAGTTATCTTTCATTTCATACTCGCTGTGGCTGGTAGGGATCCGGAGAATTTATACTGTCTATAGGTCACGATTCACGGCCAATGTTATTATGATTGTAAGGCGAATGCTAGAGCGATTCCATCTCGCCCCATTCCGGCGGCGTTTTAGTGGGTTCGAGTCCCACATACCCGTGGTGGTGGTAGGTAAGTGCGAAGGGAATCTCCTTCCCCCCTAAAAACGATGTATCATCTCACCTCGTCCTACCAAGTGAAGAAAGAACTCACGAGGGTTTTTAGTGGGCTCCATTCCTACCTTCTTTTAGCATTTTGTGGTGGAAGAGAAGTGCTTGACCATTTTCCGCACCTCAAAAAAAGTTGTTACTCAACCAATTAAAAGATGTCCATATGTCCAGCGTTCTTTTTAGAATAACGGCCTTTTGCCCGATGAAAAAATGCCCAATGCACTAAAGTTTGACAGCTCTTGAGTTTCTACTTAAATATTTCTCGAGAACGTACCCAAATGCGTTAAAGTAGTCGTTTTTGGTAATTTTTTTAACAGTATCTATGTTTGCGCAGGGCGGTGTCTGCGGCCGCAGCACATACTCCCCGCTGCAGGCGCTCAGCGAGAGCACCTGCCGCGACCACAGCGCCGCCAGCTCCGGCTCGCAGCCCGCGCTGCAGCCTCTCCCACCGCCCAGGCTCAACTCACTCGTGAGTACCGCGCGTGGCCCTGCCATGTTGTGCTCCTCGCTCTGCTCCTGGTACTGCCGCGATGTTGCTCTCTCTCTCTCTGCACAAACTACTCTACTCGCGTAATAAATCGCGGCGTTCCGCACCAGGTCATCGTCATTTTATATAATTTTATTTGCGCCCAAAAACCGACAAAATAACAAACAATAGGCATGACGACCAACACGCACTTGTCCATCGTACTGGATTACGGCCTGACTGTTTCCCGGTCTAACCCTCGCACAGGTGGTAGATAAATGTGTCTTTACCCAGTTTCGCTCTACTTGTAGCGAGTAAAATAGATCAGTTTTGTCTACCGCCCTTGTCTGGGTGGATGTGTTCCAACCTCCCAGTCCCAGAAACCTAACTGTTTTAATTACAATAATTAAGTATAAAATACCTTTGGCACAACAGTAACAATTTAGAAAAGTTTTCTTTTCCGGAAAGGACTCTAGAGATGCTTAGGTTATGATGGAAAAATCTTCAGAAATGGAAATGGCTGATTGATTTTACCAAACATTGCTATTTAGAGATAACGCCAGATTTCAAAAATGCCATCCATTCGAGAGATAATATAATGCAACACACATAAATTGACAGCACCCCCCTTATTATCAACGTCTTTCTTTCAAGTTCAGTAACCTTTTCATAACTTTAGAATAAAAGTGACACACATATCAGTCTAATTTATTAGTGAGTGTCTGTGCTAACAGACACTACTACTACTACTACTGACTACTGAACTATTAGCTTAACATCACGCCAAGCCAGTTTGTTGTAACACGAGTCCGCGTTGGGCACCCACCTCCTCAGTCATCGAGCCAGTCCGTGAGCCTGCACCCGGCGGTGTCCCGCTGCACGGCCTCGCTGGAGCTGGCGGCGCTGTGGCGCAGCTTCCACGAGCTGGGCACCGAGATGATCGTGACGAAGGCGGGCCGCCGCATGTTCCCGGCGCTGCAGGCGCGGCTCGCCGGCTTGCTGCCCAACGCGGACTACCTGCTGCTCGTCGACTTCGTGCCGCTTGACGACAAGAGATACCGATACGCGTTCCACAGGTACCTATACCGTGCTACTAACTTAATGGCGGCTGTGAAGTCACCGCTTTCCGCTGCTTTGTTGCAGCATTTGGCGCTGACTTTACATTGAATCATACTCTTTGTCACTATCTAATATGGTGGTTATTTTTACTTCGACAATATATTAACTGCCATACTTTCATGGTCACCTAGTATTTGCTGCTGTAAAACAATAATGGAAAAAATATAGAATTTAGTATAGAATTTCAGTTTTTTTACCAAAATATTTGAAACGTTTTTATGCTCAATGTACCTAGGTACTTCACGTCAAAATAATAGCTTCGTTGAAATTAGTGGAATTATTTTGGAGCCTGAGTGTTGTGGGAATAAATTCCATCATTTCTATTCCACCTTTTATATTTATATTTCACTTTTTACGAATGAACGGAATATAACATATCTTTCATTTTTAAAAAGTCGTTCATCTCGACATTTATAATACGAGCACATCTAAGGGTATGGAACAGTTTACCAGCGTCATTATTTCTCGACTAGTCAATCTGGAGCTCTACAAGTCGCGAGTGAGTGGGTATCTTCTAGGCAAGCACGTAGGTACCACCGTCGTCACTTTCCATCACGTGAGACGACTGTGGTTAAATGGTTCTCGTATTCCTCGTAGTAACCCCATGGTTCTCGTAGTCTCTGGGTCTCTACACTAGCAGTAGCGAAGTATTGTGTGTACACCCCGAGTCCCCCACCATGGCTAGGGGACCGTAGTGAGTCCCAGGATGAGTGCACCCCGAGTCCCCCACCGTGGCTAGGGGACCGTAGTGAGGCCCCAGGATGTATGTGCCCCGCTCACAGCTCAAGCTGGGTGGTGGCGGGCAAGGCGGACCCGGTGTCCCCGCCGCGCATCCACGTGCACCCCGAGTCCCCCGCGCCGGGGGCACACTGGGCGCGGCAGCTCGTCTCCTTCGACAAGCTCAAGCTCACCAACAACCAGCTCGACGACAACGGACACGTGAGTATTTCATTCATGGTTTTTGTATGTACTGTGTTATTCATTATTATTAACTTTATGGTGCGAACAGCCAATGAGTGGAACATCTTGCCGGCACCCTTGTTCCCAGCTAACTATAATCTGGGAGTGTTCAAGTCAAGAGTAATGTGCGTGTGTGTGTGTAATGTGTGTGTGTGTGTGTGCGTGTGTGTGTGTGTGAGTGATGTGTGAGTAATGTGTGTGTGTGTGTGTGTATGTGTGTGTGTGTGTGTGTGTGTGTGTGTATGTGTGTGTGTAATGTGTATTATCTTCTAGGCAAGCATGTACCATTGTAGACTGTGTCATCACTTTGACGTACAACTATGCTGTTCCTAACCAGGGATAACTTTTCCCCTAACCGGATGTCGTTCCTTGTCTATGAGTAGTATAAAAAACAACAAAGGACTGACCGGAGCGTTTAGTTGCATTGCAAGCTTGTGAAGTGTGAACTCGTTCCATGTTCCAACATCCGACCAGCTAGCTAACATGTTGTGTGGTTGTGTCAGATCATCCTGAACTCCATGCACCGCTACCAGCCGCGGCTGCACGTGGTGTACCTCCCGGCGGACGGCGCCCCCCCCGCGCCCCTCGGCGCCGTGCCCTACCGCACCTTCGTGTTCCCCGAGACCGGCTTCACCGCCGTCACCGCCTACCAGAACCATAGGGTGAGTGCACGACCGGCTTCACCGACGTCACCGCCTACCAGAACCATAGGGTGAGTGCACGACCGGCTTCACCGCCGTCACCGCCTACCAGAACCATAGGGTGAGTGCACGACCGGCTTCACCGCCGTCACCGCCTACCAGAACCATAGGGTGAGTGCACGACCGGCTTCACCGCCGTCACCGCCTACCAGAACCATAGGGTACAAGCAAAAAGTACAGTACAAGTAGGTATCAATGATTGATAAAACCAACAATAATTCAAAATCAATAAGAACCTTTTTCATGTACTAACATCATACATTATTATTTCACATACATAACTTGCAATTTAATGTTTTAATTTTATCTTCCTCAGATAACCCAACTGAAAATAGCAAGCAATCCATTTGCAAAAGGCTTCAGGGACTGCGATCCTGACGACTGGTAAGCGGGACGTTTCATTATTCTCACTCAGTTCTCTCCAACACGCCTAATGATCAGTCACAGGAATTCCACAAATTCAATACTTTACCCACCCTTTAGAAATGACGTCCTCGTAAATCTCTCTGGACGGCAGAGCATTAAATTTTAACGGTTGCCTAATCGCAACCACATTTCACCCCAGCGCCTCCTGTCACAACTCCGCCAATGAATCAATTTACCACAAAGTTACAAGCGACCGGGGACGGACTGAGGACTTCAGGGGGCTAACTTGCTGCAACAAATTAAATGGTATTTGACGTTACCACAAAAACTTTGTACAAGAAAAAGTTAAATATCGATTAGACATAATATTTTTAATTGTTATCGATATGCTGCTCGATCTAAGAGTTACTTAATTTCTACATCTAATGTAGAGGCAATGAAATAAGTAGTTGGGATAATCGAAAAGCTGCAGTTTGAAATGGCAACGACGCTGTTCAAGGCGAAACGGTTCGAGGAGTCGAATCCGTATTCAAGCACAATCAATAGGTACAAGAAACTTTGCCCTGAGTCATGACTGACTCACTGACAGACAACGTATTAGCCCACACTACATAGTTACTGGACTTGATATTTTTTGGAGAGTACAAGTTTTTACATTTTTTTATGTTTTTTTTTTAATTTCAATTGTTTATTTTCATTGAGACCACGCTCGACTACAGTCGTCACTTTCCAAAGCAGTAGGCATACACATACACACTATTAACAAAGATTTTGGAAAATTAACGCCCAAGCGCTCTTAGTTGGTACATAATTTTATGGCATTTTTTAATTCACACCTTCTTTGAACCAAAGCTATTATTTTCGTTGTAATGTCGTACATCATCGTGCCCCGCCGTAGGCCCTGGGTTCACCCCTGTACTGCCCATAGACAAGAGAGTTTCAACAGCCGGCGACAATTTAGTTTTACGACGCGAGCATGGAGTAAAGAGTTACGCGACAGTTATGGCGGACATGGCTCGCTTCCCGTTGCCACTGAGTAAAAGAAAAAAAAAACAGTTTTGAGGCAATTTATGGATTGGAAGTATCCTTGGAAGACATTGGTTTTGGTAGTTTTTTTTTATTGAATTGTAATATGGGATCACAGAGTTAGGTCTTGGGGTAATTTTGTTTAACTTTTACTTACGGTGGTAGGATTTTTCTGCAAGAATTCGTTTAAGTAGAGTACCACTGTTTTGCCAAACATTCTGTCACCAGGCAGTACCTGGGTAGGTAGTGTGCCAGCACTACTGTATTCTGGGTTAAAGAGCATGTGAGGCGAGAACTCATCGGCTTAGAAACCATACTATATGGCTCAGGATGACGTATGCGCACGCGCAGCGCATTGCACACTTCAGTGTTACGTGAAACTTTATAATTATTTTTTTGAGATCTGAATGGTACTGCGCTAATGGGCGGACATAACGGTTAACACTAGACGAATGACTGGCTCGTCATGGCATTAGTTTACATATTTATTACCTAAAACTATACAAACACGGGTTACTAGGTGGTAGGACTTTTCTGCAAAGTTCGTCTGGGTAGGTACCACCGCTTTGCCAGTTATTCTGCCGCCAAGCAGTAGTGTGCAAGCACTACTGTGTTCCGGTTTGAAGGGCATTGTAGCTAGTGAAATTACTGGGCAAATGAGACTTTATGATCTGATCACTCAGTCTAGTAATCTGATTATTAGACTGGGTGATGTCTCAGGATGACGTGCGCAGTGCAGTGTCGCGCGAAACTATTGTTTTAAAGTTCCGGGTGACACTGCAACTGTTATGGGCGGCCGTGTCACTTAACATCAGGTGAACGACTAGCTCGTCACGTCATTCAATCACATAAGAAAAAAAAAAAAAAAAACAAAGACACTTTAGCATTTATCCACCATTAAAAGAGAGTGGCACTAATTAAGTATAGCAAGAGGAAACACCTACCTACGTTTCCACTCCGCGGGTCGCGAGGGTGCGGGTCATGCGGGGCACCTACAGATATTATTATAATAATTTGACTTTGTGATCACGAGTCCTTGATATAACTACACGCCCGCCGCCCAGCTCGTCCAAGTCTAGCTTCCCTATGTATAGAGATTGATTCCTGTTCTGATGTTAGCTAATTAAGGGGACCGGTGTGGTTTCTTATGCTGCGGTAAAAAATAAGAAACAAATGAGGTAAACTTTTCTCTTTATCTGTACTTACCACACACTATGTAAACACTCATGCGCAGGCGCATAACGTACGGTATGTTTACAGTATGTATCTGGTAACTGCCGGCCGCTGCGTTGGCTGCCGCACTCTCCAGTTACTATTTACAATCATGTAAACTATGGCTGTTTACAGTCTTACATGCAATGTTTACTATCTGCCGTTTATATATATAGAGCACATAGAGTATAAAATAATTACATGATTCTATACAAGTAGGTAGTTTAGGTAGTCTATAAGAAAGTAGGCAATGCACCGGCAGTGCCCGCCTGCTTGTTTCCACTCGACCATTACAGACCCCGCATTAGCATGGCTGCTCTCCATTTTCTTTCAGTATTCCGTTAAGGTCCATTCACGACTTATTATTTACTTTAAAAACAAAACGTCAAAATAAAATTTATCATCAAATTCCAGCTACGGCTACAAAAAACATCAAAATCGTCACATGCACAAACACTTACGGCTAGAAGGGAACAAAAAATCACATTAATTATGTTTTTTCCCGCTCTAACTTCCCGGTAGAGTCGATTAATAACTGGAGATAACGTGTGATTGCCATTTGTCGCTCGCTGTCACAATAACACCGGAACACGAGCCCGCCTACTGTCGCCTGCACCATAGGGAGGCGGGAGGATCTTTATTAGTATCACGTTTATTTGATAACTGAGCAACAAGTAGGAATGACGTCCGCTAGTAAGCCGATGGTCGCGGCTCGTGGGTTCCCTATATGTATTGTCATGTCATGGGTGATGGGGTGCGCCGACGTATCATCGGCTAGTTTTAGGTAGGTATATATAATTCAGCTGCAAAATATTTGTTTTAAGGGTTTATAAAATAATGTCGTCGTGTCTTTGAATTTAGTTTTTCCTAGAAGTGGCATTTATTTACAATTTTTGCTTATGGAAATTCGGCATATAGAAACTTAGATAGTGATTGGTATTGTAACGATCCAGGCTGTCTCGTGACGTCACAAATATTATAAATTTTACCTAAATTATAAAAATACTGAAATAATTTCATTGAAGCACTTTATGCATAAAGAATAGTCCAAAAATAAAGGAAATAGTCATTGGCATCGCATTAACTGATAAAGAAAATGTAGAGATAGGTGTAAAAGTGGTTACCTGTGGTAAAATAAGGTAACAGTAAAAGAAATCAAACCTTCTTTATATTTAGTTTTACTTTTTTACCTTTCTACCTTTAAAGTGTTTTTGATATATAATAGGATTTTGACATCTGTCAAGCTGTCAAACGCGGTCAGTTATAAAATCATTCACGGGATAGGGCAAGTCGAAACTTGTCAGAAAAATGCAGATGAAATTTCCGGTTAAATTCTTAGATAAATTCGCCCTCTCAATTAATTCTGGATCTGGGGGGAAGTATGCCTTGGGTCCAGGAACTCAGTAAGAGATAAGTTGAAACATTGCAACGAAGCTTGTCTTCCCTTATTTTGCTTAGGGTATGCAGTTCGCGTGTTATGTGGAGACCTGCACCAGATTTTGCCTCCGTTATAGGATCTGGATCCACCTTTTTGGTTTGGTTTGCATTCTGGCTGAAAGGAGGGCTGAAAAGATTAACTGTCCCGTCTTCGTGTATACGATACCCGGATCCTAAATGCAAATTAAGCTGAACTGTCCCAAGTGTTAGGGTTTTGTCTTGTATGCTGCCCATGGACTCCGGTCCCGCATGCAAGATAAAAATTAGGTGGCAATAGGTTTTAGCTTTGGAGAGCTTTTGTCACAGCTCGTTCTCTCATAGGGTTAGATCAGGTATGTTCTCATTGCACACACCGAGAACAGACATGCACGTTTAAAAGTAAATGTGAGATTTGTAGCAATCTCCAGTGTTTGGGGGTACACACTAATGTATAGGGAAAAGCTATAAGTCGAGGAATACACACGTAGGATGGGGAAGTTAGGGATAAAATATTGAAAATCGCGGAAAAATAATAGTGTTAGAGAAATAGATAAAATTCAATAAATATATAAATAAATTTAAAGCGGTATAAAATACATCTAAAGATAAATTCATTATAATAAAATACTAATAAATAAAAGTGTAAATACAATTACGTAAATTATCAAAGTCATAAAATTATAATCCAAGTTTTCTCGAAGGTGTGGGTGTTTATTGTAGAGCTAGTTGTCGTGGACCTTGCTTTTGACGGAAAGCTGGGTGATCACGGAAGGATTTAATGTACAGAGAGCAACGCTGCAAAGGTATAAGTAGGTATTTTCTATAGCTGGCACAAGCTTTGTGAAACTACAGTAGAGATAGAAAGGGGAATGTATTTGAATACGATTCATCACATTAGTTTTCATGACCTAGTCTCAACTGGAGAATTATTGTCGTTAATGTTGCGGATCATATTAGTATGAATACGTAATTCTATAAACCTATTTTGTGGTAAAAATGCGTTGTACTATATATCTATTCTGTGGTATAGGAAGGTATTTCTTTAGCTGGGTTTGCGATGCTCTACGGAAGATATGGGAAAGGTTCTATTCCTACACGGTGATAGTAAACGCTGATACAAAGTTCACATGAACAAGTTATGACACTACTGAGAAAATATTATTCTGTGCCTAATTCTGATGTACAAATTCAGCATAATTAGATAGGTATTTTCTTAGCGGATTCTAGGCGGAATTTTACTTAGGAGAGTTGGAAGGATCATATTTTTGCAAGGAAACGAACGTTTTGTTTTCTAGTTGCAAAATAGGTAATGTTTGAACGATAGTTAGGAAACTACCGGGAATTAGTAACGACTGGGAATTATTCCTTTTACTTAGATAACTATTGGGAATTTACTCTCTGTTTGAAATCATTCGCGAGTAACTTAAATAAAATCGTAATTGAGTTTCACTCTAGTATGGAAATACATAATGCTTTGCTTGTGCGATTGTTAAATAACTACCGGGAATTTATTCATAGTTTAGGGTTATTCGTGTTTGTTTATAGATCAATTTAGTGGAATTCAGAGTTGGGTTTGTTTGATTGAATTTTCAATAAGAATTTTACTATTTATTCTATAAGAAACATTTAAAGTACTAGTGATAAGAAATTGTCCTTCGTGTCTTGGGTCAAGCACAGCAGTACCTGTTAGTGATCTCCTTACCAAACGGATAGGGGTAGCTAATTTAAAGATTCGAATGAGAATATCTTGTTGTTAGAAAACAGCATTAATAATCTATTATATTACTGGCAAAAAAACATATTATTATAATATTTCATATTTATGAAATATAATACCTAAATTATATAAACGGGTTTTAGATTACTTTTCAATACAAGTTCTGGAAAATAGAGACAACCTGAATATCACTAACAGATCATTGAATTCAAATAAATATTTACAGTTAAAATTAATACTACTGTTTAGTCCACTGCATGCTGTTGATATAGAATCTACGATAATATTGATAATCTTTAGACGAAAACTAGGAGATTTGAAAGTTGAGCTATTTTTAGAGTCTGTCTTATACCGAATGTAGTACGTATTAGATAGACTCACAATTAACTAAGGTGATGTCTATTTTGTTAGGATTTGGAAAAAAATAATGTCCTCTTGTCCCTTGCACCTTTTGGAGTCCAAACTAGATAAGTAGATAAGAATAGGTAGATGGGGTACCTGACGTACTGACTTGGGATAAATAGAACAAAATTTAGTAAAATCAAATTTCTCTTAGTGTGGGGGAATTTCACACACGGTACCTCCGTGTGGGAAATTTCAAGCACTAAATAGTGGAGGGTTAACCAGCCAGGTAGTCGAGACCCACAGCATTGGAGCGGTGGCGGGGCTCCTATGCCAGAGTTATGATAAACAAATAGAGTTTACTATGACTTTGCTATATAACAAGCTCAAACTCAGTTAGCAATATACTTACTTACGTTTTACCTATGTTTCACTTTCTTGTCTTGTTAATTTCAACATACGTTCGTCATGAAGCTTTAATTTACTTTCAGTTTTGTTTATGACTAGGAACTATAATGTTCAATTTTTTGCAGGAAAAAATTATTCGTTCCTACAATTGAAACCTTTCGAAAGTATAGTAGGAAATATATTGATTGGTGCATAATATGATTTTATGTGGAAATTTCAGTTCGGTTACTCAGAGTATAGGAATAGTGTTCATCAGGGGATTAAATAGCAATTATTTGTAGGACGATGGATATTTTAAATTTATTTAATATTATTGAATAGGTTAGATGTTAGTTAGGTATTGTCTCATTACTTTAAAAGGATTTGGATTACTACATTATCACAACGTACGGTTCTACCATTTGTAGGAGATGATTCACAAGGCCATAAACATTAAAATGGGTAGTCCAAAATAGTCAACAAATTTTGATAACTTTTTAACGTATGATTAGTTTTAGAATTTCCGGTGAATTTAATTAATTATTTATTATTATTAAAGAGTTAAATATAGGGTGTTGTTACAATTTGGTGCCGTGACCAGGATCTCAATTGACCAGGATTGCCAAATGACTAGGATCTCAAATGACCAGGATCTCAATTGACCAGGATTGACATTTGACTAGAATCTCAAATGACCAGGATCTCAATTGACCGGTATTTTAATTGACCAGGATCTCAATTGACCAGGATCTCAAATGACCAGAATTTTACGTGACCAGGATTGACATTTGACTAGGATCTCAAATGACCAGGATCTCAATTGACCAGTATCTTAATTGACCAGGATCTCAAATGGCCAGGATTTTACTTGAATAGGATTTTCGTGCGTTTATTTCGTTATCAGGTTGATTTATTTTAGATATTTACATTGGAGTTTTTGGATTAGAATGAGGATGTTGATTGTTTTGGATTGATATTATTTTAAGTAGCGATGGTATTTATTTACTATCGCACAATTTGCTGTCCGTGGAAAAGGAAAGGTTTTGAGACAATATGTAGGGGCGGTTTTAGATTTCAATAAATTAAATGAAAATTAGTTTAAACAAAGACTCAATCTTTTGAGAGTTTTAATCGTTACTTTATTAGTTATTTTCAATTTTTCGGGGCTATAACGTTCAGGATATTATCGTTAGATTATCGTAGATGATGGATTACATAGATGATGAAGATGATTTGATAAACGGGATTCGAACTATTCATACAAACATTGGTTTATTTGATTTACGAATAATTTGGTTGACGTTAAATAGATACAAATTTAAAATAGGCCACGTTGCAATAAACTCAACAGAATTTAAATAAATTTAACATTAGAATGTTTCATTACGATCATGGAAATTTGTTGTAGTAGATTGGAAATGAGTAGTAATTTATTAATGAGATAGATCTATACATATTTATCTGTCTAATTAATTTTACAATTTATTAATGCACATGATATGGTCGAGCTTTCATTTAGAAAGGACGTGGGGAATTTATCATCACTTAATTTAGGAAAAACGATTTCCATTCATAATTCGGAAATATTAAAGTAAATAATTTACATTTCTTTTCTGTGGTTGGAACTAGGAAAGGTTCGAAGTTGGCTAAAATTATAAAACTATAGGGGGCGCAAACAGTTCAAGATATTTAATAATTTTATTAGTGGTAATTGGTACGGTGGATAGATTAAGTTCCGATTCAATGTTTATTGTACGATGCACAATAAACTAGACAACATAAAAATATTTAAAATAAATTATTAAAATTTCAAAATAAAGGTATTTAAAAATTATTTCGGTTAGCTTGTTTGGTAGTTTTCCGCGTAATTCGAGTTCAAGTTCGGGTTTTTGAGAGTGAATATTAAACTTATTGATTGAATTTTCAAATAAAATATTGCGTTTTAAAATTCATACTTTAATAACAATATTATATTTAAAACGAAACAAAATAAATTATTTTTAGTAGAGGTTAGTTCAGTTCGCGACAATTAATATTTATTTATTATTGTTATTGTAACCTATCTATAATAAATAAAACGTTTCAGCATTGACATTAAATGAAATTTTAAATGAAATTTATTAAATCGTATAATTACTTATGTTGTAGAAATGAAATTGAAATAAAATTGAATATTTTATTTTAATATCATGATACGTATTAAGCAATAACTTCAAAGAAGCCTTAAATCTATTGGGAATTGCTAGCCGTTAAGCTAGCGAATAAGTTAGTTGACTGGGGTCAAATGTGGATTAATGAATTGTTATGTTGTTGTTTTTGCTTAAGAAAGGGATTTGATTTTGGATAATTAATTTAAAAAAAAAGTCATTTTTATGTAAGCAAGTATCATTGTATGGACATGGTCAGAGGTATTAACAGTGCAGGAGGATCTTAGTGGCTTAGCAAGATCTACGGTTTAAGGGGTTTATTGACGGGTGGCTTTGGATTTACACGACTCAACAAATGGGTTGATATAATTTAAGGCTAGGTGCTAGGTTAAAAGAGAAAGCCTAAGTTTAAACAAAACTGTTATAACAACCCCGTACTCTACAAGGTAGGAACATCCGATCTGCTACACTCTACACCCGAAATAATAGCGAATTACGGAGTGGAAAATATATGCGAAATATTGCTGAAGTCATAGACAAATCTATACTTTGAACTATTAAAGTTGACCTGGTTATCGAAGGGTTTTGTGGGGGGCAGCTCGGAACGAAAACATGGTTCTTAGGGGTACCTTCTACTTAAAGTTATTAGGACTGACCAGCCTCACAACCTGGTTTCTTTTGGTGGCTAGGTTAGCCTTGGGATAAGTGACTTTTGGGTATGATTGATGCGATGAAATTTTGGATATTGACTCATAAAGTAATTCACTGTTGTTACGGCTTAAGAGGGTGCTTAAAATAGAATAGTAATTACGGTTTGTTTTCAAGGATGGATTCAATAGTATATTAAAAATAAAAATATTATCATTTGACAACATTAAACTTTCGAAAATAAATTACTCAATATTAGTAATATTTAATATTTTTCAAACGAATAACAAATTAATACGCAGTATACTGCATATTAAACAATTGAAAAGACAAGTGTATTTTTGTTTCGCAAATTATTTGCTATCAGGTTGATTATTTTTAGGTGCTCTCTTAAATTAAATTTAACGGTTAGGAACACTACAGAACTATAAATACATTTTAAGTTTGGAGCCAAACGTTAACAAATTATAATTGCTTAAGTGAGGTGGTAGAGTTATAATTATTATTTAAATTATTTTTATTATAGTTTTGCTAATATTTGTGAATGTATTTTAAAGAATAAAATTTTACTTCGGCTTTAAATTTAAAACGCCTGCGCAAATATTTTAGGGGCGATTGTAACGATCCAGGCTGTCTCGTGACGTCACAAATATTATAAATTTTACCTAAATTATAAAAATACTGAAATAATTTCATTGAAGCACTTTATGCATAAAGAATAGTCCAAAAATAAAGGAAATAGTCATTGGCATCGCATTAACTGATAAAGAAAATGTAGAGATAGGTGTAAAAGTGGTTACCTGTGGTAAAATAAGGTAACAGTAAAAGAAATCAAACCTTCTTTATATTTAGTTTTACTTTTTTACCTTTCTACCTTTAAAGTGTTTTTGATATATAATAGGATTTTGACATCTGTCAAGCTGTCAAACGCGGTCAGTTATAAAATCATTCACGGGATAGGGCAAGTCGAAACTTGTCAGAAAAATGCAGATGAAATTTCCGGTTAAATTCTTAGATAAATTCGCCCTCTCAATTAATTCTGGATCTGGGGGGAAGTATGCCTTGGGTCCAGGAACTCAGTAAGAGATAAGTTGAAACATTGCAACGAAGCTTGTCTTCCCTTATTTTGCTTAGGGTATGCAGTTCGCGTGTTATGTGGAGACCTGCACCAGATTTTGCCTCCGTTATAGGATCTGGATCCACCTTTTTGGTTTGGTTTGCATTCTGGCTGAAAGGAGGGCTGAAAAGATTAACTGTCCCGTCTTCGTGTATACGATACCCGGATCCTAAATGCAAATTAAGCTGAACTGTCCCAAGTGTTAGGGTTTTGTCTTGTATGCTGCCCATGGACTCCGGTCCCGCATGCAAGATAAAAATTAGGTGGCAATAGGTTTTAGCTTTGGAGAGCTTTTGTCACAGCTCGTTCTCTCATAGGGTTAGATCAGGTATGTTCTCATTGCACACACCGAGAACAGACATGCACGTTTAAAAGTAAATGTGAGATTTGTAGCAATCTCCAGTGTTTGGGGGTACACACTAATGTATAGGGAAAAGCTATAAGTCGAGGAATACACACGTAGGATGGGGAAGTTAGGGATAAAATATTGAAAATCGCGGAAAAATAATAGTGTTAGAGAAATAGATAAAATTCAATAAATATATAAATAAATTTAAAGCGGTATAAAATACATCTAAAGATAAATTCATTATAATAAAATACTAATAAATAAAAGTGTAAATACAATTACGTAAATTATCAAAGTCATAAAATTATAATCCAAGTTTTCTCGAAGGTGTGGGTGTTTATTGTAGAGCTAGTTGTCGTGGACCTTGCTTTTGACGGAAAGCTGGGTGATCACGGAAGGATTTAATGTACAGAGAGCAACGCTGCAAAGGTATAAGTAGGTATTTTCTATAGCTGGCACAAGCTTTGTGAAACTACAGTAGAGATAGAAAGGGGAATGTATTTGAATACGATTCATCACATTAGTTTTCATGACCTAGTCTCAACTGGAGAATTATTGTCGTTAATGTTGCGGATCATATTAGTATGAATACGTAATTCTATAAACCTATTTTGTGGTAAAAATGCGTTGTACTATATATCTATTCTGTGGTATAGGAAGGTATTTCTTTAGCTGGGTTTGCGATGCTCTACGGAAGATATGGGAAAGGTTCTATTCCTACACGGTGATAGTAAACGCTGATACAAAGTTCACATGAACAAGTTATGACACTACTGAGAAAATATTATTCTGTGCCTAATTCTGATGTACAAATTCAGCATAATTAGATAGGTATTTTCTTAGCGGATTCTAGGCGGAATTTTACTTAGGAGAGTTGGAAGGATCATATTTTTGCAAGGAAACGAACGTTTTGTTTTCTAGTTGCAAAATAGGTAATGTTTGAACGATAGTTAGGAAACTACCGGGAATTAGTAACGACTGGGAATTATTCCTTTTACTTAGATAACTATTGGGAATTTACTCTCTGTTTGAAATCATTCGCGAGTAACTTAAATAAAATCGTAATTGAGTTTCACTCTAGTATGGAAATACATAATGCTTTGCTTGTGCGATTGTTAAATAACTACCGGGAATTTATTCATAGTTTAGGGTTATTCGTGTTTGTTTATAGATCAATTTAGTGGAATTCAGAGTTGGGTTTGTTTGATTGAATTTTCAATAAGAATTTTACTATTTATTCTATAAGAAACATTTAAAGTACTAGTGATAAGAAATTGTCCTTCGTGTCTTGGGTCAAGCACAGCAGTACCTGTTAGTGATCTCCTTACCAAACGGATAGGGGTAGCTAATTTAAAGATTCGAATGAGAATATCTTGTTGTTAGAAAACAGCATTAATAATCTATTATATTACTGGCAAAAAAACATATTATTATAATATTTCATATTTATGAAATATAATACCTAAATTATATAAACGGGTTTTAGATTACTTTTCAATACAAGTTCTGGAAAATAGAGACAACCTGAATATCACTAACAGATCATTGAATTCAAATAAATATTTACAGTTAAAATTAATACTACTGTTTAGTCCACTGCATGCTGTTGATATAGAATCTACGATAATATTGATAATCTTTAGACGAAAACTAGGAGATTTGAAAGTTGAGCTATTTTTAGAGTCTGTCTTATACCGAATGTAGTACGTATTAGATAGACTCACAATTAACTAAGGTGATGTCTATTTTGTTAGGATTTGGAAAAAAATAATGTCCTCTTGTCCCTTGCACCTTTTGGAGTCCAAACTAGATAAGTAGATAAGAATAGGTAGATGGGGTACCTGACGTACTGACTTGGGATAAATAGAACAAAATTTAGTAAAATCAAATTTCTCTTAGTGTGGGGGAATTTCACACACGGTACCTCCGTGTGGGAAATTTCAAGCACTAAATAGTGGAGGGTTAACCAGCCAGGTAGTCGAGACCCACAGCATTGGAGCGGTGGCGGGGCTCCTATGCCAGAGTTATGATAAACAAATAGAGTTTACTATGACTTTGCTATATAACAAGCTCAAACTCAGTTAGCAATATACTTACTTACGTTTTACCTATGTTTCACTTTCTTGTCTTGTTAATTTCAACATACGTTCGTCATGAAGCTTTAATTTACTTTCAGTTTTGTTTATGACTAGGAACTATAATGTTCAATTTTTTGCAGGAAAAAATTATTCGTTCCTACAATTGAAACCTTTCGAAAGTATAGTAGGAAATATATTGATTGGTGCATAATATGATTTTATGTGGAAATTTCAGTTCGGTTACTCAGAGTATAGGAATAGTGTTCATCAGGGGATTAAATAGCAATTATTTGTAGGACGATGGATATTTTAAATTTATTTAATATTATTGAATAGGTTAGATGTTAGTTAGGTATTGTCTCATTACTTTAAAAGGATTTGGATTACTACATTATCACAACGTACGGTTCTACCATTTGTAGGAGATGATTCACAAGGCCATAAACATTAAAATGGGTAGTCCAAAATAGTCAACAAACTTGATCACCTTTTAACAACGTAAGATTAGGTTAGTATATTCGGTAATTTATTATAATTTATTAATGTATTTTAATTAGGTTAATATAGGGTACTTTTACAATATATTATATATTATACTCACATTCAACTACTACTTGATGATGATGACTACCTGTAGTACCTGTAGGTACATACAGTCATCATAGGTATATCATCAGGCAGTGGATGGATGGGATTGCTCTTACAGGAAACAATCAAAGGCTGTAGGTAGGTACTGTACGCACGCACCTCACTCCGAGCCAAGCCCGCTCATACTGCGCCTGACAAATGACAATTATCAACATCATCATCAACAAACTGAAGACGTCCTCCCTGCTGAACATAGGCCTCCCCATAGAGCGCCATTTTGAGCGGATGCTCGCCCCCTGCATCCATCGGCTCGCCGCGGTTTCAGTTCACCGAGTGGGGGGCCGGCCTACGCTGCGTCTTCCGGTTCGTGGTCGCCACTCGGGAACCTTTCTTCCCCATCGGTTGTCAGTTCTACGAGCGATGTGGCCTGCCCATTGCCATTTCGACTTACTAATTATAAGAGCTATTCACTTTAACCCTTCTGCGGGTCTCCTCATTCCAGATCTTATCTCGCAGAGAAACACCGAGCATAGCTCTCTCCATAGCTCGTTGCGTGACTTTGAGCTTACTAATGAGGCCAACAGTAAGAGACCACGTTTCAGTGGCATAATTATGTAAGTCATCATAATACAAGTAGATAGGTACCTTTATTAAAATTCTTCTAAAAGCTCGCCTCATATTATTTTAGCTTCCTGTGATTTATTTTTATTTAAGTACTTGTCGATTTAGCACAAGCGCACGTACACAGAATACATAATTATTATTAATTAAGAAGGCTGTATTACATACTCAAGAAGTGAAATCACTTCAATAAATAGCGAGTCATGCTACAACGCAATAAAGTGCAGTTCAGGTCGCACGGCGCTACAAGTCGTGTAGTGTAACCTAAACAGGTGCCTCTCTACTGTTCCAGCCCCCCGGAGCAGGGCCCGGCGCGCGCGGCGAGCCGGCGGCGCGAGCCGGGCGCGGCCGAGCCGGGCGCAGCCCCGGGGCCGCACCCGGGTGCGGGCGCCGGCTGCCCGCAGCTCGCGCAGCCCTACGCCGGGGAGCCGAGCGCGTGCGGCCCGCTCTACGCCGCGCACACACACCCCGTCAGGTCGGCACTCCACACACTACGCACTACTCACTACCGTTGGCTAGTAGGCACTGGAAACACTACTCGCTACCTGGCGACGTACACTACAGGTTACAGGAGTACACTCACTGCAGCACTCATTACACACTACAGTACTTGCTACAACACCCATTAGAAACTAATCACAGACTGTAGTGCTTGCTTTGCTAGTGAATAAAACGACTTCAATTGCGTTCATTTCAAGCTGAGAAACACTTTGATGATAATTACTATCTAAATATTGTTCCAGTTATTTTGACTCAAAACGAAATTGCTGGACCGATTTTGAATAAATTTCTACGGAAGTAATGTGAAAATATTTCCTTACAAATAGAAATAGTTAAATAGTAGTAATAGTAGAAAGGCTCAAAAGCTCTCAGAAAAAACTCTTGAGCTAATGGCCGACCGGAGCGAAATGAAGCTGCAGTCTTCAGTTGATATGTCAGCCTACGGTGAACTCAATAGACGAATCTGGAGTTCCTTGCGACACGACTTGCGTGCTCTTAGTACTTCACGTATTGAGGCCGCAATTGAGCGGAACCAAGGCTCTAAAGTGTTCGCAAAGGATTCGTCTATTGGGCAACACCAAATGACAAAACTGAAGACCGAAAATGGTAGCGTCATTTCATCCAAGCCTGAGATTCTGAGAGAGATCGAGAACTTCTATGGACAGTTATACACCTCGACACGTAAACCCGCTACTAATACAGCTCAGGACATCAGAGCCAAGCTAGTCCGACACTATACCGAAGATATCCCGGATGTCAGCCTGTACGAGATTAGAATGGCCCTCAAACAGCTTAAAAACAACAAGGCACCAGGTGAAGATGGAATTACGACCGAACTTCTGAGAGCGGGTGGTAGGCCGGTACTTTTAGTCCTCCAGAAGTTATTTAATTCTGTCATCCTTGAAGGTACAACGCCAGAGGCATGGCACAAGAGCGTGGTGGTGCTCTTCTTCAAAAAAGGCGATAACACCTTATTGAAGAACTATAGGCCTATCTCGCTCTTGAGTCATGTGTATAAGCTGTTTTCGAGAGTCATTACGAATCGTCTAGCACGCAGGTTTGATGAATTCCAGCCTCCCGAACAAGCCGGTTTCCGAAAAGGCTTTAGCACCATAGACCACATCCATACGCTGCGCCAGATTATACAGAAGACCGAAGAGTATAATCGGCCGTTATGCCTAGCGTTTGTGGACTATGAGAAAGCCTTCGATTCAATCGAGACTTGAGCGGTGCTGCAGTCCTTGCAGTGATACCAAATTGACTATAGGTATATCGAAGTTTTGAAGTGTTTGTACAGTAAGGCCACTATGTCAGTCCGACTACAGGACCAGAGTACGGAACAAATTCCATTGCAAAGAGGCGTGAGACAGGGAGACGTTATTTCTCCAAAACTGTTCACAAACGCATTGGAGGATGTTTTCAAGCTCTTGGAGTGGAAAAGATCTGGCATCAACGTAAATGGCGAGTACATCACTAACCTTCGTTTTGCCGATGATATAGTCATAATGGCGGAATCGCTCGAGGACCTTAGCACCATGCTCAACGATCTCAGTAGAGTCTCCCAGCAGGTTGGTCTTAAGATGAATATGGACAAGACAAAGATCATGTCTAATACTCATGTTCCACCTATACCGGTAATTGTTGGGAACGATACTCTCGAAGTTATCGACAAGTATGTCTACCTAGGACAGATTGTCCAATTAGGTAGGTCCAACTTCGACAAAGAGGTGGTGCGAAGAATCCAACTCGGCTGGGCAGCGTTCGGGAAGCTTCGTCCTATCTTTTCGTCCAAAATACCGCAGAGCCTGAAAACGAAAGTTTTCAATCAGTGTGTGTTGCCAGTGATGACTTATGGAACTGACACATGGTCTCTTACTGTTGGCCTCATTAGTAAGCTCAAAGTCGCGCAGCGATCTATGGAGCGAGCTATGCTCGGTGTTTCCCTGCGAGATAAGCTCCGGAACGAGGAGATCCGCAGGAGAACTAAAGTGACCGATATAGCTCTTAGAGTTAGTAAGTTGAAGTGGCAATGGGCAGGCCACATCGCTTGTAGAACTGACAACCGATGGGGAAGAAAGCTTCTCGAGTGGCGACCACGAACCGGAAGACGCAGCGTAGGCCGGCCCCCCACTCGGTGGACCGACGACCTGGTGAAAGCCACGGGGAGCCGATGGATGCAGGAGGCGAGCAGCCGCTCAAGGTGGCGTGCTCTGGAGGAGGCCTATGTTCAGCAGTGGACGTCTTCAGGCTGTCAATGATGATGAATGAAATGATGAAGCCAAGCGAAGGTTTCAAAGGTACGAGACGCAGAAAAACTTTGCTGCCGAGTGCCACACACAACTTTTCACCTCACTACAGCGAAGAAAATGCAAGAAAAACAGCTAACAGGCTAAGAAAAGACAAGTTTTTAAAATTAAAGCAATAGTGTTTTTCATCCATTTTCCACGCAGTCGCCGTGCTGGATAGCGTATTGGTTATATACTCTTTGGCGCTGGACAGTGCGATTATTCTAAAAATGAGGTTGATGAACGAGAAAAAGATGGTATCTTTTAGGAGGTAGTCTGTGGTATTAATGAGTTTTCAGTGGACTGGCATCAAGAAGGTTAAATTCGGGCAGATCTGTGATTAAATCCTCAATTCTTGACGAGAAAATTATTGAATAGAAACGTTCGAATTTTAAAAACACTTTCCACGCTAGCGATTAAAATGCGTTTTTGCGCCCAGATTTTGAATGACAAAGAGATCCTTTCCGAGCTAGTAAGGTGATAAAGAATTTTGCATAACGGTTCATAAATTGCGGAGATAGGTATGTGGAAACAAAAATAAAATAAATAAAACCGAATTGAAAACCTTCTTTCTGAAACTGCATGTAAAACTGCGAGCAGATGTTATGTAGTAAGTGATAACAGACGTGTTCCCTTTACATTCCAGGTACCAGCCTCACTCGAGTCACAACGGCGCGTACAATGCGTACTACGCGCACAGGTAGCCGCGCGCGGACCTTCTCGGAGTGGTTCATATAATTATGTGTGGTGGATCCTGCTGACTTCTCCAATGAAGTTAACGTGTTCAACACTTGTCTAAAGTTTTAATTTTATTATAATTTTCGTGGAAATAGTTCACTGCTTAGGGTTGTATTCTTGTAAATGAAGTAGCACGTCTACTGCTCCCGATAGATCAAGGAGTCAGCTGCTCTATGTCTCTGTATATCGAAGCGTTACACTTGAATGTATATGTCGGCGCAGAGGCGTTGAAGAATTACAATAGCTGATCAAAATATGAACAATAGATCACAAATAGATTAATCTATCGTGTCTAAAACCGTTTACTGGAGATTCACTTAATGACGTTACCATCATGATAATCTTGATGACAATTATAGTGACGTACCCATCGATGACGTCACCGTCTCTATAAAGAACCCTGGAGCCACACCTGCCCCGACATATACATTGAGCTTGTAGGAAAGTTAAAACGTTTTCAAGTAAAATTGCTTTAGTTTAAGTTTTGACGAAATACTATCGTATGTAAAGTTAAGAAAATATCTATTAGGTCCGCCGATTACACAGAGTGGCTGGCGGCAGCTGGATGAGGTTAGCCGAGGATCGGGCTTACTGGCGTGCACTGGGAGAGGCCTGCGTCCAGCAGTGGACTGGTACAGGCTGATGATGAAGAAAATATAGGAATCAGCATCTCTCTCGGTTTTCTTTACGTTTTGAGATCACTTAAACTCAAGTTTCAACCTATTTGGGTGAGTATGAACTACTTTCATCAGTGCTGTCATATACTTAGGTGCATGCACTGCATCTCCTTGGAATATGTATATTTATTAAGTCTGTACTTTGTTGTTTTAATAATATGTAAAACATACAAATATTGTTTGTGAAAGGTTTTTGTCAACAGTAACTTCATTGGAGGGTTCCTGCGTGTAGCGTGGTGATAGGAAACAACGACTTGTGAACGAGTGATAATCTGGACCTGGGAGTACCTAATGAAAGTATTCCGAGGTCTGTGGATAATGACTGTTAATGAGTGTTG
This sequence comes from Ennomos quercinarius, assembly GCA_910589525.2. Taxonomy (NCBI): domain Eukaryota; kingdom Metazoa; phylum Arthropoda; class Insecta; order Lepidoptera; family Geometridae; genus Ennomos; species Ennomos quercinarius. The sequence goes on from OU342509.1 coordinate 15,094,747, forward strand.
GGATTTAGACCTTGTTAGTGAGCGTACATCTAGTAGCATCTACAGCAGGCAACATCTGATGATCGTTGTTTCATATTAATAAACATCCTGGCAGCTATCCAATTTAAAGCAGCGTGTTGATAACATACTGGCTACGTTGGATGCCTCAAACAATACGCTTGCTTTGACTGCATATAACAACATATAATTGAAATAACGATCATCAGATGTTTTGACTACTTGAGACGCTTCGATCCTTCTGATGCTGACTGTACGGTATTAAGTAATAGAAAAATAGTTTTAGCCGAAGTCAATAGCTCCAATTTTCCGAACTTCGTATGTTGATAAATTTATGGATTAGGTAAATAATTATTAATTGCTCTAAAAATTATTGGGCCTTGAACGCTACCAGTTTAGTTGTAAGATGACGGTACAATATGCTACAAAAGTTAAGAAGAAGGAATAGTAACACAATACGATTGTGGATTGTATGGAATTGTGGCCAAAATTATATTAAGAATAATTAGTAATAGTATAGTTTTAATATGTTATATTAGATATGAAATGAAATTAATGTTTTTAAGTTGTGAACAATGCTTACAGATAAATAATTACCTACGATGCTCTCTACAGCCGGTTCATCGGCCAACCATTGATCGACTTTTATTTTGGACTAGCTTTTGCCCGCAGCTTCGCACGCATGTATTGTGTTATTTCTGCGTTTAAATAGTCTAATAATAGCTTAGTACATGCATTTCCTATATACCAAACAACAAATCCACTAAATCTTTTCGAAGCTTAGCACGTATTAGCAGATCAGGTAGCACACGTGTAAAGTTGATTAGGTAGTAAGTAGGTAGGCAGGTATGGCTTTTCACGTGTCATTAGATCACCTACACATTGATAAAATAGTGGGTTAGAAACTGCAAATCATAGGTACAATATTTAATTAAATATGTACCTACTTAGCCCTACCTTATACTTAGACGTTAGTTTTTTAAATATATGGTAGGTCTAGACACCTAACTAATAAAACTTCTATATGGAATACCTACATACCAGTGATACGTTCGATCTTTTCCTTGTCATTTTCACTTCAACAGATGTTCTTGTGTTTTCACCATAAAAACCGTTCAAGTCTTTATAAGAAGTTCCAGTAAATTTGTTGAGGTAGTAGGTATACCTACCTAAGTACCTACCTATTATTTAGGCAGTTTAGGAAAATACAAAACAATCACACACGTTGAGGTCAGTTTTTCATATCCGCTCGCTTTACGTTCCCAAAGAGTATCTTTGTTGCATTCACCACATATTTTTCTTTACCTTCTTAAGTTTGGCTCCATACGAATTCGAGTATTTAGCCAGTGTCAATAATACCTAAGTTTATAAAATACATACTTTACAGCTGGAGTATTGCATTAACCTATACGATGCGTACCTACATAATTAATTTTGTTAATACTAGTTAGAAATCACAAGTATTTACGTAGTACGCCACTGTAAAAAGAGTTGACATTTGTATTGTGTCCGGTATTTTCCACGTTGTCTCATTCCCACTACACTTTCAACATAGTGGTGGGAGTGAGAAAATAACATGTGTACAAAGCTCTAACCAGATTCGCTTTTGCAAAGAATGTTTTATTTTTAGGGTTCCGTAACAGTTTTGAAATAAAGGAACCCTTATAGGTAAGATCACTTTGTTGTCCGTGTGTTTGTCTGTCTAAGTATCTGTCAAGACCATTACTTATTTTAGGAATAACGGAAAGAGTTAAGCTGAAATTGATCATCATCATCATCAGCCTGAAGACGTCCACTGCTGAACATAGGCCTCCCCCAAAGAGCGCCACTTTGAGCGGCTGCTTGCCTCCTGCATCCATCGCCTCCCCGCGGTGGTCCACCTAGGGGGGGGGGGGGGGCGGCCCACGCTACGTCTTCCGGTTCGTGGTCGCCACTCGAAAACTTGTCATCCCCATCGGCTGAAATTGATATATATGATCAATTCATTCAAATACATCATCATAATCATCAGCATCATCATCATCATCATCATCATCATCAACAACAACATCCTGAAGACGTCCACCCAAAGATAATATTAACCTTCTTGAAGCAACCGAGTAACAAATCATTTTTTACTCTAACCCGTGGTTTGTCCCAAAGAGAATATAACTGCTTAGTTTGTTCATTGAAAAGCCCACAGACCTAAAATATTTTAACTATTAAAACTCATTTACATACGTGAAAGAAGAAGAAGAAAAAATCAAAACTGAACGTTACATGGTGCTAGTTCGAGGATCTTACCATAAAGTATAATTATCCTTACCTATATCTAAGTACCCTTAGAGCTGTGCCTTAGAGTCTAAGTAAGTACCCATTTAAAACATTTTTCATAAAATATTTCGTATCATTGGCTAAATACAAATGTCATCTAATGCCAAAATAAAAAAAACATCTACTTTCACACTATTTAATATTATTTCTATTTTATTCTATTGTATCTATTTAACTTCTAAAATGCTAAACAACCTGTAAAAATATAAATAGGAAACCTATAAAATGTTTTGATTCTCTTAGAGTAGCGGTACTAATATTACTCTTTGGTCATATCCTACTACTAGGTACTACTAGGTACTAGGTGGTAGAACTTTTCTGCAAAGTGCGTCTAGGTAGCTTTGCCAGTTATTCTGCCGCCGAGCAGTAGTGTGCAAGCACTATTGTGTTCCGGTTTGAAGGGCATTGTAGCTAGTGAAATTACTGGACAAATGAGACTTTATGAACTGATCTCACAGTCTAGAAAACTTTTTTAGACTGTGTGATGTCTCAGGATGGCGTGCACAGTGCGCGGTGTCACGCGAAACTTTAGTTTGGAGTTCCGAGTGACACTGCAATCTGTTATGGGCGGCCGCGTCACTTAACACCAGGCGAACGACTAGCTCGTCACGTCATTCATTTACATAAAAAAAAAAGATATCCATTCGCAGAGCTTTTTTTCTCTAATCTGTGCCTCCATATGAACATGTTGCACAGAGTGTAGTCGATTGTTTTTTTTCTAATCTGTGGCAATTATGTGGTAACTTACAACCACAGCTTACAACTTACCGTTATGGCGGAAACAGTAGCCAACTTAAAAAAACTTACCATTAGTAACCAAAAAAAGCATCAATCGGCCATGTTGTTTAAAACTCCGATTCGTTTCGTAATGAAATCTTAATAACTGTCATCAAATTTATTTAACGATATTTCAATTTCAATATATCCTATTTTAAGCGCTGGTTATTACTAAGCATATTAGTGAAAACCGCATGAAAATTCATTCATTCTTTCAGGAGTCATTCAGTCATAATAAACAAACAAACAAACAAACAAACTGTAGTGTGTGAATTCGGACTTGCACCGCTACATCATATTAACACCCGCAACATGCGTCCGAACTACTTGTAAGGACGACCAACAGTACAAGCTCACGCCTTCCACCATGTAGACGCCTCAATACACTGCAGTACCACCGAACACCTGTCTCATTTGTCACCAACATCAGAACCTGGACCACCTTCGGAGCTGGCTCCTCCAGCCCAGCTCACCAGACATAGATAGCGATCCCACCAGCGCTATCATGTCATTACAAAACAGACAAAGTGTTTAAAAAGTGGCTTAACGTGGTCAGCGGCTAATTTTAAGCCAATCTGTGTAATATTTTTTTTTTCTTTATTTTCAAGGATCAACGAACAGTATCACATACATTGTTTTACTTTAGAGTATTACTAAAACATCTAAACAGATGTGCTACCAACATTGTTGTCCACAAATTACAAATTACAATACAATTTTTTGTTGATATCTTGCAATTACAGACTTTTAAATCTCTACAGTTTTATTATATGTATAGATAGATATCCTGTATTCTCTAGCTAGACTATAGATTGTTTAAAGGTTGCATTAGCGATTATTTGTAGTGAACTTGATGTAATCCATTAATCATATAAAATATACTAAACACACGCCTTACACCGTACACCGTACACCGTACACCGCACACCCACTGTGCTGTGCACCAACTTCAATATATTGTAATAACGACGCGATGAAAACGTGATTTATCTAATAACAGCATTGTTACCAGTTACCAAAGATGTTGCGCCAAATGAAAGTTGATGTATCACAATCAATTCACCAAGTGCCAAAATACAACCAAACTAAGATTTAGTAGTTTTAAGTACCTACTTACAATATGTAAGATTATTTGGTAATTGTATATGATATTTATTTAAATATATTTTATTAAAGTTTATCAGAACCCAGCATAGATTTATTGAATATCTGTTCCTGTTATTTTGAATTAAACAAGAGAAAATCATTGTTGTTTTTATAATACTATATTTTTAAATAATTTATTTTTATCTTTATTTATTATATACCTACCAATTATATTTATATCAAGTAGAAGCAATACTGGAAATGCTGAGGCAGCCTCTCAATCTGTGGCGGCTTGAAGTGCGACTTCTCCGAGATAGTATAGGTAGTGACGTGGTTCACAGTGGTGGCGCCCGGCTCCTCGCCCCTCTCCACGATCATCTTGGATGTGATGGTCTCTTCTACTTCTTCTCCCACCAGCTCGGGCTCCGGCTCGGGCTCGTCCACAGGAACCAACAGAGTGGGCATCACGGAGTCCACGGAGCAGTACGGGCTGTAGTAGTCTGTGGCAGGAGTGAAGGGATACATGAAGGGATCGTAAGCGCTGGGCTTGGGAGTGACGGGCGTGCACTGGTGCTGCGCAGGAGGCGACCTGATCTGGCTCTCGTACGGGTAGTTGTAGTACGGGATGGAATCGTAATGGATGTGGTTCACCGGCGCCTGCGGCTTGCTCACTATATCAGGCATGTACTCAAACGTGGGCACATAGCTCTTCTCGTTCTCGTTTGCTTCGGGGCGAATACCGTACACGTAGTAGTTATCGTTTTCGTTTTTAGGTTCATCGACAGCAGGAACGAACTCTAGTTTTTCAGTTGTGACATTTTTCAGATCGCAAGCGCCTTTCAACATGTTGGTCATTTCATGGGCATGTTCGTTGGCGGCCATGGCTAGGTCTGACAATATCTCAGGGTCAGGGTTGAACTCTATTCCGAATTTCTCCGCGATTTCTTGAGCAGTCATCATTTTTTCGATTGCAATGTTTTGGTGTTCGTTGTTCGATTTGATGTGCTTCAGGAGCCGCATGACCGCTCTAGTGCTATCCATGGGTGTTTCAACTGATCTCTTATTGCGCGCTCCATTCTCATCGATTCCCTTGACAGTTGTTTCCGTAGTGGTAGAATAAAGACGATCCATCTCGCGTTTGCAGGCATCGGCGAGCTGTTGTGCTACTTCTTTGATGTCATTAAGCTGTTCTTCATACGTTTTGTTGGAATTAGTAGCCTGAGCCATCATAGATGCTGAAGGACTAAGGAACATGTTGTTAGGCATGGCAAACACATCAAACCAATTCGGGTCTAGGGGTGTCAACGGCAAGTCTGATGGGGCTTTAGCGGCTCGATCATCTACATCTGTATTTTGCAGAAATTCTTCATTGTCTTCGGGTACATCTGTATCAGCAGCATATATGAAGGAGCTCTGAAAATAGTAAAATAGATTATAAGTATACCTACCGTTAAGCTACTTTGAATAAATTAGGTAAAAGTATTGTCACAAGATAAATAATAAACAAGTACGTAAATAAGTAAAGTAAGGTAAGGTTGGTTTACCTGAATAACTAAAACTAAAACTAAGAATATAGGTGCCATGTTGTCGGCGATATGGCATGCACCTGTCGTGCTCAGCTTTTATATTTTATTTTGTTATCAGTGGGTTAAGAAATATTTTAGGAAATATGTATGGTTGCGGTGTTGTCTTTCCATGGGACGATAGGACAGGTTCTAGGCATTGAGCAATGAAAAGGTACCGACTTGCGTTGATTTGTGTCCTGACTACTCGTTGTTTTAGTTGGTTTAAAATGATGCTCTCTTACGGTAATGATAATATGTCGTATAATACAAAATAGCGCTTCGGATAGGTACCTTACCTTATTACTCACATTGCCTACGCACAGTGAAGTGTTTCATAGTGCTCGCCTGACCACGGTGTACTCTCCTACTCGTAGCTACACCCGCTAGAAGTAAACAGTGTATTCCGGCAATCTACTTCAGAGTCACTCCAGGCGTAACGTGGCTCCCCACTGTATTGTTTTTACCTAACATGAGGTAAAATGTGGATAACGGTAACATTTGTTTTACATTTTCACGTATTACCATACCAATTTTTAACATCTTCCATCCGATAATCATTAAAAAAATCTAGGCAATCTAAAAATATCATGTCCTGAGAAGTTAGGCTGTTTCGTGCCCGTGTGGTGTATAAATACTTCTTTACCTTCAATTAAAGAAGGTTTTTGATGTTGATAAAAGAAAATGTAAGAAGATTTAAATTAGATGAAAGTAGGTATCTAAATCTATTCATTTCAGTCTGCATTCTAATATCTATAATAACTGATATGACCAAGACGCCTGCCAAGCGTGATGATTATGGTAAACCTGTTCTATTGGAAGGGGTCCCATGTTCAACAGTGGACGTCTTCAATCTGATGATCTAAATCTAAATTCTAACGGTACTATGCTAAGCTAAACAATCAAAACACTTCATGTAAAATTATTAGCAATTTTTATTAAAACAAAGGCAACCTCTTATAACTAAAAATAAATAACAAAGCACTCAATTTAGCAACAGATTGAAAATAGTCGAAGAAAATGATCGAAGTTACAAATAAAACGTTTTTATTTCGATCTTAACTACTATATTCATATTGTGGCTGCGGTTGTATGTCAGACGGCTTTGAGAAGGCCGGGGGTGGTGAGTACATCGGCGGCATGTAAGGAGTCGAATATGGCGTTGTGATGGACGGAGGATACGGCACTGGGAGAGTGGGAGGATAGTGTAGAGATGGTGCATACTGAGGGGGTATCGGAGACGGGTACGGCGCCGGTGACGGCGAGTATGTCGGTACACACGGCGCGGGCGCTGGGTATGGTGGCGGTGGATAGGAAATCTGCGGTGGGTACGGTGCTGGCGGAGATGGTGCTCCAGAGAATGCTGGCGTATAAATTGGGACCGGGAACGGTGTCACATGAGGAGGATAAGGAGCGGCATAAGACAGGGATGAAGGATACGGCACGGCTGGCGCTAGAGAAGGAGGTTGCGGTGCCGGTAGCTGAGCATACGCAGGTCGAGCATACTCCGGATACTGCGGTCTCAGATATGAAGGAGAGTACGTCGGTGCTGCGTAGACTGGCGGTGGGAAGGCTGGCGGTGAGTAGACGGACGGGGGCGGCGCAAACTGTTGCTGGTAGCCGTAATCATATGGATACGACCACGTTGATCTCTGAACGGGGTGAGTCGTCGTCGGGTGTCCGTAGTCGGTCGGCTGAGCGCCGGCTTCCAGGAAGCTTGGCGGCGCAGCCACGAACACTAGCTGCGGGGCGGGCGCGGGGGCAGGGGGGTAACTGTACGTCGACTCTTGGGAAGACGTCGTGGAAGGGAACTCTTCTGATGATGTAGCAGCTGTCGGCACTTTTGATAGTAGCGCTGGAATACAGATTGTTGTGTTATATAGTAGGCAGGTAATCTTCTTTGAATCATTTGGGTTTCTTTTAGACCATTTTTGATTGGTTTTTGTTCTGATAAGCATTGACAAACCATTTAAATCTCAAAGTTGTACTTTTATTCTCACACCTGGTAACCTAGCTGTGTTTGTAAAAAGCCTTATTGAACGAAAAGGTAGCTCCATTTTCTTATAATATTATGTAGGTACCTAATTCAACTTTATCTTTGCTTGCATTTATTTGAAAGCAGTTAATACAAATGGTACATAACCAATTCTAGGAACCAGCAAGTCATTTCGTAATAATACAACAAGAATGTGTCGAAATCAGCAAGCAACCATTGTTTTACTTACGTGATGAATACAGCGCACTAATCATTTGATTCATACGCTCGTGCAGCGTCGCCAACTGGGAAACAAAACATGTGATGTCACATTGATTCAATAGGCCTTTACCAATTAGTTATGACGTCATCTTCCCATTATTCTCTCGCCGCTCTGTCTCCAGAGATAAACGGTACTCAAATTTTCAACAAATTGTTATTAGCTTTCCTAAATTGTTATGTCTCGGGTAATGTAATAATTGTAAAAGTTACACATACCATAGCAGTTGTTTAGTTATAGATCTAAACAATATCATTCAATTTACTAGTCCATCTGACCCCACTGAGCCGGATCTTTGACTGTATTCTGTCAGCTAACATACGCCTGTCGCTCCATGACGTCTGCGGGATGGTTTCAACTCCAGTGTGATAAACCATAAACCTAACCCGTACACAAAATTCTTCGGCTTGATCAGCTTACCTACCTGCATGTAATTTGGTCACTTGCGAGTAGCAGGAATGATGTATGCAGACGAACAGGCGAGACAGTACAACTTATTAAAGCTTTCTGTTAAACTTTCTTTATTTATTTATTTATTTATGGACCTTCAACAGTACTACATGATTTACAAATGTAATAAAAATTTTAGCTTACATGATATACATGACAGGTTTTGAATTACATGTAGGCCTAATTACAGAATGGCCACATCATGCATTAAGAAGTGAGAATCCTATAGTAAACCCTACAGTAAAATAAATACATGTAGATATTTAAATACATATAGATTTTTTTTTTCTTTTTTTTTTTTTCTTTAGATATTTAAAGGTAACAAACGAACATAGAGACAAAGAGCTACTTTTGAATTTATAATTATTTAAAGTATGATAAAGCTACAAAGACCTCTAGTACATTATACCACTTTGTATAGCAAACTGCTAGATTTACCTGTGACTGCTGCTGCGGGGTTGTGCACCCCGCGTAGGACACCCCCACAGCGAGCGCACTCAACCGAATCATTAGTTTCACAAACATTTCCCTTCGCAGCAGCTCCGCCGCTGGACCATGTATGTGTGTCTACCACTTGTACTGCAATACTCTAGCTTCAGGATGCTGGAGCATTTAAACAAATAGTAACCTGATAGAGATCAGGTGTGATAGTGTTGTTATGTTTAACGTTACCACTGATTGTGGCTTTATGATAGGGTTTGTTCGATGCGCGTGCGGATACTGTTGCACCGGTATCGGTGCACGAGATGGCGTTACGTAAATCAGTTTCATAATGATCACGATACTACCTACTACTAATCTACTACTAATGATAGCTACAATCACAGGGTTAATCATTTGTTACATAATTATTTTGAACTACTTCTTTGCTCTATTATTTCAATGGAAACAAATAATTACAATGTGTTTAATGCAATCGATGTAATCTTAATCACGACAATAAACAACGTAGGTAGGTACATTATGTCAATTGAAACCGTGTCCGATTTTGTGAGTAAGCATAAATGAAATGAAAAGTCATCGGTTCATTCAACTATTATACGAAGTGCGCAAGTAACTTTTATTACGAGTAAAAGTTATATAATCTGTGATCTGTGAAAATACAACATTATGCCTAATAGTTAAGTTACACACTTAACTATTAGGCATGATCTTTTATTTTGAGTAATGTTCTTTGTACGCAATGGTTCCGGAGACCCCCCCCCCCCCCCTCCCCCCTTAGCAAAAGACATAATTAAAAATAACTAAATATTGATGACAGACAATAGTTAATTTAAGCAGATAAAATTAAAAGATGGTTCTCTTTATTGTTTGATATGATAAGCTTGCTTGATTAATACTTGTGTACGTACATATATTGATAACTAGTTACCTATCAATCAAAAAATTGCTGAATCCTATGTAACTTCTGTGCGTTTTAGTTTGTAATTGTGCTTTACTAACGGTTGTATGATAGTTAAAGCCTCAGCGTAGAAGTTTTGCATTTCACAATAAGGTAAAAGTAAGAAAAGCTTTGACGAACTATTAGCAAAAGTTCAGTGTATGTTTCATCTTCGGTTTTAGAAACAGCGAAATTGCTTTACGAAAAACTTTGACGCCCTTTCGCTCACGAATTCAAAAAACATTAGGTAAGGTGGTTTTTGCGCACTGTGGATTCAATTGCTCAAGTACGTATTTTCTAAAATACAACGTGGCAAATACATCAATTTTTGTCGCGCTCGCTCCGCTCGCACTTTAATATTTTTTATTTGTTTTAATTTATAGAACCAGAGTGCACTTGTATCTACTGACATAAAAATTCTCCTAAAACGTTTAAATACTCAAGATTTGTAATGCTCGCAGCAGCGACACTGCTCTGCCTAGAGGCTACTTTCATTGGTAATTATTATTTATTGAGAAATACAAATTATGTGATGTGAAAGCGTTGCGTCGCCAACCAAAAGACGCCGAAAGACAATCACGCTCCACCCAAACCCAGAGCTGGGGCCGGTGCTGCTCATTTGCATGTTTAAGTAATTTTTAAATGTGTAATGATTTGAACGTTTACATTTTTAGCTTTTACCCTTGGACCCCCCATATGAAAGCTATAGGTACGTCCATGATTATCTTTCTACATTCTAGTAGGAATCACCACACTAATCACATCACACTTCACACTAATATTATAGAGGCGAAACTTTGTGTGTATGTGTGTATGTGTGTATGTTTGTTACTCCTTCACGCTCAAACGGCTGGACAGATTTGGATGAAATTTAGAATAGAGATAGCTTATATACTGGATCACATAAACATAGGATACTTTTTATCCCAGAAAATTAAACCATTCCTGTAGGAAAGCCCTATAACTCAACTTCGTAAATACTCAATGAATTTAAGTGAAGTAAACACTAAAATAAAAATATTATCCTGGAAACATAGAAAGACCCTGTGGGATAACGTTGTCTCTTAGTTTCGACATAACGCAATTAAAATGGTCAAAATTTAGGTAAATCAGAGGCCGCAGCATTTGGTACTAAAAATGAAATACTTTCCATTCTGGATAAATACATGGTTCCTGTAGGATAGCATTATCACTTAAAATCCAATTCTTACACTAATTTGGATGATAATAAGGGTAATATACGATCTAAAAAAGAAAATACTTTCTATTCCGGAAAGAAAATGTTTCCTGTGGGATACCATCCCGTAAGAGCAAGTATGTATCAAAACTGGCATGTGGTAGAAGTTGGGGTTTTTAAGAGTCAGTTCGTATTTGTAGCAAAGTGACCTGTGGGGAAAGTTATCATTTTATTTTTTCGAGGGTGCTCTGTTCGCTGGGCCACCAGCGGCCCGCGACGGTGAGTTTGTAGCAAAGGTGACCTGTGGTAAAAGTTTGTGTTTTTTTTTCGAGGGTGCTCTGTTCGCTGGGCCACCAGCGGCCCGCGAAGGTGAGTTTGTAGCAAAGGTGACCTGTGGTAAAAGTTTGTGTTTTTTTTTTCGATGGTGCTCTGTTCGCTGGGCCACCAGCGGCCCGCGAAGGTGAGTTTGTAGCAAAGGTGACCTGTGGTAAAAGTTTGTGTTTTTTTTTTTCGATGGTGCTCTGTTCGCTGGGCCACCAGCGGCCCGCGAAGGTGAGTTTGTAGCAAAGGTGACCTGTGGTAAAAGTTTGTGTTTTTTTTTTCGATGGTGCTCTGTTCGCTGGGCCACCAGCGGCCCGCGAAGGTGAGTTTGTAGCAAAGGTGACCTGTGGTAAAAGTTTGTGTTTTTTTTTTTCGATGGTGCTCTGTTCGCTGGGCCACCAGCGGCCCGCGAAGGTGAGTTTGTAGCAAAGGTGACCTGTGGTAAAAGTTTGTGTTTTTTTTTCGAGGGTGCTCTGTTCGCTGGGCCACCAGCGGCCCGCGAAGGTGAGTTTGTAGCAAAGGTGACCTGTGGTAAAAGTTTGTGTTTTTTTTTTCGAGGGTGCTCTGTTCGCTGGGCCACCAGCGGCCCGCGAAGGTGAGTTTGTAGCAAAGGTGACCTGTGGTAAAAGTTTGTGTTTTTTTTCGAAGGTGCTCTGTTCGCTGGGCCACCAGCGGCCCGCGAAGGTGAGTTTGTAGCAAAGGTGACCTGTGGTAAAAGTTTGTGTTTTTTTTTTCGAGGGTGCTCTGTTCGCTGGGCCACCAGCGGCCCGCGAAGGTGAGTTTGTAGCAAAGGTGACCTGTGGTAAAAGTTTGTTTTTTTTCGAGGGTGCTCTGTTCGCTGGGCCACCAGCGGCCCGCGAAGGTGAGTTTGTAGCAAAGGTGACCTGTGGTAAAAATTTTTTTTTTTTTTTTTTTGATGGTGCTCTGTTCGCTGGGCCACCAGCGGCCCGCGAAGGTGAGTTTGTAGCAAAGGTGACCTGTGGTAAAAGTTTGTTTTTTTTCGAGGGTGCTCTGTTCGCTGGGCCACCAGCGGCCCGCGAAGGTGAGTTTGTAGCAAAGGTGACCTGTGGTAAAAGTTTGTGTTTTTTTTTCAAGGGTGCTCTGTTCGCTGGGCCACCAGCGGCCCGCGAAGGTGAGTTTGTAGCAAAGGTGACCTGTGGTAAAAGTTTGTGTTTTTTTTTTCGAGGGTGCTCTGTTCGCTGGGCCACCAGCGGCCCGCGAAGGTGAGTTTGTAGCAAAGGTGACCTGTGGTAAAAGTTTGTGTTTTTTTTTTCGAGGGTGCTCTGTTCGCTGGGCCACCAGCGGCCCGCGAAGGTGAGTTTGTAGCAAAGGTGACCTGTGGTAAAAGTTTGTGTTTTTTTTTTCGAGGTTGCTCTGTTCGCTGGGCCACCAGCGGCCCGCGAAGGTGAGTTTGTAGCAAAGGTGACCTGTGGTAAAAGTTTGTGTTTTTTTTTTTGAGGGTGCTCTGTTCACTGGGCCGCAAGCGGCGGGACCACTAAATTTTAATTACCGGAAAAAAAAACAGCTGTATCTGTTGATAGTATTCAACACATCCATGCAGAAAAAAATAGAAAACAGGATGCAAAAAAATATCCCATAAAATAATCAATAAGTAGTCACTACATTCTCACGTAAAAATGAATTCTCGCCATTTCATTCAAAAATACCCCATCCTCCATTCATAAATTTATTTGCGGCTAACTTTAGGTGGCCCCGGCCGAATCGTCGGCCGACCCGATAGTGCGAGAGCCCACTGCACAAATACCTGCGTCAACGAGTACCCCAATAGGCTATCTTTAGATCGTTAACCGACATCTAAATATGTAAAAAAATCAGGTCTGCCAGTTCTGATCCTGCCGGGTCATGGAAGTAATTGAAATTTTTTGACGTATTTTTTTTTGTCAAAATTTACCCGAATGAAAGTTCTGGCAACAGTTAACCATTGATTAATTATGTAAAAAAAAATTTGTCTGCCATTGCGCACCCTGCCGGAAGTACCTGGCAGACCCCTAAGAATGTGCCCTTCACACCCTTTACCTACCTCAGCAAATACCTTGATGAAACCTACGCCTAATAATAGCCAAGGTGACCCTGATAATAGATTAAAAGGTCTGCCAGGTCTAAACTTGGCGAAACTTAGTATTCAAGGCATTTGAAGTTGGTGGAGGTGGATTATTATTTTTGTAAATTCCTTTTTATAGAGATATTGTAAAAATTTCATTTTAGGTTAGGTTAGGTTTTTCTTTTCTTTTGCTGTATTTTTGTGTTTAATGGGTTTTTTATGCCTGCAATAAAGAAATTTATTATTATTATTATTATAAAAACTTAGGCTTAAGAATTGTAAATAAATGAGTGAATAATAATAAGTGCTGGTAGACCGATCCCACCGATCCCACCGACCCCAGCGCCGGGCAGTGCTCGTCGACATACCCACCGTCCCACATGACGAGAACCTCGTGAAGGCTGAGGAGGACAAACTCAGCAAGTACCTTGACTTGGCCCACGAGGTAACCGCCATGTGGAATGTTGACTCAACGAGCATTATCCCGATAGTCGTTTCGGCGAACGGCCTTATAGCGAAGAGCCTCGACCAACACCTCGAGAGGCTCTCGCTAGACGGTTGGATCAAGGGTCAGATTCAGAAGGCAGTACTCCTTGACACGGCACGTATTGTCAGGAGGTTCCTCACTCTGCAGCCCTAACCACCGGTAGCTTGGGTCCTGCCCCGCTGCCGGCGGCACTCTAGGTTTAGGTTTTTTATAATATTTTTGTAAATTCCTTTTTATAGAGATATTGTAAAAAACTTAGGCTTAAGAATTGTAAATAAATGAGTGAATAATAATAATACTTTACTTCAGACTCAAAGATCCATATACAAGGTTGACACATCATCATCATCATCATCAACAGCCTGAAGACGTCCACTGCTGAACATAGACCTCCCCCAGAGCACGCCACCTTGAGCGGCTGCCCGCCTCCTGCATCCATCGGCTCCCCGCGGCTTTCACCAGGTCGTCGGTCCACCGAGTGGGGGGCCGGCCTACGCTGCGTCTCCCGGTTCGTGGTCGCCACTCGAGAACCTTTCATCCCTATCGGTTGTCAGTTCTACAAGCGATGTGACCTGCCCATTGCCACTTCAACTTACTAACTCTAAGAGCTATATCGGTCACATTAGTTCTCCTGCGGATCTCCTCGTTCAGGAGCTTATCCCGCAGGGAAACACCGAGCATAACTCGCTCCATAGCTCGCTGCGCGACTTTGAGCTTACTAATGAGGCCAACAGTAAGAGACCATGTCTCAGTTCCATAAGTCATCACTGGCAACACACACTGATTGAAAACTTTCGTTTTCAGGCTCTGCGGTATTTTGGACGAAAAGATAGGACGAAGCTTCCCGAACGCTGGATTCTTCGCGCCACCTCTTGGTCGAAGTTGGACCTACCTAATTGGACAATCTGTCGTAGGTAGACATACTTGTCGACAACTTCGAGAGTATCGTTCCCAACAATTACCGGTATAGGTGGAACATGAGCATTGGATATGATCTTTGTCTTGTCTATATTCATCTTAAGACCAACCTGCTGGGAGACTCTACTGAGGTCGTTGAGCATGGCGCTAAGGTCCTCGAGCGATTCCGCCATTATGACTATATCATCGGCAAAACGAAGGTTAGTGATGTACTCGCCATTTATGTTGATGCCAGATCTTTTTCACTCCAAGAGCTTGAAAACATCCTCCAATGCGTTTGTGAACAGTTTCGGAGAAATAACGTCTCCCTGTCTCGCGCCTCTTTGCAATGGAATTTGTTCCGTACTCTGGTCCTGTAGTCGGACTGACATAGTGGCCTTACTGTACAAACACTTCAAAACTTCGATATACCTATAGTCAATTTGGCATCGCTGCAAGGACTGCAGCACCACCCAAGTCTCGATTGAATCGAAGGCTTTCTCATAGTCTACAAACGCTAGGCATAACGGCCGATTATACTCTTCGGTCTTCTGTATAATCTGGCGCAGCGTATGGATGTGGTCTATGGTGCTAAAGCCTTTTCGGAAACCGGCTTGTTCGGGAGGTTGGAATTCATCAAACCTGCGTGCGAGACGATTCGTAATGACTCTCGAAAACAGCTTATACACATGACTCAAGAGCGAGATGGGCCTATAGTTCTTCAATAAGGTGTTATCGCCTTTTTTGAAGAAGAGCACCACCACGCTCTTGTGCCATGCCTCTGGCGTTGTACCTTCAAGGATGACAGAATTAAATAACTTCTGGAGGACTAAAAGTACCGGTCTACCACCCGCTCTCAGAAGTTCGGTCGTAATTCCATCTTCACCTGGTGCCTTGTTGTTTTTAAGCTGTTTGAGGCCCATTCTAATCTCGTACAGGCTGACATCCGGGATATCTTCGGTATAGTGTCGGACTAACTTGGCTCTGATGTCCTGAGCTATGTTAGTAGCGGGCTTACGTGTCGAGGTGTATAACTGTCCATAGAAGTTCTCGATCTCTCTCAGAATCTCAGGCTTGGATGAAATGACGCTACCATTTTCGGTCTTCAGTTTTGTCATTTGGTGTTGCCCAATAGACGAATCCTTTGCGAACACTTTAGAGCCTTGGTTCCGCTCAATTGCGGCCTCAATACGTGAAGTACTAAGAGCACGCAAGTCGTGTCGCAAGGAACTCCAGATTCGTCTATTGAGTTCACCGTAGGCTGACATATCAACTGAAGACTGCAGCTTCATTTCGCTCCGGTCGGCCATTAGCTCAAGAGTTTTTTCTGAGAGCTTTTGAGTCTTCTTTCGGCGTTGGGTCTTAAAGAATTTCGATCCAACAGCTTGGACAGTTTCCACCAAACCGACGTTTAGCTCGTCCACTGTGCTACAGTCGGCTAGGCAATGGAAGCGATTTTGGAGTTCCAGCTGAAAGCCTTCGGGGTTTTGGATTTGGACAGGATTTGGACGGAGCGTAGACTTCACCAGACGTGGCCTTTCGAGCTTAACATTGATATTCAATGTGCCTCTAACAATACGGTGATCGCTACCGGTTTTCACCTTGCTGATCACAGAGACATCATCGAATATGTGCTTCTTGGTCGTCATGATGAAGTCTATCTCATTTTTAGTGGAACCGTCGGGACTTATCTACGTCCACTTCCTGGATGGCCGCTTCTCGTAGAAGGAGTTCATCATAAAGAGTTCCTCCTTCTCCATGAAGTCAGCCAGCCTCTGTCCTCGAGGGTTCCGCTGCCCGTATCCAAATGGCCCCACTCTCAGCTCATCGCTATTCCTTGTGCCCAACTTCGCATTGAAGTCTCCCATCACAAGGGTGAAGTATGTTTCGGAAGTATGCATGGCTTCGGATATGTCCTCATACATAGCTTCTACTTCATCGTCTGAGTGTGCCGACGTCGGCGCGTATATTTGTGTAACCTTCAACGAATACCGTTTGGTTATTCGGAGTACCAGGTACGCTACCCTGGCCGACACACTGTCGACTTTGACCACGTTGTTGACGAGAGACTTGCGGACGAGAAACCCGACACCCCCTTGGGAGAGTTAGTCTCCCTCCCGGTAGAAGAATAAGTTACCGGAATTTAGGATTATCGTGTCCTGTCCCTGTCTTCGGACTTCTGACAATCCCATTACATCCCAGCGTAACTTACCCATCTCCACCGCTAACTCGACCATCCTTTCGTCAGCCTTCAGTGTGCGCACGTTATGTGTTGCCAGGGCCAGGGGTCGTCGTTGGGGTTGGTAGCCGGGCGTCTGCCGGGGATTCTTAGCACCCCTTGCCCTGCCGTTACCGTTGACACATACACATACGAAAACATACACAAAAAAAAATAATTAAAAAGATAAATGTGTATTAAATGTGTATTGAGAATGCTGTCAAATACTTTTACAATTATAGTTGCCAAGGAAATAGGTCTATAGTTAGATAAGGCCGACAAATCCCCCGCTTTATTTTTCACCACTGGCACCACAACAGTTTTCATCATATCAGCTGGTAAGTATGAGTGAGATATGCAAAGATTATACAATAAAGACAATACCCTAGATATATGAGGCCCCGCGTACTGTATGTGCTCAACACTCAACCCGTCATGGCCAGGGGATTTACCCTTAGATATAGATTTTATTGCCTGCAATACGTCTCTGGCACTCATTCGGGTATTTACATATACCCCACTTACCCCCGCCCCCGCAGCCTGCGATATCGACGGGCCCAAAGGCGATTCGACAACAAAATTGCTTTTAAATTTATCAGCAATACCCTTGAGGTCATTTGTACCATCCACAGTCACCTGAAGACCAGGCCGATTCTTCAAACGATTAGTATTTTTCAAAATCCACTGAAGTCCTTCTTGCTATGTTTAGAGGCAAGTGTATCCATTTTTATCTGGTCTTAGTGGTTTTGACACCATTTCAGACGCGATTTAAATATTTTCTTACACTCGCACATCTTCTTGTAGACATCTTCAGTGGTAGGACGCCCACACAACAACCACTCCTGAAAACTCACCCTAGCCTCCCTGTGACCGTCGCTAACGTGTTTATTCCAGCCAGCAAGATGTTTAGATTGTCGGCGCTTGCTCGGTTTACGCTTGCTCCCCCAACCCTTCGTGGCGGCTTGTGACAGAGCAAGCACTATGTCAGAGTACATTTTGTCAATGATGAATAACTGATTCGTGTCATTGCAGTAACGATCCGCACATTTTACAAATTCAACCGGGAAATCTATCAATCGGAGACGTTCATGACATTCATTTCTATGGTCTGATGTTCTTTCTCCCCACCCGCACAACATATTACATTATCAATAATTTAATTTTTATTTACATTATCAATAATTATTTTTCTTTATGTCCGTTCATTCAATGAAATTATTATTGTAGGTATGTAGTATTTTTGTTGGTAACCATCATTTATGGAAAGATTTCCGGAAACTTCAACTTTTAATATCATGTACATTATTAGGTTTTCTAAAATGTTGACTGCATAAATACAAGGTCTTGCCTCTTCTGCATTGCCCAATTTTTTATTTTTGGTAATTAAAATTTAGTAGTGTATAGGGCCCGATCAATTTAAATCGATTGAAATATAGGTATAGCTGACGTAAGCAATGCAAGAAATAATAAAATTACCCTGCTGGAGACATCATTCTAAAAGCAAAAGCTGTCTAACTACATCACGGCTCAGACACCGGGCTAATAGATGCAAAACTCGAGGCTTAACCCCCACGCTCCTCTGCGCAAACAGCACTATCATGTTTGGTAGCCGACAGCGATGGCTTCCTTGTCAGTTTGTCTACAAGTATCTCCAATCCCAACAGCGCTAGAGACAGTATAACTCCGAAGGCGGTGAGTGCGAGCAGCGTGCTGACGTCACCGAAGCCGACCCGTTCAGCGAGCAGCTGCGCGCGGCAGGGCGGCGGGCGCCCGCGCAGGCGCGCCACCAGCCGCCCGCCCAGCCCGCCCTCCCCAACCCGCGCGCCTGCGCACCGGAGCGTGTTGGTCCACTGGCCGCGAGGCATGCCCGCTATCCAGGTCATCGTCTGGGAATTAATGTTTCAATGGATTAGTTTAAGTAACCTACGGTTCTGGAACAATTCTTTTCATATTTGACAGTGTATCGTTTAAAGTTGATGGTCTTAGTATTTATCATCATTATCATCAACATCAACAGCCAGAAGACGTCCACTGCTGAACATACGCCTACCCCAGGGAGCGCCATTTTGAGCGGCTGCTCGCCTCCTGCGGCTCCCCGCAGTTTTCGCCAGATCGTCGGTCCACCGAGTGGGGGGCCGGCCTACGTTGCGTGTTCCTATTCGTGGTCACCACTCGAGAACCTCACTTCCCCATCGGTAGATCGGTGTGTTCCTCCTGGGTATAACCTGGGTCTTTTCAAGTCAAGAGTGAATAATGGGCATCTCATGGGCAAATGTGCTCCACCTTAGATAACTTGGTCACTTACCATCAGGTGTGTGGTTGTCAAACGTATGCCCACTTTCACATAAAAAAATATTGAGACTCCCAATCAGTGGTTTCGGTGGTTTTGTGATAACTTAATTGAATTGTTTCACATTTACATAATAAGGACTTACACCCTAGACCGCGTGGGTTCCGAAACTACACTCTACTGGCGGATGTATCAAGAACTCAAGCAACGCCGTGCCTCCGCCCTTGAATAAGGCTGGTTGCTGGACATATTCCTAGTTTCATTTGACGTTTTCTTTCTTCGAAGTAGCTCTAAGTTGGCTGGATAGAAGCTTGCCTCGATTGCAGTCCATGACAGAAAATAGTTTTCATGCTCCCTAACTCGGGACGCTCACAAGTCGAAATTAAATGGTATTGCCTCCATCATTAGTTTGAAAAATATATAACTTTAAATAAGAATGCATAGCTTAGGTGTTATGATTAACCAGCTGGCCTATATAGCAATTGCAGCAAGCGAACAAAAAATATCAGGAGTTCCTCTAGAATCAGAATGTCCTACATTACTTGGAGGTGAATCTTTGTAAAACTATCAAACAAAGTAAAATGTGGAGGTAGAAAGAAACCTCTGGAACAGTATCCACTGTCTGCAGCTTGCAGATCTGGTCATCAGTGAAGGTCTTGAAGTGCGGGTAGACCTGGTTGTACTCCGTGTGGAAGGCGGTGGTTCCCTCCCGGATGAGCTCCACTCCGCGCTTCAGCTCTTGGTAGAACTTAGGGGTCAACTTCTTCTTTTTGAGGTATTCTAGATCTTCCCAGTTGGTCTTCACCTAAGGGAAGATCGAATGTACTGTTCATTTTATTATTTAAGAAAAAAACTGTGTGAAGTTAAAATGGAAGCTTAGCGTAGTTGTGCGTGAAGGCGTCCACTGCTGAACATATGCCTACTCCAGAGAGCACCACATTGAGCGGCTGCTCGACTTCTGCATCCATCGGCTCCACGCGGTTTCCACCAGATCGTCGGTATACCAAGTGCGGGGCTGGCCTACGCTGCGTCTTCCAGTTCGTGGTTGCCACTCGAGAACCTTTCTTCCCCATCGGTTGTCAGTTCTGCGAGCGATCTGGCCTGCTCATTGCTATTTCAACTTGCTAATTCTAAGAGCTATATCGGTCACATTAGTTCTCCTGTGGTACTCCTCATTACGTATCTTATCTAGCAGGAAAACACCTAGTATAGCTTCTTTTTTTCACGTGTCCGTCTAATCTTGAGCCCACAACAAATTGATTTAGAAGCCAAATGGCCAACATTTTTATAGATAGGTAGGTACTCTTCAACGAATCATCAGAGAACTTTGCTGAACAAGGTTTGGCCTCATCCATTAAGTTTAGGCACAATTACCCCGCATGTGAGTCTTCTTGATGATCTTAATGGGTGATATTAAGAGCAAAAGAGAACGCTGTTGTTCATTTCCCTGAAGGCGCTTTCTGGTTTTAACCAGAAACCGCCTGTGGTCTGAAACAGAGCCTGCAATGAATTATACGTACGTCAAAGAACAAATATCTCATGTAGTCGTAGTCCTCGGATGCTATGCCATACTTGGAGTCAGCGAGCGCGCGGAGCGAGGCGGGCCCGCCGCCGCCGGCGCTCATGAGCGCGGACACGATGGCGGACGTGTAGTACGCGTGCACCAGCATCGCGCACGCTGACGTCACCACGAAGGTCCAGCGGCCGGACACTCCTCTTGGTACTGCACTTGCGTCTGGAATACAACAAACTAATACATACATTATAGGGGGTAGTGCTGAACCCTACATAGATTGATAATCGATATGATAGTGAGTACCAATGCAACCGGGTGCAGTGGCGGCACATGATAGACGTGCGTTCCGGTTGAATGCTTTATTGATACTGATTTGATATTGATATATAAATTGCTATGATGTTTTACAAGTAAATTATGCTACGGGTTGGTCTGTATGTACATAAACAGGGACGGCTATTTAATGGTTGTATCGATCGACATGCTTGCTCAGAAGGTGACCCCACTCTCGATTTGAATTATTCAACGATTTCGTTCAAACTTGCGATAATAAGTACCCATTACCTATGGTCGGTTGCGACACGCTTTAGTGCATGCTGAAGAACTTGTAGGATGGTAAGTATTCTGTATTGTAAGCAAGGACCGAAAGATTATTCCAGCCATATATGGCTTTAGGTAGCACCATAACAGTGCTAGTTGGAAGTGTCACAGCCGCTGTAGATCCGATAGAAAACGAATCATATTCCTACGGAGTTCCTGAATTTACTTCTGCCGTCGTTGACAAAACATTTCTACGGTTTGTATTGTACGCTGGACCTTGCTGCAAGAAAGTGGCGAGAACAGCGCAGAAGGCGTCGTCCTTCTCCTCGTCAGTTCGCGCGGTGGCCCGCTGCGCCGCTGCCAACACGCCCACTATACCGAGGCAGGCGAGCCACACGCCGCCGGTGAACGGCTCCACGAACATGTTGCTGCTGCTCTCACGCTCCGCCAGGTACGTGAACCCGACGCTACGGCCAAAATATTAATAGTTAATGTGTGTTGTATACCCATCTTCTTTACAGGTCTCAAAAAAGAAAAAGGATTTGTTATATTACCTCTTACCTATTGTTATTATGTATTCAGCATGCCTAATGTAACCAGTACGAAAAAAAGTGCAAAAGCATCCTGAAGCGGTAATGGGCTGGTTATATCCGCCGAAGAAACAATAAGCGATGGCATACCCAAGGTAGCGAGCAGCAGCTGGAAGAGTAGAGCTGAAGACCGCGTTCAGTGGTGTGCCGCGAGGTGGACGAGCTGATAATGAAGTGTGTTTGTATGATCTTGATGGGCAGGGCTTAGTAGGTTAGGTTTGTTTCGATAGTAATAATTTCTGTTTATCCCAAGAGAATTTCGTATCTGTGCAAACTCAGTAAAGGAGTTGTATTTGTTGTTGTATTGGGGATATTTCAGCTGTTACCAATTAGCAGTAATGCCATCCTCGTGGTCCAACTGTTTTGTTTAATTACTTGGACTTCTGGGGGGGTGGTATTACGCTCGCTACGCGCGTGCTTTTACGCTTTTGGCTGATCCTGTGGATACTTAGACCTGTAGAGGTACTAACTTACTTAAATGGCCATATTGGCATTATGTATTCTAGTTTTCCTAAGCGTTCGGTCAAGATCCTGAGGACGGCTCCGCTGAGGTCCGCGTCTCCACGCTCCAGCATCAGCGTCATGCTGCTGTTGTTGATGGTGGAACTCCACAGCTCCGTCGTTATTAGAACTTCACTAAAACATACATTATTATTTTAGCAACCTAATAATAATTATGTTTAGAGCCAGCCCATACATTTACTTGAGTTTTTCATGCAGTGTTTAATACATCATTTGACCCTATCGAGGGTTGAAACCCTTTCTTGTTACACCCTTACGTCATCAAATGTAATTAAGAATCAGTTGTTAAAATTATATGTACTTATACCATTATGAATACCTACTATTATACTGGGTCTCACTGATGATATGTAGAGCGCGCATGATGAAGGAACAGGGTCTCACTGATTATATGTAGAGCACGCATAATGAAGGAACAGGGTCTCACTGATGATGTGTAGAGCGCGCATGATGAAGGAACTGGGTCTCACTGATGATGTGTAGAGCGCGCATGATGAAGAAACTGGGTCTCACTGATGATATGTAGAGCGCGCATAATGAAGGAACAGGGTCTCACTGATGATCTGTAGAGCGCGTATGATGAAGGAACTGGGTCTCACTGATGATATGTAGAGCGCGCATGATGAAGGAACTGGGTCTCACTGATGATATGTAGAGCGCGCATAATGAAGGAACAGGGTCTCACTGATGATGTGTAGAGCGCGCATGATGAAGGAACTGGGTCTCACTGATGATGTTGTAAAAGAACCCTCTATTAACCTAATTATAATACATGAATAATAATAATAAATTATTCCTCAAATCACCGCATATTCTAAATTAATCATACGTTAAAAAGTGATCAAAGTTTGTTGATTATTTTGGACTACCTATTTTTAATATTTATGGCCTTGTGAATCGTCTCCTACAAATGGTAGAACCGTACGTTGTGATAATGCAGTAATCCAAATCCTTTTAAAGTAATGAGACAATACCTAACTAACATCTAACCTATTCAATAATATTAAATTAATTTAAAATATTCATCGTCCTACAAATAATTGCAATTGAATCCCCTGATAAACACTATTCCTATACTCTGAGTAACCGAACTGAAATTTCCACATAAAATCATATTATGCACCAATCAATATATTTCCTACTATATCTTCGAAAGGTTTCAATTGTAGGAATGAATAATCTTTTCCTGCAAAAAATTGAACATTATAGTTTCTAGTCATAAACAAAACTGAAAGTAAATTAAAGCTTCATGACGAACGTATGTTGAAATTAACAAGACAAGAAAGTGAAACATAGGTAAAACGTAAGTAAGTATATTGCTAACTGAGTTTGAGTTTGTTATATAGCAAAGTCATAGTAAACTCTATTTGTTTATCATAACTCTGGCATAGGAGCCCCACCACCGCTCCAATGCTGTGGGTCTCGACTACCTGACTGGTTAACCCTCCACTATTTAGTGCTTGAAATTTCCCACACGGAGGTACCGTGTGTGAAATTCCCCCACACTAAGAGAAATTTGATTTTACTAAATTTTGTTCTATTTATCCCAAGTCAGTACGTCAGGTACCCCATCTACCTATTCTTATCTACTTATCTAGTTTGGACTCCAAAAGGTGCAAGGGACAAGAGGACATTATTTTTTCCAAATCCTAACAAAATAGACATCACCTTAGTTAATTGTGAGTCTATCTAATACGTACTACATTCGGTATATGACAGACTCTAAAAATAGCTCAACTTTTAAATCTCCTAGCTTTCGTCTAAAGATTATCAATATTATCGTAGATTCTATATCAACAGCATGCAGTGGACTAAACAGTAGTGTTAATTTTAACTGTAAATATTTATTTGAATTCAATGATCTGTTAGTGATATTCAGGTTGTCTCTATTTTCCAGAACTTGTATTGAAAAGTAATCTAAAACCCGTTAATATAATTTAGGTATTATGTTTCATTATTATGAAATACGATAAGGACATGTTTCCTTCAAATAATATTATAGATTTTTGATGCTATTTCCTAACAACAAGATATTCTCATTCGAATCTTTAAATTAGCTACCCCTATCCGTTTGGTAAGGAGATCGCTAACAGGTACTGCTGTGCTTGACCCAAGACACGAAGGACAATTTCTTATCACTAGTACATTAAATGTTTTTATAGAATAAAAGGTAAAATTCTTTTGAAAATTCAATCAAATAAACTCAAACCTGAATTCCACTAAATTGATCTATGATCATTTATTTGAAACAATCACGAACAACCCTAAACTATGAATAAATTCCCGGTAGTTTTTTTAAATATTGTACAAGTATTACCTATTTCGTATTAAGAGTGAAACTCAATTACGATTTTATTTAAGTTACTCGCAAATGATTTTAAACAGAGAATAAATTCCCAATAGTTATCTAAGTAAAAGGAATAGTTCCCAGTCATTACTAATTCCCGGTAGTTTCCTAACTTTTGTTCAACCATTACCTATTTTGCAACTAGAAACAAAACGTTCGATTCTTTGCAGGAATATGATCCTTCCAACTCTCCTAAGTAAAATTCCGCCTAGAATCCGCTAAGAAAATACCTATCTTTTTATGCATATTGTAATAACCGTGTAGGAATAGAACCTTTCTCATATCCTCCGTAGAACATCGCAAAACCAGCTAAAGAAACACCTTCCTATACCACAGAATAGATATATAGTACAACGTACTTTTACCACAAAATAGATTTATAGAATTACGTATTTATACTAATATGATCCGCTACATTAACGACAATAATTTTTCAGTTGAGACTAAGTCACGAAAACTAATGCGATGAACCGTATTCAAAACCATTCCCCTTTTTATCTCTACTGTAGTTTCACAAAAGCTTGTGCCAGCTATAGAAAATACCTACTTATACTTTTGCACCGTTGCTCTCTGTACATTAAATCCTTCTGTGATCACCCAGCTTTCCGTCAAAAGCAAGGTCCACGACCACTAGCTCTACAATAAACACCCACAGCTTCAACCTTCGAGAAAACTTGGATTATAATTTTATAACTTTGATAATTTACGTATTGTATTTGCACTTTTATTTATTAGTATTTTATTATAATGAATTTATCTTTAGATGTATTTTATACCGCTTTAAATTTATTTATTTATTTATTGAATTTTATCTATTTCCCTAACACTATTATTTTTCCGCGAATATCCCTAACTTTCCCCTCCTATGTGTATTCCTCGACTTATAGCTTTTCCCTATACATTAGTGTGTACCCCCAAACACTGGAGATTGCTACAAATCTCACATTTACTTTTAAACGTGCATGTCTGTTCTCGGCGTGTGCAATGAGAACATACCTGATCTAACCCTATGAGAGAACGAGCTGTGACAAAAGCTCTCCAAAGCTAAAACCTGTTGCCACCTAATTTTTATCTTGCATGCGGGACCGGAGTCCATGGGCAGCATACAAGACAAAACCCTAACACTTGGGACAGTTCAGCTTAATTTGCATTTAGGATCCGGGTATCGTATACACGAAGACGGGACAGTTAATCTTTTCAGCCCTCCTTTCAGCCAGAATGCAAACCAAACCAAAAAGGTGGATCCAGATCCTATAACGGAGGCAAAATCTGGTGCAGGTCTCCACATAACACGCGAACTGCATGCCCTAAGCAAAATAAGGGAAGACAAGCTTCGTTGCAATGTTTCAACTTATCTCTTACTGAGTTCCTGGACCCGAGGCATACTTCCCCCCAGATCCAGAATTACTTGAGAGGGCGAAGCTAACTAAGAGTTTAACCGTGAATTTCACGTGCATTTTTTTCCAGGTTTCGACTTGCGAATCTTGTGAATGATTTTATAACTGACCCCGTTTGACAGCTTGACAGATCTTTTATAGCGTTTGCCTGGTCACGTTTAGTAGTGCGCGCGTCGATGTGTTTGTTTCTATATGTTTAAAAAAAATGTCTTGTCCCAATTTTCTTACTAAAGTACATACAAAATATAATTCCTTTATTCTTATAAAATAACTAGGTGTTTGAAAATTGCGTTTTCATATTGTAACAGCCTAAAAATAAATTTCCGTTAAGATATTCAAAATCCCAACAAAAGCATAATTAAATCTTGTATGAAAAATCACAACCGAGTATGTAATCCGTCTTAATTAATACTTAAAACGTCCTCGTGACTTCTCCTTGTACTATATACACTTTCTCCGAGATCTCTCAATCTATGAAACATATCCCTTCCCGTAATAATTCTAGAAAATATTGTGAATTATTAAAGAACTAGTCTCGCCTAAAATTATTCAACCCTCCTAACGTGGATCCTTTCAATATATAAACAAACTACTCTGCTACCCTTTAAATACTTTCTGCACTCTCTAAAAGATAAAAATCTTTTTATCTTCCGTCTAGAAACAATAATTTCATGAATATAAATACCCCAATAATAGCGTTTGTATGATTATTGTCCCCACTTCAATTTATTAAAGATTTTTCGTTCTCAATTTGCTATAATTTCCCCATACTATTTCATCCGTCTCATTAAAAAGCAAATCCAAGTACCGATCCTAGTCTCCTCTATATCGTATGGTTGTGATACTTCACTAACAAAAGACGACTTAATTATTTTGACAGCTCGATATCGTCCCACACGATTCCTTCTGCTTCGCATTTAAGGGCACGTTATTCCAAAACCGTTCTTTAGTATACCTAAATGGTAAACATGAAAACACTAAAAATATACCTAATTCCAATGTATCCATTCAATCTATTCTATATTTATGATCAATTTAGACTGCCTTGTTAGCCCGGTTGATAGTAGCTCCCCCTCCGAGCTCTAGATCGTGAGTTCTACTCCCATCCAGGACAAACATTTATGTGACGAACACAAACTGTTCCAAGTCTGGATGCTACATTGCATTCTCCGTACGCATTTACAAACAAAAAGTATTTAAGCGTTTTATTTAGTATCAGCTATTTGACCCCGACAATACTAGCCTTGCCTAATCTTCATTTTCGATGAATTCTCCAACCTTCTGCTAACATATCCAGAACTGACAAAAGACCGTCAAAATCTTATAAAAGTACACTAGATGTTTATTTTTCATTAACCTCAATTTGAAATGTAAGTCTCTACGAATAAATCATTACAACTTTTCTCTACCAAAAATATGATAATACTAGTTGCACCCCGCGGTGTTAATCGCGGACAAAAGTATTCTGTATGTTAATCTAGCGTATAAGCTATCTACATTCCAAATTTCATCAAAATCGGTTCAGTAGTTACGAAGATATAAAGTAACGAACATTAACACAAGAACTTTCGCATTTTTTTTAATATTAGTACGATTATAAATAACGAATAGTACAAAATGATTCCTCAAATTCTACGATTTTTATTAAATAAATTCGACCATAATGTAATTTAGTTTGTAATTATTTACTCATCTTACTAATATGTGCGCCTTTATTTCCCGTGCTCAATCATTTCTCCTATTGCGGGAATCGAACCCGCCGCCTCCGAGTTACGATTCGACCTACTCAACCACCCCTCCACTGAGGTTATCAAAACGTACTAGCCTTAACAAAAATTTCTTACGCATGCTCCTACTTTCACCACGCGGGCTTCAGGGATTGGACAATGAAATTAAGAAACATAAATCTGTCACAATTAAATTTGGAATTCCAGGAAATTTTTTGACACATTCAGTGATCGAACGCTCTACGACTAGCAGCTCCCCATATCTAAGTATGAACCTTTTAGTATGAGAATTATTTTGAGGTTTGATTTCTTTTACTATTACCTTATTTTACCACAGATAGCCACTTTTACACCTATCTCTACATTTTCTCTATCAGTCAGTGCGATGCCAACGACTATTTCCTTTATTTTTGGACTATTGTTTGTGCGTAAAATGCTTCAATGAAATTATTTCAGTGTTTTTATACTTTAGATAACATTTATAATATTTGTGACGTCACGAGACAGCCTGGATCGTTACAATCGCCCCTAAAATATTTGCGCAGGCGTTTTAAATTTAAAGCCGAAGTAAAATTTTATTCTTTAAAATACATTCACAAATATTAGCAAAACTATAATAAAAATAATTTAAATAATAATTATAACTCTACCACCTCACTTAAGCAATTATAATTTGTTAACGTTTGGCTCCAAACTTAAAATGTATTTATAGTTCTGTAGTGTTCCTAACCGTTAAATTTAATTCAAGAGAGCACCTAAAAATAATCAACCCGATAGCAAGTATTTTGCAAAACAAAATACACTTGTATTTTCAATTTGTTTAATATGCAGTATACTGCGTATTAATTTGTTATTCGTTTGAAAAATATTAAATATTACTAATATTAAGTAATTTATTTTCGAAAGTTTAATGTTGTCAATGATAATATTTTTATTTTTAATATACTATTGAATCCATCCTTGAAAACAACCGTAATTACTATTCTATTTTAAGCGCCCTCTTAAGCCGTAACAACAGTGAATTACTTTATGAGTCAATATCCAAAATTTCATCGCATCAATCATACCCAAAAATCACTTATCCCAAGGCTAACCTAGCCACCAAAAGAAACCAGGTTGTGAGGCTGGTCAGTCCTAATAACTTTAAGTAGAAGGTACCCCTAAGAACCATGTTTTCGTTCCGAGCTGCCTCCCACAAAACCCTTCGATAACCAGGTCAACTTTAATAGTTCAAAATATAGATTTGTCTATGACTTCAGCAATATTTCGCATATATTTCCCACTCCGTAATTCGCTATTATTTCGGATGTAGAGTGTAGCAGATCGGATGTTCCTACCTTGTAGAGTACGGGGTTGTTATAACAGTTTTGTTTAAACTTAGGCTTTCTCTTTTAACCTAGCACCTAGCCTTAAATTATACCAACCCATTTGTTGAGTCGTGTAAATCCAAAGCCACCCGTCAACAAATCCCTTAAACCGTAGATCTTGCTAAGCCACTAAGATCCTCCTGCACTGTTAATACCTCTGACCATGTCCATACAATGATACTTGCTTACATAAACGTGACTTTTTTTTAAATTATCCAAAATCAAAATCCCTTTCATAAGCAAAAATAACAACATAACAATTCATTAATCCACATTTGACCCCTGTCAACTAACTTATTCGCTATCTTAACGGCTAGCAATTCCCAATAGATTTAAGGCTTCTTTGAAGTTATTGCTTAATACTTATCATGATATTAAAATAAAATCTATAATTTTATTTCAATTTCATTTCTACAACATAAGTAATTATATGATTTAATAAATTTTGGTAGAAATTTCATTTAATGTCAATGCTGAAACGTTCTATTTATTATAGATAGGTTACAATAACAATAATAAATAAATATTAATTGTCGCGAACTGAACTAACCTCTACTAAAAATAATTTATTATGTTCCGTTTTAATTATAATATCCTTATTAAAGTATGAATATTAAAACGCAATATTTTATTTGAAAATTTAATCAATAAGTATAATAATAACTCTCAAAACCCCCGAGCTTGAACTCGAATTACGCGAAAAACTACCAAACAAGCTAACCGAAATAGTTTTTAAATACCTTTATTTTGAAATTTTAATAAATTATTTTTAATATTTTTATGTTGTTTAGATTATTATGCATAAACAATAAACGTTGAATCGGAACCTAATCTATCCACCATACCAATTACCACTAATAAAGTTATTAAATATTTTGAACTGTAAAGCGCCCCCTATAGTTTTATAATTTTAGCCAACTTCGAACCTTTCCTAGTTCCAACCACAGGAAAGAAATGTAAATTATTTACTCTAATGTTTCCGAATTATTTATGAAAATTGACTCCGTCGTTTTTCCTACATTGGATGATGATAAATTTCCCACGTACTTCCTAAATGAAAGCTCAACCTTATTATGTGCATCAATAAATTATAAAATTAATCAGACAGATGTATACGTACATATCTGATTAATAAACTACTACTCCTTTCCAACCTACTACAACAAATTTCCATGATTGTAATGAAACATTCTAATGTTGAATTTATTTAAATTCCGTTGAGTTATTGCAATGTGGCCTATTTTAAATTTGTATCTATTTAATGTCAATCCTAATATTCGTAAATGAAATAACCCAATGTTTGCATAAATAGTTCGAATCCCGTTTATCTATTCATCATCTAATTAATCCATCTTCTATGATATTCTAACGATGATATCCTGAACGTTATAGCCCCGAAAATTGAAAATAACTAATTAAGTAACGATTAAAACTCTCAAAAGATTGAGTCTTTGTTTAAACTAATTTTCATTTAATTAATTGAAATCTAAAACCGCCCCTACATATTTGTCTCAAAACCTTTCCTTTTCCACGGACAGCAAATTGTGCGATAGTAAATAAATACCATCGCTACTTACAATAATATCAATTCCAAAACAATCAACATCCTCATTCTAATCCAAAACTATCACTAATGTAAATATCTAAAATAAATCACCCTGATAACGAAAGTAACGCACGAAAATCTTAGTCAAGTAAAATCCTGGCCATTTGAGATCCTGGTCAATTAAGATACTGGTCAATTGAGATCCTGGTCATTTGAGATTCTAGTCAAATGTCAATCCTGGTCACGTAAAATTCTGGTCATTTGAGATCTTGGTCAATTGAGATCCTGGTTATTTGAGATCCTGGTCATTTGAGATCCTAGTCAAATGTCAATCCTGGTCACGTAAAATTCTGGTCATTTGAGATCCTGGTCAATTGAGATCCTGGTCAATTGAGATCCTGGTCACGGTACAACATATTGTAACAACCGTGTATTTGCCTTTTTAATAATACTAATACATTACTGAATCAAATCTCCGAGTTATTATAAATTAATTATATGACGCTAAAAAAGTGATCGAAGTTGATTGATTATTTTGGACTACCTATTTTTAATATTTATGGCCTTGTGAATCGTCTCCTACAAATGGTAGAACCGTACGTTGTGATAATGCAGTAATCCAAATCCTTTTAAAGTAATGAGACAATACCTAACTAACATCTAACCTATTCAATAATATTAAATTAATTTAAAATATTCATCGTCCTACAAATAATTGCAATTGAATCCCCTGATAAACACTATTCCTATACTCTGAGTAACCGAACTGAAATTTCCACATAAAATCATATTATGCACCAATCAATATATTTCCTACTATATCTTCGAAAGGTTTCAATTGTAGGAATGAATAATCTTTTCCTGCAAAAAATTGAACATTATAGTTTCTAGTCATAAACAAAACTGAAAGTAAATTAAAGCTTCATGACGAACGTATGTTGAAATTAACAAGACAAGAAAGTGAAACATAGGTAAAACGTAAGTAAGTATATTGCTAACTGAGTTTGAGTTTGTTATATAGCAAAGTCATAGTAAACTCTATTTGTTTATCATAACTCTGGCATAGGAGCCCCACCACCGCTCCAATGCTGTGGGTCTCGACTACCTGACTGGTTAACCCTCCACTATTTAGTGCTTGAAATTTCCCACACGGAGGTACCGTGTGTGAAATTCCCCCACACTAAGAGAAATTTGATTTTACTAAATTTTGTTCTATTTATCCCAAGTCAGTACGTCAGGTACCCCATCTACCTATTCTTATCTACTTATCTAGTTTGGACTCCAAAAGGTGCAAGGGACAAGAGGACATTATTTTTTCCAAATCCTAACAAAATAGACATCACCTTAGTTAATTGTGAGTCTATCTAATACGTACTACATTCGGTATATGACAGACTCTAAAAATAGCTCAACTTTTAAATCTCCTAGCTTTCGTCTAAAGATTATCAATATTATCGTAGATTCTATATCAACAGCATGCAGTGGACTAAACAGTAGTGTTAATTTTAACTGTAAATATTTATTTGAATTCAATGATCTGTTAGTGATATTCAGGTTGTCTCTATTTTCCAGAACTTGTATTGAAAAGTAATCTAAAACCCGTTAATATAATTTAGGTATTATGTTTCATTATTATGAAATACGATAAGGACATGTTTCCTTCAAATAATATTATAGATTTTTGATGCTATTTCCTAACAACAAGATATTCTCATTCGAATCTTTAAATTAGCTACCCCTATCCGTTTGGTAAGGAGATCGCTAACAGGTACTGCTGTGCTTGACCCAAGACACGAAGGACAATTTCTTATCACTAGTACATTAAATGTTTTTATAGAATAAAAGGTAAAATTCTTTTGAAAATTCAATCAAATAAACTCAAACCTGAATTCCACTAAATTGATCTATGATCATTTATTTGAAACAATCACGAACAACCCTAAACTATGAATAAATTCCCGGTAGTTTTTTTAAATATTGTACAAGTATTACCTATTTCGTATTAAGAGTGAAACTCAATTACGATTTTATTTAAGTTACTCGCAAATGATTTTAAACAGAGAATAAATTCCCAATAGTTATCTAAGTAAAAGGAATAGTTCCCAGTCATTACTAATTCCCGGTAGTTTCCTAACTTTTGTTCAACCATTACCTATTTTGCAACTAGAAACAAAACGTTCGATTCTTTGCAGGAATATGATCCTTCCAACTCTCCTAAGTAAAATTCCGCCTAGAATCCGCTAAGAAAATACCTATCTTTTTATGCATATTGTAATAACCGTGTAGGAATAGAACCTTTCTCATATCCTCCGTAGAACATCGCAAAACCAGCTAAAGAAACACCTTCCTATACCACAGAATAGATATATAGTACAACGTACTTTTACCACAAAATAGATTTATAGAATTACGTATTTATACTAATATGATCCGCTACATTAACGACAATAATTTTTCAGTTGAGACTAAGTCACGAAAACTAATGCGATGAACCGTATTCAAAACCATTCCCCTTTTTATCTCTACTGTAGTTTCACAAAAGCTTGTGCCAGCTATAGAAAATACCTACTTATACTTTTGCACCGTTGCTCTCTGTACATTAAATCCTTCTGTGATCACCCAGCTTTCCGTCAAAAGCAAGGTCCACGACCACTAGCTCTACAATAAACACCCACAGCTTCAACCTTCGAGAAAACTTGGATTATAATTTTATAACTTTGATAATTTACGTATTGTATTTGCACTTTTATTTATTAGTATTTTATTATAATGAATTTATCTTTAGATGTATTTTATACCGCTTTAAATTTATTTATTTATTTATTGAATTTTATCTATTTCCCTAACACTATTATTTTTCCGCGAATATCCCTAACTTTCCCCTCCTATGTGTATTCCTCGACTTATAGCTTTTCCCTATACATTAGTGTGTACCCCCAAACACTGGAGATTGCTACAAATCTCACATTTACTTTTAAACGTGCATGTCTGTTCTCGGCGTGTGCAATGAGAACATACCTGATCTAACCCTATGAGAGAACGAGCTGTGACAAAAGCTCTCCAAAGCTAAAACCTGTTGCCACCTAATTTTTATCTTGCATGCGGGACCGGAGTCCATGGGCAGCATACAAGACAAAACCCTAACACTTGGGACAGTTCAGCTTAATTTGCATTTAGGATCCGGGTATCGTATACACGAAGACGGGACAGTTAATCTTTTCAGCCCTCCTTTCAGCCAGAATGCAAACCAAACCAAAAAGGTGGATCCAGATCCTATAACGGAGGCAAAATCTGGTGCAGGTCTCCACATAACACGCGAACTGCATGCCCTAAGCAAAATAAGGGAAGACAAGCTTCGTTGCAATGTTTCAACTTATCTCTTACTGAGTTCCTGGACCCGAGGCATACTTCCCCCCAGATCCAGAATTACTTGAGAGGGCGAAGCTAACTAAGAGTTTAACCGTGAATTTCACGTGCATTTTTTTTCCAGGTTTCGACTTGCGAATCTTGTGAATGATTTTATAACTGACCCCGTTTGACAGCTTGACAGATCTTTTATAGCGTTTGCCTGGTCACGTTTAGTAGTGCGCGCGTCGATGTGTTTGTTTCTATATGTTTAAAAAAAATGTCTTGTCCCAATTTTCTTACTAAAGTACATACAAAATATAATTCCTTTATTCTTATAAAATAACTAGGTGTTTGAAAATTGCGTTTTCATATTGTAACAGCCTAAAAATAAATTTCCGTTAAGATATTCAAAATCCCAACAAAAGCATAATTAAATCTTGTATGAAAAATCACAACCGAGTATGTAATCCGTCTTAATTAATACTTAAAACGTCCTCGTGACTTCTCCTTGTACTATATACACTTTCTCCGAGATCTCTCAATCTATGAAACATATCCCTTCCCGTAATAATTCTAGAAAATATTGTGAATTATTAAAGAACTAGTCTCGCCTAAAATTATTCAACCCTCCTAACGTGGATCCTTTCAATATATAAACAAACTACTCTGCTACCCTTTAAATACTTTCTGCACTCTCTAAAAGATAAAAATCTTTTTATCTTCCGTCTAGAAACAATAATTTCATGAATATAAATACCCCAATAATAGCGTTTGTATGATTATTGTCCCCACTTCAATTTATTAAAGATTTTTCGTTCTCAATTTGCTATAATTTCCCCATACTATTTCATCCGTCTCATTAAAAAGCAAATCCAAGTACCGATCCTAGTCTCCTCTATATCGTATGGTTGTGATACTTCACTAACAAAAGACGACTTAATTATTTTGACAGCTCGATATCGTCCCACACGATTCCTTCTGCTTCGCATTTAAGGGCACGTTATTCCAAAACCGTTCTTTAGTATACCTAAATGGTAAACATGAAAACACTAAAAATATACCTAATTCCAATGTATCCATTCAATCTATTCTATATTTATGATCAATTTAGACTGCCTTGTTAGCCCGGTTGATAGTAGCTCCCCCTCCGAGCTCTAGATCGTGAGTTCTACTCCCATCCAGGACAAACATTTATGTGACGAACACAAACTGTTCCAAGTCTGGATGCTACATTGCATTCTCCGTACGCATTTACAAACAAAAAGTATTTAAGCGTTTTATTTAGTATCAGCTATTTGACCCCGACAATACTAGCCTTGCCTAATCTTCATTTTCGATGAATTCTCCAACCTTCTGCTAACATATCCAGAACTGACAAAAGACCGTCAAAATCTTATAAAAGTACACTAGATGTTTATTTTTCATTAACCTCAATTTGAAATGTAAGTCTCTACGAATAAATCATTACAACTTTTCTCTACCAAAAATATGATAATACTAGTTGCACCCCGCGGTGTTAATCGCGGACAAAAGTATTCTGTATGTTAATCTAGCGTATAAGCTATCTACATTCCAAATTTCATCAAAATCGGTTCAGTAGTTACGAAGATATAAAGTAACGAACATTAACACAAGAACTTTCGCATTTTTTTTAATATTAGTACGATTATAAATAACGAATAGTACAAAATGATTCCTCAAATTCTACGATTTTTATTAAATAAATTCGACCATAATGTAATTTAGTTTGTAATTATTTACTCATCTTACTAATATGTGCGCCTTTATTTCCCGTGCTCAATCATTTCTCCTATTGCGGGAATCGAACCCGCCGCCTCCGAGTTACGATTCGACCTACTCAACCACCCCTCCACTGAGGTTATCAAAACGTACTAGCCTTAACAAAAATTTCTTACGCATGCTCCTACTTTCACCACGCGGGCTTCAGGGATTGGACAATGAAATTAAGAAACATAAATCTGTCACAATTAAATTTGGAATTCCAGGAAATTTTTTGACACATTCAGTGATCGAACGCTCTACGACTAGCAGCTCCCCATATCTAAGTATGAACCTTTTAGTATGAGAATTATTTTGAGGTTTGATTTCTTTTACTATTACCTTATTTTACCACAGATAGCCACTTTTACACCTATCTCTACATTTTCTCTATCAGTCAGTGCGATGCCAACGACTATTTCCTTTATTTTTGGACTATTGTTTGTGCGTAAAATGCTTCAATGAAATTATTTCAGTGTTTTTATACTTTAGATAACATTTATAATATTTGTGACGTCACGAGACAGCCTGGATCGTTACAATGTGTAGAGCGCGCATGATGAAGGAACTGGGTCTCACTGATGATGTGTAGAGTGCGCATAATGAAGGAACAGGGTCTCACTGACGTAGCGTTAAGCAGTTGAAGCACGAGAGCAGCCGCGCCGTACCCGGACCGGATGCTGCCATCCACCTCCCTCACTGCGTCGTCCACCACGTACTGCTTGAACGTGCCGCTGTACCATCCCGCGGAGTATTGGCCCATCTATTAACGACAACAATAATTATTATGGGTCTTTATTTACTTGTTTGAAAACCATCCTCTCACTCACCTGACCTGTATTATAATACTCTTTGCACCTGACGGTCAGTGATCTCCATATGCAAAGTGATCTCCATATGCAATTTTTTTCTTTGATGAGTGACGATGCGGGCTAGGATTAACACGCTTGCCTAGGAGATACATAATAATGTGACGTTTGGGCGTCAGAGTTATAGGTGCTTAATAGATACATTACAAATAATAGTTACATTAAATCATGTCTAGTTTTTTTTATGTTAAGAGCGACAAACAAGCATGCGACCCGCCTGATGGAAAGCGGTAACCGCAGCCTATGGACATCTGCAACACTAAGGGCGTTGTTGACGCGTTGCCAGCTCAGTAAGGCTTTTTTGATACCCTTTTTAAAAGAGTGCACAACACCTACCAACTGCCTAAGACAGACTGTCCAACTAGGTAGGTCCAACTTCGACTAAGAGGTCGCACGGCAAGCTTGGATTAAAAATTCTTGCATTGGATAATTATATACTTGCAGTTATCGTATTCTTATACATATCTACAACTTGAGAATATAAACTATGGGCTCACTAATGAATAAGCAACAAAACCCTGACGCAGTATGCATACCGGAGCAGCGATCCGCAAAGGGTACCCCCTAAGGTCCAGCCTCCTCAGGGTCCTCCTGCGGTCGTGAGGCGCGAGCAGCCCCCCCGGCCGGGACCAGTGCCCCCACGGGTGCAGGGTCGTGCCCTCGCTGGGGTGGACGTACATGTCATCCAGGTACACTGTCTCATTTGAAGGCAGTAGCGCTGGAAGTTCACATGTGCAGATGGTGATGGAGCAATATGGAGCATAGCAAACAGAACTGACATCATGACGTCCACTGCCGAACAAAGGTTCCTCCCGTAGAGCGGCTGCCTGCCTCCTGCATCCGTCAACACCCCGCGGTTTTGACCAGATCGTCGGTCCACCTAGTGGGGCGCCGGCCTACGCTGCGTCTTCCGTTTCGATGGAACTGGCGTACGACATTGTAATGTTAATTATTGATTGTATTCATTTCTAAGCACTGTAGACTCTTTGAACTCTACAGTGCAGAGTTCAAAACATTAACACAAACATTAGAAACAGACGAGTATGTAATTTTCAGCAGAAAAGTCATGGGACGATCGAACGCATACAGAAAGCCCTGGTACAGCAATAGTAACAAAAGGCATGAAACAGCGAATCCATTCCGTGATATAGAGGCGGCTGTATTAACAGGGATCGTTAACAGGGAGTCATACATAGTAGATTGGTTGTTAAGTGTAGACTGTAGATGGTGGTTCTGAGAAGTGGGTTCCACGGTTGTTACCGGTCGCGGTGGGTCCACCGGGCCGCAGCAGCGTGACGTCAGCGTCGTACCGCGCGCGGTGCAGAGGCGCGGGCACCTCGCCGCCCACCACCAGCCACACGGAGCTCCCGCTCAGCTGGTCGGCACAAACCTGAACCAGAACACACTGGGAAAACTGTCCATTTTGCAATTCCTTATTTATAAGCGATTTAAAAAAGGCGGTTTTCTGTATTCTTTTTTCTTACAGCCATCATTGTTTTATTTTCAGGTATATGAATAAACGCTACGGCGCAGCTATCCTCACAAACTTTAGAGAGGCAAGTTTGGACATCATTGTAATAGTTACCTCAATGTCGCGGTTGTATCCGAGGTCCCTACGCGATCCCTACAGCTGCACCGGTCGCGCGGCGCATAAAGCATCTCTAATCTCTCATACCAACGACTAGTACATAAGTAAGTATACTCCCGGAGATGTGACGTGGCAGTGAGGCAACCTGTACCAACCTGTCCCAGCATGCTGCCATCATCGGGTTGGTTAAAGTAAAGAACTCCTTGCAGGCCGTGTGGGTGCGGGCGTGTGTGGCCGAGCGCGGCGGGAGCGCACGAAAACGTGGCGGAGAACCCGTGCGCGGATATTTCACGGATTAACTTGGTTTGTTCTAGCAAAATAAATTATCATGTACGTAAATACTTTCATTATTCTGAAATGATCAGATGGTAAAGTGTGATTCAAACGTAATGGCGGCTGTGAAGTTGGCTCGCAACGCTGCGTAGTAGCAAAAATTAGGTGTGTGCGGGCAGAGGTAAGCGGTGAGCGCAGCGTGAGGGGGGACTTGCAGCACGCTTCACAACCACCATTCAGTTTGAATCACGCTTGTGGTGATATCACAACCTCCTCAGATTATGGACAATTGGACATCGAGTAAAAAGAAGAGAATCAATTTTCATGTCAGGGTTGATGGTTGTGTCAATATATTTATAATTCTTAATTTTGCTGAATAAAGCTAAATACTACAATTACGGGCTTATCATTCACTTCAATTTATTCAGCAAAATAAAAAGTGGAAAAATAACTTCGCCCTGGACGCTTTGACGGAGATCCGTCCTCTAGCCATGATCTGTCCCCTCAGTGGACACATTGGAAAAATACATTCGAAAATTTTCTGGTGGCTATCTCCAGCAGCGAGAAACCCCTTTCACAAGAAGCTAAGCTTCAGATTTCAGCTAATCATCTATCTTCTGTAGTATATGCTCACATAAAGGACTGTACTGATTATGGTATCGCTATAAAGAAACTAGATGCGTTATTTTTGAAACCGCCCAACGAAATATTTTCCAGACAAACTAGCTAAGCGATCGCAGCCACCGGGTGAGTCCATTGACCAGTATTTGCAAGCATTGAAACTTCTCTCAAAAGAATGTAACTTTAAGCAAGTGACCGCTGAACAAAACGCTAGTGAATTTATTAGAGACGCATTCATTGCTGGGCTGTCATCGTCATTAGTACGCCAAAGACTTCTTGAAAGAATACTCTCACTTTAGATGATGCATTTATGAAGGCTCGCGCTCTTGAGATGGCCCGGTTACACAATGACGATTACCAGCAAGCGAATACTTCAAGTTCTTTTGCTAATGCGGTCTCTACTAACAATCGGAGAACTAACATCCGTGAACTATGCTTTTTTGTGGAAATAACAGACATGCACGACAAAACTGCCCCGCTTCCAGTACTACCTGCCTTAAATGTGGTAAAAGTGGTCATTTTGCGAAAGTTTGCAAAGGAGCAGCACCTCAGCATAATGCCTTTGCTGCTCAATGTGAGCCAGACAAGAACATAGAGAATGGAGAGTCCCAGCAAATGTTATCATGTATCGTTGCTGCTACAGCTGAATTAAACAAAGCAATGGTATCAGTCACTATAAATAGATTATTTACAGCTAAAGCGTTGATTGACACGGGGAGTACTGCAAGTTTTATAGATAGACACCTAGTTGGTCAACATAAACTTCCATTGAGTTCTTGCAACCAGCATATCAACATGGCAGCCTCAAATCTAAACACGAAGGTAGATGCATTGTGTTCAGTCAACATCGATTTGCAAGGTCACAGATTTCAAGCAAATTTATAAGTTATTGAAAATTTATGTACAGATATAATAATTGGCCACGATATTCTCTTGAAGCACAAGACATTAGAAGTGTATTTTGGTGGATCAATGGCTCCTTTAAAATTATGTTCACTGTCACGCGCTAACGTTGAACCAGTCTGCTTATTCCCAAATCTTTTGCCAGACTGCAAACCAATAACTGTTAAATCACGAAAGTTTTCAGAGAGTGATATGCAATTCATTAGTACTGAGATAAAGAAACTACTAGCTGACGGAATAATAGAAACGAGCATGTCATCGTGGAGGGCGCAAGTGCTAATAACAACGAATGTAAACCATAAAAAAAGGATGTGCATATAGATAAATAGATTCAGAGGCCGAAAGCACCTTTGCAGCTCTGAAACAGGAGATAGCGAATTCAGCAGTAAGCGCAATTGACGATAAAATACAGTTTGTTGTTGAAACAGATGCCTCAGACTACGCGATCGCAGGAACATTGTCTCAAGAAGGTAGACCTGTTGCTTTCTTTTCGAGAACCCTTCACAGTAGTGAATGAAATTACCCAGCCATAGAGAAAGAAGCTGCGGCAATAGTTGAATGTGTTCGGAAATGGAGGCAATTTCTCAGTGGGAGAGCTTTTAAACTGATAACCGATCAGAAATCCGTGGCATTCATGTTTAATCAACAGCATAATTCGAAAATCAAAAATGACAAAATACAACGTTGACGCCTAGAACTTTCTATGTTCAACTTTGATATCGTATATCGCCCTGGAAAAGAGAATTTTATGACAGCAGATGCTTTGTCGAGAGCTAACGATGTCCTAGTTGCCTCCACAAAGAATTCTGAAAGCACTCTAAAAGAATTACACGAAACATTATGTCATCCTGGAGTAACGAGGATGCTACATTGGGTGCGCAGTAAGAAGTTGGTGTACTCCACAGAAGAAATTAAACGTATCACTTCAAACTGTACCATGTGCGCCGAGATAAAACCTCGTTTCTAACCAAGCATTGGAAAATTGATAAAAGCGATGGCACCTTTGTAAAGGATATCTATAGATTTTAAAGGTCCTCTTCCTTCAGATGGCACTGGTAACAATCGGTACATACTAACGATTGTGGATGAATATTCTCGTTTTCCATGGGCGTATCCTTGCCCAGATTTGAGTACGAAAACGGTGATACATAAACTAACGGACTTATTTTCCATATTCGGAATGCCGACTTATGTCCACTCTGATCGAGGTACTTCGTTCTTATCAAAAGAGATGAAAGATTTTCTTCACGAGAAAGGCATTGCTACAAGCTACACTACACCGTACAACCCTCAAGGAAATGGACAAACAGAGAGGTATAATAATTTGGCGGACTGTCCAACTTGCACTTAAAAGCCGTGATCTACCTGTAACCAAATGGGAGTCAGTTTTAACGCAAGCTTTGCATTCTCTGCGATCACTTCTTTGCACGGCCACTAACAACACGCCTCATGAAAGAATGTTCTCCCATGCCAGAAGGTCCTCAAATGGACAGTCAATGCTCACATGGCTAACCATTCCTGGAAAAGTACTGATGCGCAACCATAATAGAGCTAGCAAATATGATCCATTAGTTGAGGAAGTCGAGATGCTAGAGAGCAATCCTCAACATTCTCGTGTGCGGTTGAGCAGTGGTAGAGAAGTAGTCCTCTCCAATCGCCATTTAGCTCCTGCTGGTGAAGGCTCTACAGAATCAGATGGATCTTATTCAAATGATGATGATGACTTTATTGATGCTATTGAAGAAGCAGATCAAACAGGTATAGCTATTGATGGCCAGGGAGAAATGCCACATGAGATTGCTCAGCCACAGGGGGATGAGAGTTTGCGACGCTCTGGAAGAGCTCGACGCCACCCGGCCTATTTGGCTGACTATGTGGTACAATAAAAAGCTCCGGAGAATGTGGTGATATCACAACCTCCTCAGATTATGGACATCGAGTAAAAAGAAGAGAATCGGTTGTCATGTCAGGGTTGATTGTGCCAATATATTTATAATGTTTAATTTTGCAGAATAAAGCCTAAATACTACAATTACGGTCTTATCATTCACTACAACGCTATAACTAACGCTGATTATGTTGAGACCTTTCATTTGCTCCCGGGCTTTGTACCTAGTACCTGGTTGATTGATTGCACTGAGATAGATATTAAAAGACTTGAAAGAGATTATTACAAAATAATATAGAAATATCTAGTGTTATTCCAATTTCTGTGTCATTTAGTACTTATGTAAGATGAACTTTCACGAGGTCACGCCTTAGGCAATCGAAGTTATTGGCATACCATAGGATTAGTCAGCAAATTCCGGTAAAGGTAATACAGTACCTAATACTCAGGTTTAGATTATTATAAGTACTTAT
This sequence comes from Ennomos quercinarius, assembly GCA_910589525.2. Lineage (NCBI taxonomy): Eukaryota > Metazoa > Arthropoda > Insecta > Lepidoptera > Geometridae > Ennomos > Ennomos quercinarius. The sequence goes on from OU342509.1 coordinate 15,137,314, forward strand.
GTTTCTGTTTGGAGTACCTTGCAAGGCCAAACTGAAAAACACGAAGGTCCCAATATTTTCTTTGATGAGCATTCAAAAACAGGTAACCTTCCGAGGAGAAAAGTGAAGGTTTGAATTAGTGGGCAGACAAGTATTTGCACCGAGTTACTGGCACCAGTTGGATGAGGAGAGCCGATGATCAGCTTAGGAGAGGCAGTAGACCGATACAGGCTGATGACGACGAGGATGATGATCCTGGCTCGCATGAACATGGAATGTTCTCCTGCATTATCTTACCAAAGGGGCGCCAGCACGCCAGGATGATGATGCTGCGAACTGCTTTATACCTGAAGAAGGCTGCCGCAGCCGGGAGCGACATGTCGGGACCGTTGCGCGGAACACTATGTTCACTACGTCACGTCCGTGTATTAGCAAATTGTACACATTGGTTTTGGTACAGGCGCAAACAAAATAAATAACCATTTGTTGTATTAATCTGTATCATATTTTTGTGGGTTGGCTTTATAATTTAATTAATTAAACCCCCAGAAAGGTGATCGATAATTCGACAGGGTAAGGTAACCATACATAAGCGCAGAACACTTAAAGGTAACAGATAATGAAAGGTCTCTGAGGTAAAGTAAAATCTTTACATTTTGTGTTTGCATGTAGTTCCTCGTGAATACGCGATGCGGCGGCAACTACGTGGGCGGGCCCGTAATCATAGGGTGGAGGTATGCAACGAAAATTGTTGGTTCGGTCCTATTGCGTGCCATTACATTTTGATAAGGTATTCAATGCCATCCTAAATTGTATAGTTTACCTATAGGTATAGCGATAACACTTTTTATTATTCAGTTCTATTTAATTAAGTAGGTACAATAAATTAATATTCGTTAAAACTAATAACAAAACGTACACCGTTTCAACTACATCATAATATGAGTGCAACATTACAGTTGTCATCGCCATTGCTGAGTTGCAATATCTAACATTTTGTAAAGCAATGAGTTGGTTCCATTTACTTCACATAATACTTTGAAGAAGAGCCGGTGACCAGCTACTAGACACGTTGTGGCTTCATTAGTAGTAGGGTAGCATACACGGTAGCGATGCTGGAGGAGCATGGCAGCACGAACAGTGCAGAGGTGGCGGTGGTGGCAACTTCTTGGGCTCCAGAGTGATGGGCAGCGGGGGAGGAACCAGGAAGGCGGTCATCGGGATCCCGGGGGGCGGCAGTGGCGGGCAGCACGGTGGGCACGGTGGCGGTGGTGGCACCAGGGATATCATTATAGGAGCCGGAGCTGGAGGCAGCGCGGGGAGGAAGGGAGGCGGGGGAGGAAAGCAGAGCGGCGGGGCGGGGGGTGCGGGCAGCAGGCACGGCGCGGGGGGTGCGGGCAGGAACAACTGTGGGGGTGGCGGCAGGCAGATCGGGGCCGGGGCCGGCGCCGGGAGCAGCAGCGGGGCGGGTGGTGGCGCCGGCAGGAACAATGGAGGCGGTGGTGGGAGCAGCAGCGGGGAGCCGCACGGTGGCACCGGGGGCGCTGCCGGCATCAGGACTATCGTCGGTAGCGGTGCCGGGGGCAGCAGTGGATCCAGGCATGGCAGCTTCTTCTCTGTAACATTGATACACGTCACCAACGCTGGTAGCCTAGAACCGGCTCAATAATTCTGTAGCAGGCTGGCAGATTGCCTAATACGAGCACTACGTACATGTATAAATAAAAAAATCAAATAAAGGCAGTACATAAAATTGTAGTTTATTCTTCATTTCAATTTGAATCTTACCTAGTTTTTCAACGAGAACAGGTTTCAATAATCTGAAAAAAAAAACATTTTATAATATTTCACAAGTTAGCACATTATTGTAGGAATACTTTAATGAATAAAAATATAGATACCACTTACGAGGCCAGCACTCCTTTTTGGCATTCCTTCATTTCTTTCAGGGCTTCCAACTGAAAAAGTCATGTTCATGAAAATACTTATTTTACCACCAGGCGCTCTGACATTGTCAGTTATCAGCTCTGGCTTCAACTACATGTAATGTGCAACTTTTAAAAGTAATACCAAACATAATCCCTTCTCGAGGCAAGCATGAGCGCAGCTTGAAGTGAACAACAAGACTGCAATGGAGGACCAAAATAACTTTTGACCCCCCATTCTCTTCGTCAAACTATGTGTCATGCGCGTGTTCGCGTCGCAGTAGTGTAGCCTCAAGCTGTAAGCTCTCCTATATAGACGATTGTTGTTCTATACGTGATATTTGCAATATTATTATCTGTGGTTGCAGTGATGCAACTGATCAATGAGATACTCTACGTAAAGCTGTAATCTATAGGTAATGGCGTGCAGGCTTTGATAAGATCGGACGTGTTGATAGCGAAACATTTTTGAATAAAAATTAGCCATTGTGTAATAATTCATACTGTAATATTGTTTAGGAATTTTGATAAATACTTCATTATTGTTTGACTCACACATTTTCGAGTAATTAGTAATGGCTGGGGGAGCATTGTAGTAGCGTAACCGTGAGCTGGCCTCCACAATGACAACGATCTGGTCAAAACCGCGGGGAGCCATTACATACAATAGGCAAGTGTTCAAAATGGTGTTCTATGGGCGGAGGTCAGTGTGTTCTTATGTGTAGCAGTAGACGTTTTCCGCCTAATGATGATGATGATTATGATGATGATGCTGCTGAGGTAGTACAATAAAACTCATGTTGACTATAGGTACTAGCCGAGGAAGCTATTTCTACAGACCAAAGAGATGCGCTTGTGAAGGTAAGGAGATCTATCGATGAACGGAGTGCTTACGTGGTTACTATTATCTAATCTGTGGCAGGCCTAATAATGTAGTTAGTAGTTACCTAGGTAAGTCACTTTGTCATCGTCAGGGCGTTCTTGAGTAGAGATCGTGTTTTAATTCTGAGAACGTTCTGAAATAGACATCTCAAGGAGATGATAATTTAGATAAATTAGTATAAATAACCCTCCGATTAGTTGGAGCAACATCTTGTTGGTGATGACAGGATTGGGATTAGAGAAGCCATACGGTGCAGTGGGGCACCTTGGTGGGGACTCGTGGCCGGCTGGTATGTGGGGGACTAGGCTAGCAAAGGTTGATGATGTATGGTGCTGCTTATGTACGGTAATACTGTATGTAAGTATAAGATATAACCTGCCTGACTGGTTCAGAAGTTTGCATTCAACCGTATGCTTATGTTTACACAAACTGAGAAGAATCAACCTTTATTATGAACTACAACAATGGTATATTGCGTAACGTGCCTAATCTAATTGAGATAATGTGCTACTATCAGGTCCAATATAAAAGACACAGGAAACAATCCAAACGGTTTAAACAAAGTGTGTGTTGGTGCAGGATGCGTGCTCACAAAAAGTGGGTTGCTCTCTTGCTACTGTTTTTAGTAAGTCGGGTTTCTATCCTCCTATGAAATATTTATCATGACTACTTATTACATGAACGCAGCTTTAAATTTTATAAAGTGCAAAGTGTTAGATAATTTTGCCTTTCTGGGGTGTTACTTTCTCTAATGCCTGCATGAAAGTCAAAAGTGTACCTAGTACCTACAGCATTATATGTTGAAAATACAAATACAAATACAAATGCAAATACAAATATCTTTATTGCAGTAAATGTGGTACAACTCGGTGTTAATATATTTTTTTTAGTTTCGTCACATTCAGCTTGAATAAGCATACAATAGTCATATTATTTCTTATGTCATTTCTTCAGAATCTATTATTATTAAATTATTAATGTTTAGAATTCAAGAGACCATTTATAGAATAAAAGTTCGTGTGTCGTAACCAATTCAATAACTCCGCTTTGAATGGCTTTAATTTTAATGTCTTTACATGTTTTGGTAAAGCATTATCAACTTTTACAGAGATTGCGTGACACTGCTTAAGATACAATGTTGTTTTAGGATGTGTATCAAAGACCAGTCTGTCAGGGTAACGGGTATTTCTAGGAAACATATCACATGCCCTTTTAAAGTATTGTGGGTTTGTCTTTGCGAAAATTGCAAGTTCATATATATACATGCATGGAAGGGGTAGTATGTTTAATTTATTGAATAACGGTTTGCATGATTCAAATGGTGGTACTCCACACATAGCACGCACACATTTTTTTGAGCTATAAATGCCTTGTTTATATCCGTTGAGTTACCCCAGACCAACAAACCGTATCTTAACACTGAGGAGACGTAACCATGATATGCTTCAAGAAGGCATGAGTTGTCAAATCAAAGTCTGCAGCACGCAATGGATATGATTTATTCATATTCATATTCATATTCATTTATTGTGCTCACATATAATAATACAGACTAGATGTACATGTCAGGTTGTCTTCAGGATCAATATATGTGCCCTGTAAGGGCGCTGCACATTTACATTTTGAGTGGTTTTTACAATTATATAAGTTTATTGGTACATGTCAATGCTATTATTATTTAATTCTAATTTTATTATTTACGTCAACTCTAATTACTACTATTATTATAATTAAATTCTTATTAGTCAGGAGATTACAAAGCATTTCAAAAGATTATCATTAATTATTTACTATCCACACCCTATTCCTTCATGCGCAGGATTACACACCACCATTATACCTATTATCATATCTACCTACATACCACAGTCGATCCACAAGTTTATTTAATTTATATTATGCTAATTGGTTTACTCAATTTACTAACATTATATTCTACATTTAAATAAATAAAATTTAAATTATCCGAAATACATTACCTACGCATCTATCTTATCGTTTTTAAACTCTTGTACAGTATAATAGGTATTTATTACTTCCGTGATTGTTTTGATATGTTATTGCATCCCCAGGTACCGGTTGCACTCGGCCTCAATCTTGGCCTCATAGCTGGAGACCTCAAGCGGCATTCCAGCCCTCTAGTGATAAAGAAGATTTCAAAACATACGCCGGTCTTCATCAACATCAATTCAGGCCTTCCTAAGCCCAAAACAGCTATTCTCCCAAAATTACCACCAAAACCACCACCTTTAAAACGAATAAAACCGACAAAACCATCAAAAAAGTTACCAAGATCAATATTACCATTAATACCTAAATTACCGCTACTACCTATTCTACCAATATTACCCCCTGTTCTACCGATATTACCACCTATACTACCATTTTTTCCACTTTTGCCTAAGATACCATTGCTGCCCATCATACCTCCTTTAAAGTTAAAAGCACTTTTGAAGCCAGTCCGTGTTCCTATTCTTAAAAGATCACCGCTGCAGGCCTTGAGGAGGAAACTGAAGATACCAAAGATTCATGCGGTCAACATTAATAAAAAGAACGTGATCCTTGCCAAGCTCCTTGACTTGAAGAGAAAGGGTTCTCTGACTACTGCGGAATATATTAAGTTCAAGAAATCGCTTGTCAAGTAGGTAAATGATCTACTTAATGGGCATAAAGTTGTGTACTTCAATATACTTGGTACTAAAGCAATCAAAATGTTTACATTTAATACATAAATTGCTATTCAATCACATATTCATTTCCAGTACCTAAGTGAAAATGTCTTCAGACCATAGATGAAAGTGGTGAGGACATTTTTTAATTATACTAATGTTCAGATCCGAGGAGCTATATTAATGAGATTATTTATTGCTGTTCAGTGTAGACGTATTGGTACCTAGTATAAATTAGATTACTGTAAGTTTAGTAACCATTCATTTACCAAGTCAGTGGTTTTTAATAAAAAATAGCATTTTATCACTGAGGTATGTTACACAACCTCAATGCATTTTGTACAGTATAATAATAATTATTTATCCGTTCTTCACGTCAAAACTGATACCTAATCTATGTAGAGCCAACGTAATTCAATTTTATTCTAGTCAGTTTCACCCAATGAATGAATGCAATCAATTAAATATTATTTCATAATTATATTTGCGCATAAAACTGTACTTTTTACAAATTCGGTTCATTTATTTCGCTGTGGGTAGCGCGCCTACCCACATACCGCATTCCGCATTTTCTTACGCCTTTGTTGCAATTTAATTATTTTATACAGCTCACTCTTGTTCAATAATAACCTGTATTTGTCAACTGAATCTTTGAGGTTTAATTACCTACGCCTTTAATTACCTAGTATTTATTATTTCATTTCGCATCGCATCGCATTCTAACTGATATAAAATGGCATCAGTAAACTCAAAAATAAAAATCATTGTCACTAAAAAAGAGGCTATATTCGCGATGATCAATGGTCTGTACAATACGGCGAAGAAACTGCCGTCAGACATTGTAACAAGAAGCAATAGTAAACTAGAATATTTAGCTTCTTCCTCAAACATCGATAAACTTAACATTAATTTTAACGATTTATGTGATGAACATAACTCATTACAATTACAAAAAGACCCTGAGCATAAACTTAACTTCGGTAACTGGACCGCATTTGAAACAATGTTTGCATTTGTTCAGCATACGCGCACTACCATATTAGAATCTGTATAGCACTTTCCCAGATTAAGCGTTCTAATAGGGTAGCACACGCGAATGTATGTGGTCTTCTCTTCTAGAAGATCAATAAGCTCTCTGGTGGCAGCTTACCGAGCCAGAGGTAGATAAGCGGGAGAAAATGAGACTTTTCTCAATGCGAAATATATGCGGCCGCGGTTAGCGTTCGAATCGTACTAGCGACTCATCGGCGATGGTCGGCTTTTTCCGGGCGAGGTCGGCGCGTAGCCGCATGCGGCTGTGTTGGTCAACTCATCGACCGACTTAGAGGTTCCTGCATGAGCGCTAGATGGCAATACTATACACATTTGACGTGAACAATAACGGCCTGAACAACTTTCTTTGCAAGAGAACTGTTCACCTAAGTTATAAGGTAAAAAAAGGTAAGTTTGAAATATAACAGAATTAACAAAATGTTCAGCATTTTATTATAAAGCAATAAGATCTTACAAAATATTATAAATTACTTAAAAATTAAAATAAATAAATGACTGCTTTACACTTATAATAACGGTCTTTGTTACAATCTCATTCATATAAAATCTGCTTACCTTAAATATTTATTAAGAAATGGTGTCACAAACCACTCATTGAAACGTTTCAAACCAATTTTATTCAGGACTATGTGAAAGGTATAGCTATTCTAAATCTCGTAACGTTTCAAGAGGAGCCCGTGTTGTCGTCTAGCCCCCTCCTGGCAGATTGAGCGAGCACGCCGAGCCCCCGCACGAGCATGTCCTTGATCCTGGACAGGAACGCGAGCAGAGAGTACGCGGCGGGGCGGTCCTCCGCGCGGCTCGTGAAGCAAGCCGGCGGGAGCCGCGGCTTCAGCAGGGACCGTTGCACCAGCGCACTGCCCTGAAACATTACGATATTACTGTTACTACACTGGAACTTGCGGTAGAAATGATGCTAACGATCTTTAACGTTCTACCTACACCATCGCTCGTGAATCGTCAAGTCATGATTTTAAGCGAAAACAATCTCGAATGACCGCTGATTTACAACCGGGATTCTTTCTAGTAATACTATCAATAATAATAGAAGCTGTAGTAGGGTGATTAAGTATATTTGGCACGATGTGGATCGGTTGAATGAATATGTTTGTGTTTATATGAAAGCTGAAAGGTATGAAAGGCTGACGAAAGAAATGCCTTTCAAGGCCACTACACGTCGAACTCGACTGATTGAAATATAAAAAAATGTTTGTGCTCATGTTTTATTTTCGTAACGAATTAGAAATCGCGACTCGTCTGAATGTAGTGCTGCTATGTTTCACTCCGTGATTATAATGCATCTATAATTATCAAATCTAATTGTTACATAATATGCCATTACAAAAATTACACATTACAGCAATTTTGAGTAAAATTGCTTTAAGAACAAGTAAGAACTTGGAAATAGATGGCTTGACAAATATGGCAGGCTAATTATGTTTACACCAAAAATACTAAATTACGTCTACGAAACAATAAGAAACCGTAGTTTTGTTGTCTCCTACGAATATAAACACGAAAAGCTTTTGCATTTTTTAACGTTTCGACAACTGGAACTTATGGAATGTCCAAGATGAAAGTAAAACAAGAAGCAAACCTCCACAGCAATGACAATCGCCAGCAGCAGCGCCATCCACGCGAGCCGCTTCAAGTTCATTCTGGTAGTAGCCCCTGACGGCCAGGTAGAGCAGCACACTGGTGGCGTACCACCCGCTCGCTAGCCACTGCATGCTGCCGCCCTTCACTATAACACCAGGTAGATAAGATGCGACTGTGAGCGATACTAGATTGTGTAACTTTAACCTTGCTGATGCAGTTAGCTCAACCTCGTTTAGGCACGTCGAGCGGTTAGAGCCAGTACCACGCTCATTGCTTGTTGTTCACTCTATGCATCGGTAACACGTCGGTATTTTAACCGGGAGTCTTTTGTAGTTGCGAAGAACGCTGAAGCGACGAACGTTAACCACTGGAACTTCGAAGCGTTGCATAAAACTGAACTGTATGAGTCCTGGTTTGAGATCAAGATAAGTAATTATAATTCAGGGAATTTTAAAATTATCAATAATAATAATTAATTTATTAGGAATTGAATTTATACTAGACTTATTAAAATACAAACATACTTACACCAAGTATTATAATGATCCGTTAAACCTTCGGCTGCGTATTTCATGATCCACGGTTCTGGAACATTGTGTTTAATAAAAATACTGGCTCAATGTAAACGAGTGTTCAAGAATCGCGGAATGCTGATGTAGCGTAATCAGGAATCAGATTCAGTACGTGACCAGTCCAGTAGTGGCAGCGACGTGACAGCAGTATGCGTCGAGACGACAAGATGAACGTTGGAGGCGGATAATGTACGGGTGCGTGGCGGTCGCGATCATTCTGGCGGTTCGTATCTATCACAAGTTATGTGCGTCAGTGAACGGTGGTGGAGCTGCCGGTGGGAACGGGCACCGCTCATGTGGGTTCATGTGACTGAGCACTGTATGGATACACGCAGCTTTGGGTATTACGGAGTCTCCAGAGACAGGTAGCTATAACTATAACCATCTCGTTGTGGGACCAACAAATATCTGTTACCTACATCAGGATAAAGCTTACATTCACATTTGGCAGTTGTGCACCAGGTTGTATTGCCTGTCACCAGTTTATGACAAACCAAACATCACTATAACAGGCTACTGAAATCGGTCCGTTTAAATTAGATACCTACCTATAACTCACGCAGTTTGCCGTGTGAAAAGATTTACTATTTCTACTGTATATGCCCTGTGAAATTGACACCAACAAAGATTGATAAAAATGGCTTATTTATGACAAAAAGCATAAGGTATTTTTAAGTACTTACTTAATAAGTTTACGTAGTACCTACTTATGTTGTGGAAACAATAGGTGCCTTTAGTGATGGTTGCCAGTTGACAGGAATCGGTTCTCAGCATAAACAATTACATGGTGTCATCACTTCTCAAAGATAGTTTTGTACTAGTGGTATACCGCGGATTCCCCGCTATACACTAGTTCTCCCGCGGGAACTCTTACATTTGTCAGATAAATAGTACTTACTCTATGTGGATGGATGTCGGGGGTAAAAGGAAACATGTACTTATGCACAGCCAAATCGGATTTGCCGTTTTAGCTGGAAAGCCACACAAAGTAATAAACAATTATTTTTTATGAGAATAAATGGCATGACGAGCTAGTCGTTCACCTGATGTTAAGGGACACGGCCGCCCATAACAGTTGCAGTGTCACTCGGAAATTTAACATAATAAAGTTTCGCGTGACACTGCACTGCGCACGTCATCCTGAAACATCACACAGTCTAGTAATCAGATTGACTGTGCCATCAGGGTGAATTCATTAATAAAGATAATAAGTGAGCGTTGTATTGATTCCAGTTGGCGTACAATGGGCACTGTGCCCCTCCAGTACGAGTGACTATACACTGCGGATCTCATGAACGGGTAAATCATTTCCCTTAGTTCCGCCCGATTCTAGCTTCCAGTGAACGCGACGGTGGCAGGGAAATGTTTCGTTTGGGAGTAATGGTCCCCCACGCCCACAGACCATCCCGTGTAATGTAGCCCTGCCTTCAATCCAAGTGCGTATAGTGGATGCGATAGCAAAAATCTCTGTATTGATACTAATATTAAAATAAACAACGGGGCATCATCTTATGATTAGGCTACATTGGAATGGACAGTCTACGCAGCTGCCGGCTGTAGGTTGTCTCACAGACCGCGCGTCAGGCCGCACCGGTGTGTTGCGTGCAACCTCAACACAGTTGTCTCTACATGTGGAGGTATAGTAAACTCCTCACATGAGCTAGTGGTTTGTAACGGTTTGAGTCGTTTAACTTTGGGCTCGCTCATGAGTTTTTTATAGATGATTTACATATTGATCGCCGCGTAGGCCGGCCCCGCACTAGGTGGACCGACGATCTGGTGAATACCACGGGGAGTCGATGGATGCAGGAGACGAGCAGCCGCTCAAAGTAGCGCTCTCTGGGGTAGGCCTGTGTTCAGCAGTGGACGCCTTCAGGCTGTTGATAATGATGATCTATTGATTCCTGTTTCAGGAATCATATGGAAGATCAAGTCATCGATTGAAATCCTCCGGCCCTCGTTCCCGCTTTGACGTCGAGTCATTCTGCGACTTGATACACGGCGCCATTCCCAAAGCCGTCAAAAATGGCAGATTTATTCTCAGGGAACGTGAGCGCGATCAATCTGCGTACAGTGATACTCTGGTGCCAATGACTGCTCCACCACCGGAAGGGTTCATACCTATGTTGAAATCGCATAAGTTTAAGGTACCAAAGCTGAAGGTTGCAAAAATAAACGTTCCCAAATTGAGAGCCCAAACAGACCGTCCGTTTCGTGCACCGAAGGTCGGCCATCGATCTTCCAAATATTTTACGTCATGGAGGAGTTCAACGGAAGGTGAGTCGAGTGCAGAAAGAATGGAGAAGTTCCGGAAAGGAGTACAGAAGATGCTGCACGTGGTGAAAGTGCTCGGCCAGATAGACCAGTACTTATCGGAGAGAACGAGGATTGTGATAGACAAGCTGGCCAAAACATTCGCCGACTGACTTCAATAACAACCCACTCATCTCTAAATAATGGACTTTTCTTTCCAGCTACACCAGAGTTAGGATCAAACAATACGTTATCGTTCATATGGGAGCGCTCCCAGTCACCTGCAGACTAATAGTGAAAGATATTACTTATGTATGTTTAGGCAACTGGCACCGCGGCCCAAGTTTTAAAGACTCAGCTACCTGCAAAAACAAGAATTATACTTGTATAAGTAGGTGTTAAAATATTAAGGCTGTTTTGCGTGTTTTATGTTCATTCATCATGATTGTATAGAGATAGATTTAAATTATAAACATAATTATTACCTACCTTTATTCAAAGCTTCAGCAACACCTGCGCGTCTGCGCGTCGCGGGAACCTCCACAAAGTGAAACTATGCGGTACCCATCGCTGCCCTCGGCGATCGCGGTGCGGCCGCGGCACTCCGCTAACGCGGGCAGCGATGGGTACCCGAACGGTAAACGCTGCCGCTTCGCTGACCCAACCAGACGCGCAGGTGTGGTGCAAGCTTTATGTTTAATTCTTAACTATTATTGTGAACCTGCATTATAAGATTTATAACTTTTGTTATTCTAGTTTTTGTTATCTTCTCTTCTTATATATGTTATTATTATTTATATATATAAAATTCTAAACTGATTTCAGGAATCAACGCACAGCCCAAACCGCTGGTCCTAGAGATTTGAAATTTGGAAGGCGTATTCTTTGTGAAGTGTAGGGATCCACTAAGAAGGGATTTTTCCAAAATCCACCTCTAAAGGGGTTAAATGGGGGTTTCACGTTTGTATGCAACTTTTTATTCTTTGGATCGATTGGTTCGAAACTTGGTGTGTATACTCTTCAAATAAAATAACTTTCAGTTTGTATCAGAGGTTTTTGAAAATCACCTCCCGTCAAGGTCATATGGGGTCTCAAATCTATAAATCAATGCACAGTCTGAACCGCTGGCCCTAAAGCCTTGAAATTTGGAATGTGTATTCTTTGTGAAGTATAGAGATTCACTAAGGGTTTTTTGAAAATCCACCACTAAGGGGACGAAATGGGGTTTTTCGTTTGTATGATTTTTTTTATTCTGTGGATCGACTGGTTTGAAACTTGTGTGTATACTCTTCAGTTAAAATAAAGTTAGGTGTATTTCATGATTTATCAAAAATCACCTCCCATAAGGGTCAAACGGGATATCAAAGTTTTTTCTATCGAAATCTTTAAGTCAAAGCACAGCCTAAACCACTGGTTCTAAAGACTTGAAATTTGGAAGGTGTATTCTTTGTGAAGTGTAGAGATCCACTAAGAAGGGATTTTTCCAAAATCCACCTCGACGAGACTTGAAATTTGGAAGGTGTATTCTTTGTAAGGTGAAACATGAAAACATGAAAAACATTTATTTGATAAAAAGGCAAACATTACATTGTGGTTAGTAGAACACCTGGTTCCTACACTAGGCTCGAAACCCGTGCTGTAGAAGCCAGGACTCTTTCGTCGGAGATACACTTTATACGCCTATATATTGCAAATAATAAATTTAATATGTATTTAAAATTTAAAAATATAATCTAACTTAAGTGCAAGTGTGGATATTTGACACGTGAAATGATGATGAATGAGGGTGATAGATGAAGTGAGTGTTATTGTATGGGGTGTGTGTTAGTGTATGGGGTGTGTGAAAGTGTATGGGGTGTATGTTAGTGTATGGGGTGTGTGATAGTGTATGGGGCGTGTGTTAGTGTATGTGGGATATGTTTGTGTATGTAGTGTGTGTTGATGTACGGTCCAATTACCTCCGGGGGTGTGCGTTAGTGCAGTATGTGTGTAAGGTGTGCAGTAGGTGTTTGGTGCGTACAAGGTGAAAATGAGTGTGTGGAGTGTGTATGTAGGTATAGTTTTTGGAATTGTTTTTTACTTAATGGATAGTAATAAATTTTCCGTGACGTCGTAATTTAATTCAGATAGTGTTTCAAACAGGACGTTCTTACACTGATAAGAGGTAAGGTTGAACATTTTTGAACTCTTATTAATTTTATTATAAATGAAAGGACCCAGAAAGTCAGGAAACTTACCAGCAAATTCTGTATTTGTTCTAGGCACTAGGCACACATAATAAATAAATAAATAAATAAATAAATAAAATAAATAAATAAATAAATAATGCGAAACACGTTTGTCTGTTATAGGGTTACAATAATATGTAAGAGAGTGTTGATGGAGTAATAAATTTTGAATGTATAATTGTCTAACCGTAAGGACCTTACATTGTTTGTATAAAGCCACTGTTGGATATCGATAGGGTCTGTTTGTACTGCACTTAAGTATACCTCTCTGAGCTCTTTCAAGCGGTAGAAGATAGGTTTTATTTGTACCACCCCAAGACGTAATACAGTAAGTAAGTAGAGACTGACAAAGAGAGTAGTAAAGCATTTTAATTATGTCTGAGTCAGCACAATCTCTTATGGCTTTAAATACTGCTGTTAGTCTTCTGACACGTTGTGTTATTATGTGAATATGGTTAACAAAACTAAGCCTATCATCCAAAGTGACACCCAGGTACTTAATTGAGTCCACTCGTTGTATGATTGGACAATTGCAAGAATCAGTTAAGGCATTCTGACAAGAGGATACTTTGTGAGCAACCAAGGTAAGGGATTCTAGACTTGGTTGTAGACTATTAATATTTTTGATTTTGAAGGTAACATACTTAGTTTTTTCTACATTCAAGGTTAGCATGTTATTACACAGCCAAGAAGAAATGTTATTGAATACCCTCTGAGCCGTTTGAAATACTTCGGTCCAGCTATCTCCTCGGACGACCACAGCTGTGTCATCAGCATAAGTTATAACACAACCATTTTCAATTGACATACTGCAGAGGTCGTTTATGTAGATCAAGAAGAGAGTTGGGCCGAGTATCGAGCCCTGAGGGACGCCGCAGGTTACGGGCAATGGGTCGCTAACTGTGTCTCCTATTTTGACACTCTGCGTTCTTCCACTCAAATAATTATTGAAAAGATTAAGTTGGGTACCTCTAATTCCTAGCTTTTCCAGCTTATTGACAAGCATTGGAATGGATACCGTGTCAAAGGCCTTTGCGAGATCCAAGAAAAGAGCTAGACTCTTCTTTTTTACGTCCAGACTACCAACAATGTATTGAGTCAATTTTAGTACAGCGTTTGAATCAGAATCAGAATCAGAATCAGAATCAGAATCATTTATTAAGTAACTGACACAGTAAATGTAATGCTAGGTCTAAGTTGCACATGTCGTTAGGTCAGTTTACCCACATCGGGCATTCAATATTAAATATAAAAACTAATAATGGAAACTGTTAAATATATAACATTACATTCATAACAATAAAATAGGTAGATGTCAAAATTCAATAAATTCATATAAGAAGTACATTTGCCTTTGCGGAAGCCATACTGATTAGGAGAAATCAAGCTATTAATTTCTATGTAGTTGACCAGACGATTGTTAATGACTTTTTCAAAGACCTTTGACACGGATGTGAGGATTGAGATTGGCCTATAATTCCCGACCAGTTTCTTGTCACCTCCCTTGTGAATAGGTATTATTAAAGCGCGTTTCAATACTTCGGGGAACATTCCAGTTTGTAAAGACATATTAACCAGATGAGTCAGAATAGGGGCAAGCAAATGTTTATTTTGTACAAGTATGTTGGAGGATACATTGTCCCATCCTACAGAGCAGTCTATTTTTAGGGAGCTTATCAATGCTATAATTTCCATAACATCTGTGTTCACCATAACCATAGATTTTTCAGATAGGCTTACAACCTGCGAATCACTCGAGACCTCAGGCTCAGGCGTTATTTTATCTGCGAGGTTTTTGCCTACGTTAGCGAAATAACAATTAGCCGAGTTTACCGCTTCAGCAGGCGACTCTCCTATGCTCAAAAGGTCCAGAGAAAGAGCGGGAGTAGTTTTGTAATTAGTAATGTCGTTTATTACTTTCCATGTTTTTTTAATATTTTTATATTTACTCGCTTCAGCTAACCTCTCTTTATCATATTTAGATTTCGCTTTTTTAAGTAATGATTTACAAAAATTTCTGTAACGCTTATAAGTTAACTGCAGGGTTTTGTTACTCGGTTGACTTCGTAACCTCAAGTGCATACGGTCCCTATTTTTCATGCACCTAACAAGACCAACTGTAATGCACGGCTTTATTGTAATCATTCTTCTTGGTATCACAGATCTAATTGTATTCTTGCAAATAGCCGTAGCTAATAAATTAATAAAGTACTCCGTAGCCGCATTGCAGTCTGTAAAATTGAATACTTGCGAAAAATCTGTATTTTTAAGCGTATTTGAAACTTCTCGATAGTTTATCTTAGTTACTGATTTTGAAGAGTACATAAGTTTTGATTGCTTGGCTTCCATTACTGAGAATATTGTGTCATGGTCAGTTAGAGTGTTTTGAACAATCAACGTCTGGCAATCATAGGTTGAGCGTAGCATGAAGTGATCAAGACAGTTTTTACCTCTTGTAGGCAAAGTATGCGCTGGGAGAATACCGTGCGCAGCTAAAACGTCTAGGTATTCTGAGGCATTACTATCAAGAAAAAGGTGTAGAGATCCATTAAGAAAGGGTTTTCCAAAATCCACATCTAAGGGGGTTAAATACGTTTGTATGCAACTTTTTATTCTGTGGATCGATTGGTTCGAAACTTGGTGTGTATACTCTTCAGTTAAAATAAAATTCAGTTTGTGTCATGGATTTTTGAAAGTCACCTCCCGTCAAGGTCATACGGGGTCTCAAAGTTTTTTTATGTCGCAATCTATAAATTAACGCACAGCCTAAACTGCTGGTTCTAGGGACTTAAAATTTGGAAAGCATGTTCTTTATGAAGTATAAAGATCCACTACGAAGGGTTTTTTTAAAATACACCTCTAAGGGGAAGAAATGGGGTTTTACGTTTGTATGATTTTTTATTCTGTGGATCGATTAGTTTAAAACTCTGTGTGTATACTCTTTAGTTAAAATAAATTGGGCGCATGTCACGGTTTCATGAACATCACCTCCCGTCAGGGTCAAACGGGGTTTTAAAGTTTATCTATCGAAAATCAAGCGAGCATTTTTCTGCTCTATCTAAATTGACCGTAAATCGCTGGTTAATTTAGAGACATGATATTTGGAGGGTGTGTTTTTCGTGAAGCTTAGACATCCAGTAAGATAGCTGTGTGCCCCACGGGGGTGGTTGACCATAGTAAAAGAAATAATTTCATTTGATAGTAATCTGGAATATGTTGCCGTCTGCCCCCAGCATCAACTTAAACGGGAAATCTAGGGTAAAGTGTCACTTACGCTTATATAAAAAATTTGCGGCACTTCACTTCTTCACTTCATCAGACGGAAGACGTCCACTGCTGACGTAGGCCTCCTCCATAAAACGTCACTTTGGACGCTTATCATAGGGGGATTTGCCACAATCACCACGCTTGGCAGGCGGCTTGGTGATCGCAGAATGGGTAAGAGATGGGGTGGTCATATTCGCAAACCGGGTCCACACAGTTAACAATTGTAATCTGCCGCAAAAACAAAATTGCGGCAGATTATAATTAATCAGCGGCAGATGGTAATAACTTCTATGGACAGTTATACACCTCGACACGTAAGCCCGCTACTAACACAGCTCAGGACATCAGAGCCAAGTTAGTCCGACACTATACCGAAGATATCCCGGACGTCAGCCTGTACGAGATTAGAATGGCCCTCAAACAGCTTAAAAACAACAAGGCACCAGGTGAAGATGGAATTACGACTGAACTTCTGAGAGCGGGTGGTAGACCGGTACTTTTAGTCCTCCAGAAGTTATTTAATTCTGTCATCCTTGAAGGTACAACGCCAGAGGCATGGCACAAGAGCGTGGTGGTGCTCTTCTTCAAAAAAGGCGATAACACCTTATTGAAGAACTATAGGCCCATCTCGCTCTTGAGTCATGTGTATAAGCTGTTTTCGAGAGTCATTACGAATCGTCTCGCACGCAGGTTTGATGAATTCCAGCCTCCCGAACAAGCCGGTTTCCGAAAAGGCTTTAGCACCATAGACCACATCCATACGCTGCGCCAGATTATACAGAAGACCGAAGAGTATAATCGGCCGTTATGCCTAGCGTTTGTGGACTATGAGAAAGCCTTCGATTCAATCGAGACTTGGGCGGTGCTGCAGTCCTTGCAGCGATGCCAAATTGACTATAGGTATATCGAAGTTTTGAAGTGTTTGTACAGTAAGGCCACTATGTCAGTCCGACTACAGGACCAGAGTACGGAACAAATTCCATTGCAAAGAGGCGTGAGACAGGGAGACGTTATTTCTCCGAAACTGTTCACAAACGCATTGGAGGATGTTTTCAAGCTCTTGGAGTGGAAAAGATCTGGCATCAACATAAATGGCGAGTACATCACTAACCTTCGTTTTGCCGATGATATAGTCATAATGGCGGAATCGCTCGAGGACCTTAGCACCATGCTCAACGACCTCAGTAGAGTCTCCCAGCAGGTTGGTCTTAAGATGAATATGGACAAGACAAAGATCATGTCTAATGCTCATGTTCCACCTATACCGGTAATTGTTGGGAACGATACTCTCGAAGTTGTCGACAAGTATGTCTACCTAGGACAGATTGTCCAATTAGGTAGGTCCAACTTCGACAAAGAGGTGGCGCGAAGAATTCAACTCGGCTGGGCAGCGTTCGGGAAGCTTCGTCCTATCTTTTCGTCCAAAATACCGCAGAGCCTGAAAACGAAAGTTTTCAATCAGTGTGTGTTGCCAGTGATGACTTATGGAACTGAGACATGGTCTCTTACTGTTGGCCTCATTAGTAAGCTCAAAGTCGCGCAGCGAGCTATGGAGCGAGCTATGCTCGGTGTTTCCCTGCGAGATAAGCTCCGGAACGAGGAGATCCGCAGGAGAACTAAAGTGACCGATATAGCTCTTAGAGTTAGTAAGTTGAAGTGGCAATGGGCAGGCCACATCGCTCGTAGAACTGACAACCGATGGGGAAGAAAGGTTCTCGAGTGGCGACCACGAACCGGAAGACGCAGCGTGGGCCGGCCCCCCACTCGGTGGACCGACGACCTGGTGAAAGCCGCGGGGAGCCGATGGATGCTGGAGGCGAGCAGCCGCTCAAGGTGGCGTGCTCTGGGGGAGGCCTATGTTCAGCAGTGGACGTCTTCAGGCTGTTAATGATGATGATGAATGAGATGGTAATAAAATATTCCCGTCTGGCCCTATTTTTCATATGTAGGGGTTGATTTGATAGCCATAAGTGTGACCGTCTGCCACCGCGTGGGGGACGTACGTGGGGGCAGACAGGAATAATCCACTGCATGCGCATCGCGCAGAGTGGCGTAAATGCTTAACGTATTGAGATGAATGTAAGTAAAATAAGAGGCATAACACATGACATATTTTTTATCCCGAAAATGAATGGTTCCTGTGGGATTGCATTATCACTCAACTTGTACGAAGTACAATACCTTTTGCAATTAAGCATATTTTACACTTCACTCAATAAGTCAGTGCGCTTTTATACACCGACACCGTAACACGCGCGAGTGGGAGAATCAGCTACTTTAAGCTGTATTCTTTGTATCTAATAAACTATTTACTATGAACTATTAACTTAAACTTTTACTAAAAGTGTTGTGATCTCGACTGGGACGCAACATTTTGGTCCTTCGAGTTTTTGTGCATTTAGTGTGTTTGTGACCTCAAGTTGCGAAAGCGAATCGGTACCTAGCCTCCCACAAGCGGGTCTCACTAGGCTATTGAGAAGGCGCATAATTTCGTAACAGCGGGTTGCAGTATACGCTGAATGCTAAAAGGACCTTCAACGGAGTTCTATCGTAAACTGCGAAGAGCAATCACGCTTGAAGAAGAAGCCTAAGGAAACTACTGCCTGGTCTTCGTGTCCTGAATCAACACCTACTGGAACTTAACTACTAACTACCAACTAACTACAACTCAACTATACCCACTCGGCACTCCTAACTACTGGCTAACTTGCTATTATACTACAAAACTAACTTCAAATTTAGAAATGGAATTACTTACGAAACAAGTAAGTGTTTTCGAAAGCATAAAAACTTTGTGCACCAACTACCAAAAAGACAGTATAACTAGAAAAACTGTCAAGTACTTAGAGTCACGTCTTTCCTTGCTAGAAAAGCAGTGGGTGGACTTCCATGAGAGACATGAAACTCTAGTGCAAAAAATAGAAGATAAGGCAGAGGTCAGCTACTTCACGACTAACGTCTACGGCAAAACTAAAGAACTATACCAAGCCACTAAGGACAACATGATGGAACTCATGATTTCCCACAGACAGAAAGAAAAGAAGGAGGAAGAAGAGAAGCTAACTAGCATCGACTTCGACTTGTCCGGGATATCTGAGGAGGAACCCCGTGATATAGCAACACTTTCTGCTGATGATCAAACTAAACCACTTGATGATCACATCAAACTGCTGGACAGCCGCCAGAGATGCAACTTCAATGCAATAGAACGAGCCATGTCGAAGATCAAACTGGATCTTGTAACTGAAAAATGGGAAATCGAAGATCATCTATCCACTTTGAAAATGAAGTGGGATGCTATCGACAAGCTTCACTGGCAGCTGGAAGATGCTCTCAAAAGTTCTAACTTGAATGTAGACTACACCGCTAAATTTGAGAGCATCGAACTTAAATACGACAACTTGAGAAGAAAACTTAACAGCAAATTGTGGTCAAATATTCACTACGAAAAATCAGCTCCAAAGATCGAAATACCAGATTTTTTTGGTGACTACATCAACTGGATTTCATTTAAAGATCTTTTCATCGAAACTATTCACAAGAATCCTACAATCTCTAAATCACAGAAAATGCAACACCTTAAAACGAAACTGAAAGGTGAAGCTGAACGCTTGGTGCAACATCTCACCGTTAGTGCCGAAAATTATGACTCATGCTGGGAAATACTTACCCATCGGTATGACAATCGCCGATTTATTTATTTATTTATTTATTTATTTATTTAACATGGGAGTAGATGCAACCAGCTGGGGCCCAATTATAGTGTACTACATGTCACAGAAATTGGACTCCGTGACCTTCAATGACTACACCAAAGAGATTCAGAACAACAGAGAGCTGCCAGACCTTACCGAATTTCTGTCATTTTTAGAAAGCAAATTCATGGCTTTCGAAACTGTTAAAAATCGCCAAAACGACGCTAACAGTGTTCAAAAACAGAACAGTAACATGAACTTTAACAGACCAGCTAGCAAGTTTCAACAAACTTACAACAACAGGAACTTAATGGACAAACAGAACTTTACAAAGAAATCAACCTTATTCAGAGATCATAAAGACTACTCAGGTGCATTTTACACTGCATTCGGAAAATGCCCTTTGTGTGACGGTGAACATGTACTCATGCAGTGTACAAAATTTGTTGACATGGGCATTCCACTGCGAATCCACACTGTTACGAAATTGAAACTCTGCAAAAACTGTTTATACAGTCACGGAAACACCGATTGTAAGTCGACAAAGACTTGCAAGGAATGTAATATGAGACATCACACGTTATTGCACTTGGCAAAAAGGGCACATGAGCCAACTAAGACTGAAACAATGAATTTTCGTCCTCAACCATCAACTTCCCAGCAACAAAGCTCTCATCACCTAACTACTTTGAACATGGAAATACTTCTGACAACTGTCAAAATAAAGGTAAAAGCCGTTGACGGCACCTATGTCACTCTTCGAGCTTTACTGGATCAAGGCTCACAAGTGAACTTGATAACCGAAAACGCGGCTCAGCTACTGCGGCTGCCACGTACTAAACTCAATGCCACGGTTTCTGGTGTGGGATCCGTATCTGGAGACTGCAAGGGCCGTCTACAACTTACATGCAAGTCGATACACAGCGACTACACTTTTAACATGGAGGCTCTGATACTTAAGAAGCTTACCAATAACTTACCCAACTCAACTTTCGAGAAGGCTAACTGGCCGCATCTGCAAAACTTAAAACTTGGAGACCCAGACTACAATTTAAGAGGCTCCATCGACTTACTACTAGCAGCTGATGTCTACGCACAAATCATCATGGACGGCGTCCTGAAAGGAGATCAGAACTCGCCAGTAGCACAGCAAACTCAGCTGGGCTGGATTCTGTGTGGGAAGCTGCAAACATTTAACTGCCATGTCGCTATCGTAGATCTAACTGAGATATCGAAATACTGGGAGAGCGAGGACATAATTAACGGAACTGAGGACATGGACAAAGATGACTATTGTGAAACTCACTACCAACAAACTACTACACGAGGCTCTGACGGAAAATACGTCGTGAAGATGCCAATGAAACCGAACTTTGAATCCGAACTCGGAAAATCCAGGCCTACAGCGGTCTCACAATTCTTACAACTAGAAAAACGACTAACTAAACACGAACAACAACTAACTATGTACAAAAACTTTATAAACGAATACTCCGAATTGGAACATATGAAACCGTCATCTCAAATAACATCTACGAGGGAAGGCTCTGAATGCTACCTACCTCACCACGGCGTCCTACGAGAAAACTCAACTACTACTAAACTTAGAGTAGTTTTTAATGCCTCAAACAAGACGTCAACTGGAAAGAGCTTGAACTCACTCATGGAAAAGGGCCCTAACCTACAAAAAGACATCCAAACTCTGATTTTAAAATGGAGATCATATAAATACGCTTTTACGGCCGATATCGAAAAGATGTATAGATGCATCTGGATTTCTGAAGATCAACAACAACTGCAAAAGATCATATGGCGTCCCTCTATACATGACGCATTGAAAGAATACACCTTATGCACTTTGACATACGGCACAAAATGCGCTCCATGGATCGCAATGCGAACTTTAAAACAGCTGGCATTAGACGATGGCCACAAGTACCCAGCAGCTGCAAAAATACTGCAAAATGAGTTTTATGTCGACGACCTTACGAGTGGGCATAATACACTTGAAGGCGCGATAGAGCTACAAACAACACTAATTAAACTATTGAATGGAGGCGGAATGAACCTACGGAAATGGTCAGCTAACTGCCCTGAACTACTGAAGAATTTAACTGAAGATCAGATTTCAAACTGTAATTTTGACTTCAAACATGAAAATTCTCAGAAAACGCTTGGACTTGGATGGGATCCTAACTTGGACACATTCACATTTAACTGGAACATAGAAGAGCAATCAAAGCCACTAACTAAACGAACTCTTTTGTCCGAAATATCACAGTGTTACGACCCACTGGGATGGTTTTCCCCCGTCACTGTAACTGCAAAATTAATTTTTCAACGAGTTTGGGAAGACCACTCCTCACTTGAATGGGATCAGCTACTACCGATTCAAATCCAAGAAGAATGGCTGAAATTGAGAACTGAAATCCCTCAACTAAAAACTATAAAAATTCAAAGATGGATTGGAAGTACTGCCAAAAACATCGAACTACTTGGGTTCTGTGACGCAAGCGAGAAGGCCTACTCGTGTGTTATATACACGCGCGTCACTGACGAAAACGGGCAACCTTCACTAAACTTACTTACTGCGAAAACTAGGGTTGCCCCACTCGCTCAAAAACTTACTTTGCCACGACTGGAACTATGCGGCGCCTTACTACTGTCCCAACTGATGGACAAAGCGAAGAACTCGCTGAACGAACACAAGATAACTATGTGGGCTTGGAGTGACTCAAAGGTTGTCTTGGCATGGCTGCAGGGAGAAAGTACTAAATGGGAAAGGTACATCGAGAACAGAGTGAAGAAGATCAAACAAGTGATTCCAGCTGAGAGATGGTCTTATATTGAATCTAAGAGCAACCCTGCAGACTGTGCAACAAGAGGCGTAGAGCCAAAGAAACTACAACATTTTGAACTATGGTGG
Source organism: Ennomos quercinarius (assembly GCA_910589525.2). NCBI lineage: Eukaryota > Metazoa > Arthropoda > Insecta > Lepidoptera > Geometridae > Ennomos > Ennomos quercinarius. Next base: position 15,160,363 of record OU342509.1, read on the forward strand.
AATGGCCCAAAAGAAGATAAGATTACCACGGGAACTTCCCATGAAGAAACAATGAACTGCTTATTTACAACTAACATTGATGAGAAACAAAAATTGACAACCCTACAAGAGTCAAATAATAATAACTTAATTACCGACTTACTACACAAATGCAGCTCATTAGCACGAGCTAAGCGCATTGTTGCTTGGATCATGCGCTTTATTACAAAGGCCCGGACAACAGCGGCGAAACTTGACACCGCTCGTTCCGATAACGCGCTATCTACCTACCTCACAACAAGCGAACTACTCAGTGCAAACAAATGAATAATACGACACATGCAAAGAAGCGATTTACAACCGGAATGCAACTTATTAATCAAAAAACAAACTGTTAATAACAAGAGTCCTATCTTTAAACTGAATCCTTACGTGGATGAAGAAGGACTTATGCGTGTCGGTGGTCGCCTGAACAAAACTAACTTGCCATTGGGCATGAAGAACCCCGTCATCTTACCACGAGACGGAAGATTGACTCAACTGGTCATTGAAGAGGCACACGCTGCAACCCTCCACGGCGGGGCGCGACTCACGCTCGCCTACATACGACAACGATACTGGATCGTTGGAGGAAATCGAGTGGTGAAAACTCAACTACGGCGCTGTGTGCGCTGCCTTCGGTTCAAACCGACTGATAATTACCAGATCATGGCCGACCTACCACGTCAACGAGCAACCCCCTCCCGCCCCTTTACACATACGGGGGTGGATTTCACTGGACATGTGGATGTCAAACTAAACAAGGGGAGAGGGGTGAAAACTTCGAAAGGCTACATCGCCATTTTTGTATGCATGGCGACCAAGGCTGTGACAATTGAACTCGTTTCTGACCTGAGCACTCAGAACTTCATCGCCGCTTTCCAAAGACTGTGCGCAAGGCGTGGAACTCCCAAACATATGTACTCAGACTGTGGTACCAACTTCATTGGAGCTTCGAAATTCCTGAAAAGCGAATATGAACTCTTCAAAACTGAACTATCACCAGAGTTCTTCGACGAGATCGCCAAGTTAGAAGTAGAGTGGCATTTCAATGCACCAGCTTGGCCAACGGCAGGAGGGCTCTGGGAGGCATCCGTACGTTCAATGAAGTACCATTTACGCCGGGTCCTGGGAGATCAAAAGCTCACATACGAGGAATTCGCCACACTTTTAACGAAAATAGAAGCCTGCATGAACTCGCGGCCTCTATGTCCACTCACCGAGGACCCAGAAGACTTTTACAACTATTTAACTCCTGGGCACTTCTTAACTGGAAGCCCTACGATGACACTCCCGCTATCGAACTACGAAGACGAACGGAGCATCGATTTACGCCAAAGATGGCAACTAAATGAGCACATGCTGCATCAATTTTGGAAGTCATGGTCGAGCGACTATCTATCACAGCTACAGGCACGAAGCAAATGGCAAAAACCTACTAAAAGTCTCGAAAAAGGCGACATTGTCTTGGTGAAGGAAAACAACCTACCACCAGGAAAATGGGCTATGGGAAAAGTAATCGAGTTACACCCAGGACAAGATAGACACGTCAGGGTAACCACTATAAGAACCCAGACTGGTTTACTGAAGAGACCGATCACAAAACTAGCAAAAATTTTGCCTTTTGACCCTGAAGCTAGAACTGAAAACTTAGATCAGCAAAACAGCAATGACGCTATAAATACGCATTCAAAGCCAAGGCGCAGCAAGTGTAGACGTACTGGAAGAAAAAGTTTCATCACCATGATTATTTCATTCCTAACATTATTTGCACTGATAATTGGATCGCATTGTGCAACGACTGACGTCACTGAAGACATACCGTTGAGCACTCAAATTACCGACCTTGGCCACGAGCGTCCGATTTATTACGACACAATCGGAAAAATACAACTAATCCACGACGAATGGATCCTACTTACATACTACAATTTAACTACTTACTGGCAAGCTACTCAAGAAATGGAAAACTACTTAAAAGATGTGCAAATCCTATGTCAAAAACTAGATCCGAGATACTGTGAAAACACTACGCGACAACTATGGCATGAGATGAAAAAACTTAACTACTACAACGATATTCTACTGGCCCCGCACAAGCATTTATCTGATCGTAGAAGACGCTCTCTGAACGATGGTGTGGGATACCTAGCGAACAGCTTGTTTGGAATCTTGGACCAACACTTTGCCGAGAAATACCAACAAGATATTCAAGCCATACAGAACAACGAGAAATACTTGCTTGAACTCATGAAAAACCAAACGACTATTATCGAACTTGAAAATGAGATGATGAAGAAAAACGAAGAAAACATTCGCCAACAATTCGCCCTCATGAATAAGTTCATGAATAACACTGACATGAGACTATCGAAACTTGAGTCGAACATTGGAACTGTAATGGCAACTAACTACTTCTACTACTAGCTCAGTATCGCTCCATGCTCACTTACTACTGACGAACTTGAAGAATGTTCAGATGCTATTCAACGCACTTCTTGACGTCTACAAAGGCCACATAGATGTGCATCTCCTCTCTCCAGCTAACCTGATCAAACAACTTAACGAGATCTCTGGGAAACTGCCGAAAACTCTAACTTTTCCTGTAGAAAATATTCAAGCAGAGATAAAGGATGTTTACAAACTGCTGTACGTGAAGGCTCGAGTTACAAACGAGTACTTTATGTTTGAGATTTACATTCCACTGACGAGTGACGAAGACTTTACACTCTATCGAGTCATCCCTCTGCTCCAGAAACCAAAAGATGAACCTGAAACTACGAAATATGTACTTGTATCAGCCGAATACATCGCTGTTAACGTTAGACAGAAAACTTACATAAGCTGGAATGAGAACCTCCCAAAACTGTAACGCTGGAAGCTGGAACTGCAGCCACGCAACCCTACTACAAGTAAGAAATCGCGCCAACCCGGAAGTCATCTTCGTTCACGGAGCGGCCACTCCCGCGCATTGATGAAGCACGAGAGGCAGCGATTCTAGCTACGGCACAGCGCGAACGGGCGCGGTCCTACCCTCAGCGGAAACACGTCGATGATGTCGAATTTACTTTTGATTAATATTTTTTGATTTTACTTATACATTTTTGCTATACTTAATACCTATACATTTTTAAGAACTTTTACTTATTTACTTTTTAACTTTTTACTTTGTTTAACTTTGACTTTGTACAGCCGATTCTCTCTCTCTCGTGTTTTCACCCTCTTTTTTGGGGTTGGTAATATGTACGAAGTACAATACCTTTTGCAATTAAGCATATTTTACACTTCACTCAATAAGTCAGTGCGCTTTTATACACCGTCACCGTAACACGCGCGAGTGGGAGAATCAGCTACTTTAAGCTGTATTCTTTGTATCTAATAAACTATTTACTATGAACTATTAACTTAAACTTTTACTAAAAGTGTTGTGATCTCGACTGGGACGCAACACAACTTCATAATAATTATTATTCAACTAATTTGGATAACATATTATAGTAACACGATAGGCTCTAGCATGTAATCGAAATATTTTTCATCTCGGAAAACGGAATGGTCCCTGTGGGCTATAATCATCATACGCAGTTAGTTGCCGTCTTTTTTCGGAGTTGCTCTGTTTGCTTGGTCGCACGCTGTCCACAAGAGCGCGTGTGTAGCGAAGGTGACGATAGTAGAAGTTGGCGTTTTTTTTTCAAGGATGCTCTGCTCACTGGGCCGCAAGCGGCCCGCTAGAACGAGTGTATAGCGAAGGTGACCTGTTGTAGAAGTTGGCGTTAACTTTATTGTGCAAGTGAAGTCGTTGATATACTTTAGTCTCCGTCATTCTGCTTATAGGCTCAATTATCTTTGCTTAGACTATAATACTCTTTTTTCTTTCAAGAACTACGCGGGCGAAGCCGCGGGCGTAAGCTAGTAGTTCATATTTCGCATTACATTATGTTACCACCGTAGCCCGCGTCCGGGATGGGGGCCGTGTTCTAAATGAGCTTTTTTCTCTTTAAAATGATAAACCAGTATAAACTTTAATATTAACATTATTCATTATTAACATAAACAACTATTTATTGTATAAACAACATATAACTATAAAAAGGGAGTGAACCAACTTCAATCACCTTCATTACATAATGATTTTTTTAGTTATGTTGATTTAAAGTCTAAAGTACTCCACTAGTTTTGGAAACAATGGTGTCGATTCGGCGGCACACCGACTAACCTAAATTTTCTCTAATTTTAATTTAGAGCTGTCAAACACCACTTTGCTATTCAGACATGACACCTCTAACTAAAATTTAGAGACGATACGTCTAAGGTTGTTTTTTTATTTTTTTACTCCCGAGGGTAGGGGGGAATCCTCATGGATACCGCGGGGCTCGGGCCCCACGGTTATGTCCGACTCCGCCTTGGCGACCTACGGACTAAACCACCCCTCCATTTGTGCTAGTCCCTCTGACAAAAATCAGAGTCTGTGTCTGCAAAGTTTTATTATAAGTCTCATAAAATTGTCTGTCTGTACGTCTGTTAAGCTTACTTATTATAATTATTATCACATTTTTAATTATTACATTTTAAAACTATTATACAAATTCAATTTAAATCATACAATGCTAACATCATATATTTTTAGAATATACATACAGGATGTTGATTTGCATTGTCTCCATATTTACAGAGGTAGGTATGCTACACTTATAGAACACGAATCAATGAAAAAATAAATACCTAAAATTTACACTTTATAAAAAAAACATTGCACAAAAATAAAACAGCACGTGTGTGCGTTCTCATTTAACAAACAACATGATTTTATAAAGTCAACCAGTGCGAGCGCAGAGTCATAAATTATCGCGCCGACAACACACAAAGGCACCCGCCACTTTCGGCAAAGTTCTACAAACGCTCGCCGCTGCACCGGCCCCACCGCCGTTTGTTCTAGCCACGCGGGCGGGCTGCGGGGTGCCCTCTCTCACCCGCCCGCGCCCGCGCAGCGCACTTATGTCACGCGTGCAGATGCAGCGACCGATCAGTCACTTGCCCGCCACCGGCGCCGCGCCGAATTTGCGTAGGCACCTACTTTGCTTACGATCGCGTAACAAAAATGGAACACTTTACAAATGTTGAGCTTGTGGAGATGGTACGTTTGTATGCTATCAGCGGAAACAGCTTAACACAGTCTGTGCAAATGTTTCGCGATCAGTTTCCGAACAGCCATGTTCCAACACGTGAAGTGATGCTGGGTGCCACACAGAGACTAAGGGATTATGGACAATTCCAAGTCCCTCGTCACGCTCGCGCTCGTGGAAGTGTAGGTCTCTCGGCCGGCCTTCAAGAAGAGATCTTGGACTTTTTTGAAGAGGACCCACGTGCTAGCACCCGTGATGCTGGGCGGCGCTTCAACGTCCACCACACAACTGTGTGCTAGGTCCATACATCATCGAAGGTCATCTAACCAGCTCCAGTTACTTGGAGCTTCTGCATCACGTTGTTGACGAGATGCTCGACGATGTACCACTGGCCTTTCAACGAAACCTGTTTTTCCAACAGGATGGAGCTCCACCTCATTATCATATATTAAGGTGATTGAAGTTGGTTCACTCCCTTTTTATAGTTATATGTTGTTTATACAATAAATAGTTGTTTATGTTAATTAGGTTAGGTTAGGTTAGGTTAGGTTAGGTTAGGTTAGGTTAGGTTGGGGTGCGGGCCAGGATACCTCCACGTTTGCCTCGAGTGTTGCCAGTCCCTTATGGATGCTTGCATCCGGGGGGAGGGGCAGCACTTGGACCGGTGCACCCTGGGCGACGGCTAATAAATTCCTTTCGGGGTTCTTATTAGTCGTTGGCTAAATCCTGGCGGGGCCTCTCTGCGATCCTTATGTCTCGGCATGAGGCGCAGCAGAGAGAGGCGGGGGCCTCTCCAAGTATCTCTCTGCTTAGCGGAGCGGACAGTGGATGAGGCCAGGTGGCAACCCAGTGATGGGGAGCCGCCGGAGGGAGATGGCGTGGACGCCATCGGGACGGAGCGCACGGTCGCAGTTTGCGATAGTGCGCTGGACTCGTGCCGGCGCCCTGGATAGTCTGGGAAGCGGCGGTGCGAGTCGGAGGCAGCCCGGAAGGGCTGCGGGGCTCGCGTGGCGAGCAAGCGGCCTCCGTAGCGATACGGGGGCGGCTGGGATGGCTCCCGAGATGGGAGAGTGCGTGTCCCCCTAACGCTCCACCACACACGTGTTGGGGTGGGAGGGGGACTAAACGCATAAACAGGAGGTTCCTCCCTTCCTCCTGGGTGTATTCGGGTGCCGTACCGGTACACCCAGGTGGCTCTTGGTCGAGGACAGCGTGCCCCCCTAACGCTCCACCACACACGTGTTGGGGTGGGAGGGGGGCGGATACGCGAAAGGTGGACGTTCTTCCCTATCTCCCCGGTGTATACAGGTGTTGTACTGGTACACTGGGGTAGAGCTAGGTCGAGGAACAAGACGGGAGTAGCGTGTCCCCCTAACGCTCCACCACACACGTGTTGGGGTGGGAGGGGGACTACACGCAGAAATAAGACGTTCCTCCCTTTCCTCCTGGGTGTATTCGGGGGCCGTATCGGTACATTCAGGAGGCTTAGGTCGAGGAACAAACGGGGATGGAAATCCTCTCGCATCCCCTTCGACGTCGATTTAATCCGTCGTTGGGGCAATGCTTGAGAGGAGAAAGACTGGCCATGTGTCAACATAGGGCACATACGGAGGTACGGACCCTTGCATCATCACACTGTGTGTACCCCGCAGTGTGAGTTGTGGGGGTGGGACGAGATGGTGGTGGCGAGCCCTCCGATCGCCGCCTACATCGACTCCCAAAAGGCCTGGGGCGACTGGGTATGGGGGTACCCATCGTCCCTTAAGGGCCTGCAGATGGTGCGCGTGGTGTTTCCGCGTGCTATCGAGGCGTGGGGTAGCCACCAGCTGCCCCAAAACAGGACGGGCCCGACAACGGGCAAGCGCTGCTGGGTGCCGCGAGTAGAGTGCGACAGCGAACCCGGAGCACCAGCACAAGGCGCAGTGCAGGAACACCCTGGATTTTTAGTGGGTATGCCGTCCACTCTGGACGGAGAGTCCCACATATCCACCACCTGCCCCCGCAGCTGGTGGAATCCATAAAGGATTTTTACCAGGTTAAAAAAAAAAAAAAAAAAAAAAAAAAGGTTAGGTTAGGTTAGGTTAGGTTAGGTTGGGGTCGGGACGGGTCCTCACAATCGCCCTGAGGGAGATGGGCGATCGGCTTCGGGAACTGTTCGACGCGTGCCTCACGTCCGGACGATTTCCGAAGCCGTGGAAGGATGGCCGATTGTGCCTGTTGCGGAAGGAGGGTCGTCCTGTCGACTCGCCTTCCGCATACAGGCCCATCGTCTTGCTGGATGACACGGGGAAGCTGCTAGAGCGTGTAGTAGCATCCCGTGTCATCCGGCACCTGGAGGGTACTGGGCCTGGTCTCTCGGAGGCCTAGTACGGGTTCAGAGCAGGGCGGTCTACTATAGACGCCTTGCTCTGGCTCAAGAGGTGGACGCAGGATGCGGTCGGTCGGGGGGAAAAGGCGTTGGCTGTCTCCCTTGACATAGCCAACGCCTTCAACAGCCTCCCGCATGGAACGATACAGGAGGCGCTCCGTTATCACGGAGTGCCCCTGTATCTGCGGAGGCTGTTGGCCGATTACCTCCGGGACCGCGAGGTCCTGGTGGAAGGGCGCGACGGCTTGAGGCACCGTCGCGTCTCCTGCGGGGTTCCACAGGGATCGGTCCTGGGACCGCTCCTGTGGAACATTGGCTACGACTGGGTTCTGCGTGGCACGCTTCCTGCAAATATGCAGGTTGCGTGCTACGCGGACGACACCTTAGTCGTAGTCAAGGGGAGGGACCTCAGGGAGACGGTGCGGCTAGCCACGGTGGGAACAACCCTCGTGGTCGACCGCATTCGTTCCCTGGGACTGGAGGTTGCCCTCTCCAAGACCGAGGCCCTGCTGTTCCACGGGCCTCGGGGGGGACCCCCTCCAGGAACGCGGGTGCTTCTGGACGGCGTCCCGGTCCCGGTTGGGACCCAGATGAAATATCTGGGTCTCATCCTGGACGGGAGGTGGACTTTTGGGGCTCATTTTTCCCACCTGGCCCCAAGAGTCCTGGGAGCGGCCGCCGCCCTATGGAGGCTGCTGCCCAACGTGGGTGGTCCGAACGCTACGTGCCGCCGGCTATACTCCGGAGTGATCCGGAGTATGGCCATGTACGGGGCACCGGTCTGGGTGGACGCCCTCAGTCGCAATAATAAGGCCCTGCTGCGACGTCCGCAGCGGGTCATTGCGACGAGGGCTATCCGCGGATACCGGACGGTGTCCTGGACGGCGGCATGCGTGCTGGCCGGTGATCCCCCTTGGGAGCTCGAAGCGGAGACCCTCGCCGAAGTCTACCACTTCGTGGCGGCGAGGAGGTCCCGTGGAGAGCCCCCAGCATGGGAGGAGGTCAAGCGCCTGCGGAGGCAGGCGCGGGCCGCCATGTTGCGGCGGTGGACGGAGGACCTGGCTCCACCGGTGCCTGGGCAGAGGACGGTGGAGGCCATCCGCCCGGTCCTCCGGGAGTGGGTGCGGCGGCCATTTGGGTCGCTGACCTTCCGTTTGGTGCAGGTGCTTTCCGGGCACGGATGCTTTGGAAAGTACCTGCACCAAATCGCAAGACGGGAGGCGACCCCGGCCTGCCACGAATGTGGCGCGCCGGAGGACACGGCGCCCCACACGCTGGAGGTGTGCGCTGCTTGGGATTCTGAGCGGCGCACACTTTCAGCGGTCGTTGGCCGGGACCTCTCGTTGCCGAGCGTGGTAAACGCCATGCTTGGCAGCGAGAGAGCGTGGCAGGCCACGGTCTCCTTCTGCGAGGCGGTGATGACGCAGAAGGAGGCTGCGGAGCGGGTCAGGGAGGATAATCCCAACTCTGACCCCCTCCGGCGCAGACGGACCGGGGGACGGAGGAGGCGTTTCGCGCGCCTTCTCCATCCTCCGTAGTGGGGTCGGCGGCGGAGAGTCGGGGGACTCTCCGCCGTGCTCACACGACCCTACACGTCTGGTGGGTAGCCGAGGTGTAAGGTACACCCACTGGCGCAGGGGCCCGAAAGGGCCTACCGCCGGGGCGAGATAGTGAATGCTAGCGCGACCCTATCTCGCCCCATTCCGGCGGCGGACGGATCACGGGGGGGTTTTAGTGGGTTCAAGTCCCACATACCCCCTGCCATCACCCCCGTGGTGGCAGGGAAGTGCGAAGGCATTTCCCCCCCTCAAAAAAAAAAAAAAAAAAAAAAAGGTTAGGTTGGGGTGCAGGCCAGGATACCTCCACGTTTGCCTCGAGTGTTGCCAGTCCCTTATGGATGCTTGCATCCGGGGGGAGGGGCAGCACTTGGACCGGTGCACCCTGGGCGACGGCTAATAACTTCCTTTCGGGGTTCTTATTAGTCGTTGGCTAAATCCTGGTGGGGCCTCTTTGCGATCCTCATGTCTCAGCATGAGGCGCAGCAGAGAGGCGGGGGCCTCTCCAAGTATCTCTCTGCTTAGCGGAGCGGACAGTGGATGAGGCCAGGTGGCAACCCAGTGATGGGGAGCCGCCGGAGGGAGATGGCGTGGACGCCATCGGGACGGAGCGCACGGTCGCAGTTTGCGATAGTGCGCTGGACTCGTGCCGGCGCCCTGGATAGTCTGGGAAGCGGCGGTGCGAGTCGGAGGCAGCCCGGAAGGGCTGCGGGGCTCGCGTGGCGAGCAAGCGGCCTCCGTAGCGATACGGGGGCGGTTGGGATGGCTCCCGAGATGGGAGAGTGCGTGTCCCCCTAACGCTCCACCACACACGTGTTGGGGTGGGAGGGGGACTAAACGCATAAACAGGAGGTTCCTCCCTTCCTCCTGGGTGTATTCGGGTGCCGTACCGGTACACCCAGGGGGCTCTTGGTCGAGGACAGCGTGCCCCCCTAACGCTCCACCACACACGTGTTGGGGTGGGAGGGGGGCGGATACGCGAAAGGTGGACGTTCCTCCCTATCTCCCCGGTGTATACAGGTGTTGTACTGGTACACTGGGGTAGAGCTAGGTCGAGGAACAAGACGGGAGTAGCGTGTCCCCCTAACGCTCCACCACACACGTGTTGGGGTGGGAGGGGGACTACACGCAGAAATAAGACGTTCCTCCCTTTCCTCCTGGGTGTATTCGGGGGCCGTATCGGTACATTCAGGAGGCTTAGGTCGAGGAACAAACGGGGATGGAAATCCTCTCGCATCCCCTTCGACGTCGATTTAATCCGTCGTTGGGGCAATGCTTGAGAGGAGAAAGACTGGCCATGTGTCAACATAGGGCACATACGGAGGTACGGACCCTTGCATCATCACACTGTGTGTACCCCGCAGTGTGAGTTGTGGGGGTGGGACGAGATGGTGGTGGCGAGCCCTCCGATCGCCGCCTACATCGACTCCCAAAAGGCCTGGGGCGACTGGGTATGGGGGTACCCATCGTCCCTTAAGGGCCTGCAGATGGTGCGCGTGGTGTTTCCGCGTGCTATCGAGGCGTGGGGTAGCCACCAGCTGCCCCAAAACAGGACGGGCCCGACAACGGGCAAGCGCTGCTGGGTGCCGCGAGTAGAGTGCGACAGCGAACCCGGAGCACCAGCACAAGGCGCAGTGCAGGAACACCCTGGATTTTTAGTGGGTATGCCGTCCACTCTGGACGGAGAGTCCCACATATCCACCACCTGCCCCCGCAGCTGGTGGAATCCATAAAGGATTTTTACCAGGTTAAAAAAAAAAAAAAAAAAAGGTTAGGTTAGGTTGTGGGGGCCGACCTCTCGCTTCCGGCATTGATCAGTTCAATGGTTGGGAGCGAGGAGTCGTGGAATGCGGGTGTGGCCTTCTGCGAGGACGTGATGTCGCAGAAGGAGGCTGCGGAGCGCGAGAGGGAGATAACATCTCATCTCGCGATCCGCAGCAGGAGAGCCGGGAGGAGGAGACGGCTCTACCACACCCTCTTTCAACCCCCATAACAGAGGTCTAGGCGTCGGTCCCCGGGGGGGGGCCGGCGCCTAACGAAAGACCTCGAGATGGTGCGCGCAGGTGCCTGCGCGCCATTTCAAAGGTAGACGGAGTGGAGAAATCTCCAGCTCCACTCCGTTGCAGAGTTCGGGGCCCTGGTAAAGGGCCAACGCCGTTGGGGCCGCGGTAGAGTGCGCAAGCGAGCCCGTTGCCCCAGCACCATGGCGTCCCGAGGGCACCCGTTGGGTTTTTAGTCGGTGGGAGTCCGACATAACCACTCGCTGCCCCCGCGGCGGGTGGTATCCATAATGGATTTTCCCAACGTTAAAAAAAAAAAAAAAAAAAAAAAAGGTTAGGTTAGGTTAGGTTAGGTTAGGTTAGGTTAGGTTTTTTTTTTTTTTTTTTTTTTTTTTTCCTGTCCGGGCGCTGAGGCCCGGCCTGCGAGCTAATTCCCCCTGACACAAGTCAGAGTCTTTATTTTCTTATTTCTAGTTTCTACTAACTATTTGGATTGGGATATTGGGTCGTATTTGTTTATTACCTACTTCTGTTACTATCTTACATTTTTCTATTCTTGGGATCTAGTTATCTATTCTACGCATATATTTTTATTATCCTTAGTTCTAATTACTACTTACATACATTTTATATTTCAATTACGATCTAGAGGTTCTATACATACATCTTTCTTATTATTACTTCCTTAAATCTATTACATACTTATTTCTAGTTTACATGAGTTTTATTATCTTATTTTACATTTATGCTGTTTATATATATCTTAAATATATATAACAAACATACTTATTTATCTAGTTTTATTTTTTGCTATCACTTTATTTCCTATTTTAACACAATATTTTATGAAACTATCTCTAAGTACCTCATCAACAATTATTTCATTCAAATTCTCACGTTTTAACACAATTCCTAGCTGTTGCTCTATTTCGTACCTTTCTCGACCATATATTGGACACTCTATTAGGACATGCGCCGCCGTTTCGTTTACACCAGGCTCACACGGGCAAGATGGGTCATCCTTACACTTAAACCGATTTAAGTATTCAGAGAACCCACCGTGCCCGGTGATCATCTGGGTGAGCACTCCTGTGGGCTCTATCTTGCGAACTATCTTGTAGGCCTGCACCGCATCCGGGAAGAATAATTTTGTTGCACCGGCTGTTCCACCAGACTTATATCTCTGATTCCATCTGTCAAGCGACTCCCCGCGGATTTGTCGCTTGACAAACGAAACCGGACATTGGTCGTAGTCTGGTTTCCTTTTGATCGTTAACGCTGCCTCCTTCGCAAGTTCGTCTGCGCGCTCGTTCCCTTCGAGTCCTGCGTGGGCTTTAATCCAGAACAGTGTGATCTCTTTGTTCTGATCTCGTAAAGTTCTTATATTTCTCCGCGTTTCCACTGCCAGGGGATGCATCGTCCAATTATTGGTGACTGTCTCAAGCGCGGAGCGCGAGTCACTATATACGCCGAAGGTCGTTTTAGGGCTTTTAAGTATCTCCCTGGTCGCAACGCATATGGCCAGTAGTTCGGCCTGGTAGACCGTACAGTAGGACGGCAGCTTCAATTTCCGGTTGTTGGTCTCGGCACCATTGCTCCAGAGAGACAATGCTGCTCCGACCTTACCTTCAATTTTGCTGCCGTCCGTGTAGATTTGCACTTGTTGGTTGTTATGTGCATCAACTTGCTCTTGGTCCACCAGGCTAAGGAACCCCAGGTTCAGATGCGTTGCTGGATGAGGGGTATTGACGTACAGCTCCATTCGCTCCACCTCCCTGTCTCCCAGTGTTGGCTGGGGGACTCCTCTCTTAGCCTCGTACAGTGCGGCTGCTTCCTGTATCCTAAGGTCGAGCGGAAGTATCCCAGCCAACACCAGCGCCGAGTTGAGGGAGACGGTGTGGTATGCTTTGCACAGTTTCTGCGCAAACCCACGCTGTACTGCATTTAGATGTTTCTGCACGCACAGTTTGGTACTTGCTGGTGCCCATACGCCTGCAGCATACACAATGACTGGCTCCACAACTGCTGTGTATATCGTCCGAATAATTTCCGGATGGAGACCCCAGCTAATACGGGCTGTTTTTGCCAGTTGCCTGTAAAAACCCAGGGCCTTCCTACAGACATTACCCACATGGTTGTTAAAAGTGAGTTTTTCGTCTATAGTCAGGCCCAAGATTTTCATTTCCTTCACCAAGCCGATGGCAACCCCGCCCATGCTCAGATGTGGGGTATCGTATTTAAGTTTTCTAGTGAGCAACATCGCGTTGGTTTTGTGCGGAGCAAACTTTAACTTATTTTTGATACCCCACTCCTGCACATAGGCGAGAGCGTCATCTGCCTGACGTTGGACTTCGGCAGCCGAGTCTCCATCGAAAACCAGGACAACGTCATCCGCAAAAGCCTGGCAGTAGTCCCCTCTTTGGTCTAGCCCTTTGAGCAGCGGATCCAACAATAAATTCCAAAGGATCGGGCCTCCAATCGATCCTTGAACACACCCTTTATTCGTCGCTTTCGAAACTTCTTCACCGGCATATCTTAGCCTCACCGTTCGATTTTGCAGGTAACTGTCCAATAGCCTCCTAAGATTAACGGGACACTGTTCTTCAGCCAGCCTGATCCTGATCGCAGGCCACCACGCACTGTCGAAGGCCCCCTCTATGTCTAAAGATATCATCGTGACTATCTTTTTTTGTATCAGCTTCCCGCGTATGTACTGTATCAAGACATAGAGGGAGTCCTCCGTGCTCCGTTGCGGCATGAACCCGTACTGTCGGGAACTTAATCTCGGGAGTATATGCCATTTCACCCTACCGATAAGCATCTTTTCGAGAATTTTACCCATCACCGGCAACAATCCAATCGGCCTGTAAGATTTTGGCTCAGTGTAACTTTCTTTACCCGGCTTTCTCAAAGCAATCACTGTCGCCTCCTTCCAGATGATTGGGAAGTGGTTCAGCTCGAGGCACTTGTTTGCCAGTGATAGGTAAAGCTCCGGACAATGGTTTATGGCACGTTCACAAATATCAGCAGTCAACCCATCTGCCCCTGGGGCCTTTTTGGGATTGAAACTAGTCACCGCGGCTTTAAGCTCTTCTGGGGTAAACGGTGGATCATGAAATTCATCATGATCCAGCTCGTTTACCTTTTCCGCTTGGGCCCTGACGCTCTTGTGATATTCGCTATCGTCTTCCTCTCTGTCCTCGGGGTAAAATGTTTGCACTAGCAGTCTGGCCGATTCATTCTGATCCAACGTTCTTCCGTCACTCTCTAGAGGCAGGTCTTCATGTCTCCTCTCCGTCCTCCTTATCACCCGGTAGATGCTTTCCCAAAGTCCTTCTTTAACTTGTTTGCCACAAAATTCTTTCCAACTATCGATCTGGCTTTTTACTGCTTCTAACTCATATGTCTCTTTTGCTTGCAGGTACTCCTGGACGACCTTCTTTCTTCGGACCGGCGCTGCACATCGAATCCTCCGCTTTTTGGTGAAGACTTCCTGCTTCAGTTTAACGAGCTCCTCCGTCCACCATGCAAAGGTAAGTGTAGTATTATTTTTCTTTCTAGGTATACTTTCGTTGCAGGCTTGTATTATTGTTAAGATATATTTTTCTATTGTTTCTTCTAATTCTACTTTATTATTTAGTTTGGATATTACAATTTTGTTTATTTCGTTATCTGCCAGCAACTGGGCCATTTTCCCATGAAAGTAGCTCCAGTCTGCTTTCTTGCTGTTAAATTTCCGTGTTGTACGGGCTATGTTTATACCTTTTGCCGGGGTGATGTTAATTTTGAATACAATAGTGTTATGGTCTGAACTCGTTAAACTCTCATCAACTCTCCAGTTTTCAATTAGGTTGAGTATATCCGATGTGCATGCCGTAACGTCAACGAAGCTGGAGTAGGTTTGTATTTTGTTGTACACGGTAAGACAAACCGAGCGCGTATGGGATGTGTATCCCATACACAGGGTTTGGTCAAAAATGCCCTATCTCCTGCCGTTTCCGAGATATTGGAGCACCAATCTATTTGCGGTTGACTATTTGACTTAAATTTAAATATAACAAAAAATTTCCGGCAGAAAAATCTAATTTAAATACTAATATGCTCAACACACACAAATCTATAATATAAGCCAAAAACGCGCATAGGTCATCGCTTATAATTTTGATTTAAGCCAATTTACATAAAACATAAAACCGCACAAAAATCTGTCACCTTATAACTTAAAAACTACTTAACTTTTTCTCAATCCGAAAACGGTTTCTGTGTCGGCTTCTGGTCTTCCATCCAGTGGTTTTGTCCGTTTTTGTGTGTCAGCCCGGGATCACCGACCACGTGCCACGTGGTTTTCTGTTTTTTCACTGATATTTCCGCGGAAGTCCGCGGAAAAAATCCAAAAATGGCACCAACCGGTGCAGCTTGTCGAGGCCGATCAGATGAGCCCAAAAAAGGAGGGGGTCACCGATCTTAAATCGGCAGCGTTTCCGATTTTGTATTTAAAATTTTCACTAAAACCACTTTTTCCAAGAAAACACTTTGGAAAATAAATTTTTCGAAAATCACTTTCCACCACTTTGTGCACCGCGTAATTACGCAACTTTTGATATATAGCACAGGTCTCCCGGTGAAAAATTTTCTATTTATTCAGAATTAAATATGCGGAGTGAATTAATTTCGTGGCGTCCACGGCCGAGGTTGGTTAGGTTAGGTTAGGTTAGGTTGACTGTGCCGTCGATATCTACGCCGTCATCTGACCAAGTTGTGATGCCTAAACAGGCTCGAGACTCCTTCGGGAAGTTTATAAAAGGCCCTTCTCAGGGCCAACCAAAAGGCCCTTCTCAGGGCCAACCAAAAGGCCCTTCTCAGGGCCAACTAAAAGGCCCTTCTCAGGGCCAACCAAAAGGCCCTTCTCAGGGCCAACCAAAAGGCCTTTCTCAGGGCCAACCAAAAGGCCCTTCTCAGGGCCATTCCCGAGCTTCCTCTTTGGAAGGGTCGAGGGAGTCAGACGACTCCTTCTCCGAGATGGAGATGTCGGGCGGTGTAGACACCGCAGACGAAAGTGTTGGCCGGAAGCGGCCGCACTCTTCATTCTTCGTGCCTGGGTATTTAGACTCAGACACGGAGACTGAAGAGACGGCGGCTGCCAAAGTCAGCACGGCGAGGAGAGGCAGGAGGAAGGCCACCCAGGCGAGCTCCTCCAGGGAAACCTTCCTCAAGCCTGCTCCGGTTGACGGAGAGTTGGAGGTAGTCCTGCAAGGCAGGAAGTACAGGAAGTCTCCAGCCGCTCTGGTTTACGACGTCGGGTTGAGCACAGGAACCGATTCCGATGCTCGCCCGTTGATCGACGACCTAAACGACCTGAATGCTCAGGAGCTGAGGGCGCGTGCGGGGGAGGAACTTGCCGGTGTTTTGGAGGTCGCCAGGAAGTCTGGCAACCTCAAAGGCGAGTTTGTTGGTCGCCTCAAGAAAGCCGCGTCGGTCCTAGGAGAGGTGGTCGACACCTTAACTGGGAGGACCGAAGTCGAGGAGACGCAACGGCTCAGGGCGGTGAGTAACCGCCAGCGCCTGGAAATAGCGTCGCTGAAGGCGGAGGTGAAAGCGTTACGTATTGGCTTCACCGAAGCCAAGACGGAAACCGCCGCCACCATCGCTGCTGCCGCCGCTGCCTCTGCCACCGCCTCTGCTGCGGCTGAGAGACCGGCTGCCCCCACCACCACGCTGGGGGCAGATGTGATTGAGGAGCTGAAGGGGTCCTTGACTGCCACGCTCGGGCAAATGATTAATGCCCGACTCGCGGTGATCGAGGACCGCCTCTTGCCAGCCCAGACGGTACGCCCGCCACTTAGAGCGGATGCCAAGCGGGCAGCGGCTGAGGCAAAAAGGGCTGAGCCGGCTCGCCAGCAGGCCGTGACTGCGGGTCCCTCCACCTCAAAGGGGACTCCAAGTGCCCAGGTTCCCCAAAAGGAAACCTGGGCGCAAGTGGTGGGAAAGGGCAAGGGGAAAGGGAAAGGGAAGTCCTCCGTTCCCTCCTCTGTCCCAGCCCCTGGTACCCCTGTGGCCCAAGCCCCCGCGGCTCGTGCCTCCACGGCCCGTGCCCCCACGGTTCGTGCCCCCGTGGCCCGAGCCCGTGCGGCCCAGCCCCCAGTGGCCCGTGCTCCTGCGGCTCGTGCCCCTGCAGTCGGAGCTCCAGCAGCTCGTTTGCCTGCAGCTAAACCGGCAGCCTCCCCTGCCGGTAAAGCTAAGACGGTGCTGAAGAGTCCCCCGAAGTCCGCGGTCGTGGTGCTATCGTTGCGCCCCGAAGCCGTGGAGAAGGGGGTCACCTACGGCACCGTCCTCCAGACGGCGCAGGACAAGATTGACCTGCTGGAGCTGGGGATCGAGCGGATCCGCTGCCGCTCGACTGCGACAGGAGCCAGGAAGCTGGAGATTCCTGGCTCCCAAAACGCGGAAAAGGCGGATCGCCTCGCAGAAGTGCTCCGCGGGATAGTGACGGAGGTGGCCACCGTCACCAGGCCCGTCAAAACCGCTGATCTGAGGATCACGGACCTGGACGACGCGACCACAAGAGAGAAGGTGGTGGCGGCGGTCGCTCGGGCGGGGGCATGTGACCCGCAGGTGGTCAAGGTCGGAGAGATCCGCACTGGCGTGGCTGGGACTGGCTCCACCCTCGTAACCCTCCCGGTTGCAGCAGCCAAAGTGTTGCTGCAAAAGGGTAAGTTACTGATAGGGTGGAGCTCGGTGAAGGTGGTGGCACTGGGGGAACGCCCCATGCGCTGCTACAAGTGCTTGGGGCTGGGGCACACTCGCCCCCAGTGTCCCGCTGCGGCGGACAGGGGTGACCTGTGTTTCCGATGTGGAGACGCAGGTCACCGGGCGGCCAGCTGCGGGAAGACCACCCCGCGCTGTGCAATATGCGCCGAATCGGGGAGGCCCTCCGGGCACATAATGGGGGGACGCAGCTGCGTTCCCCCTAGGACGAAGGGGAAGGCCACTCGGACCCAGGCTGCCCCGGCCGCCACAAACCGGGCCGCCCCGGAAGGAGCACGCCAAGCGGCGTGTGAGGAGGTTGTGATGTCTGATTGATGGATCAAGTCGGACATCACAACCTTCTTCAGACGAATCTGAACCACTGCGCCCGGGCCCAAGATCTGTTCATGCAGTCCCTGGCGCAGTGGCAGATAGACGTGGCGGTAGCCGCGGAGCCGTACTACGTCCCCCCCCAACATTCTTGCTGGGCTGGGGATTTGGACGACTCCGTGGCTGTTGTGGGGCGGCCCGGAAGTGCCTCCCCCCTCTCGGTTGAGGAGAGGGGCTCGGGGTACGTGGTGGCCAGGTGGGGAGAGTATGCGATTGTCGGCGCATACTTCTCCCCCAACAGAACCGCTGCAGAGCTGGAGGTCTTTGTGGACCTCCTGGCTGCGGCGGTGAGACGTCAGGCGCCACGTCAGGTCCTCCTTATGGGGGACCTGAACGCTAAGGCCCGGGATTGGGGCAACCCCTCCACTAACTCCCGTGGCGAGATCGTCAGGGAGTGGGCGGTTGCCTCAGGACTGACCCTGCTCAACAGAGGGTCGGTCCACACCTGCGTGCGACAGCGTGGGGGGTCCGTGGTGGACGTATCGTTCGCCACCCCAGCTGTCGCAGCACGTGTCCGGGCCTGGAGGGTGTTGTCGGAGGTGGAGACTCTCTCGGACCACAAATATATACGGTTTGAGATCTTCACCTCCGACAGCCAAGGGGGGCCCCAGCGGGTGGCGCGGGCGGCCTTCCCGCGCTGGGCCATTAGTCGCCTCGACGCCGAGTTGGCAAAGGAGGCGGCTATAGTGCAGGCGTGGCAGGCTGGCCCCGCGCACCCAGACGTGGACGTCGCGGCGGGTCATTTCCGCGAGGCGGTGACGGCCGTGTGCGACACGGCCATGCCGAGGGCCCGGCGACATCCTGAGCGCCGCCAGGTGTACTGGTGGAGCTCGGAGATCGCGGATCTCCGAGCCGCCTGCTCGGCGGCGCGGCGGCCCTACACCCGCTGCAGGAGGCGGCGCAGGGGCCGCACGGACGAGCAGCTGTCAGCCGAGGAGCTGGCAGCTGAGGGCCAGCTGTACAGCGCCTACCGCAATGCGCGGTGGGACCTACAGCTGGCCATAGAAAGGCGGAAGTCGGAGGCCTGGGGTGAAACCCTCGAGGGCCTCAACAGGGACCCATGGGGACGTCCATACAAGGCTGCCCGGAATAAGTTCCGGGGCCAGACGTCCCCAGTCGCGGAGTCCCTGGAGCCGGAGCTCCTAGACAGGGTGTTGGGGGGGCTTTTCCCCGACAGAAATCCCCTCCACAACCCTCCGACGATGGCGCCATCCCTCCCCGAGGCGGACTTAGCGGACTCCATCCCACCTCTTTCAG
Source organism: Ennomos quercinarius (assembly GCA_910589525.2). NCBI lineage: Eukaryota > Metazoa > Arthropoda > Insecta > Lepidoptera > Geometridae > Ennomos > Ennomos quercinarius. The sequence goes on from OU342509.1 coordinate 15,179,819, forward strand.
AGGCGGAGATGGAGATCGCGGTCGCACGCCTACGGGGCAAGAGGACCGCTCCGGGTCCCGACGGGATACCGGGACGGGTCCTCACAATCGCCCTGAGGGAGATGGGCGATCGGCTTCGGGAACTGTTCGACGCATGCCTTACGTCTGGACGGTTCCCGAAGCTGTGGAAGGATGGCCGATTGTGCCTGTTGCGGAAGGAGGGTCGTCCTATCGACTCTTCTTCCGCATACAGGCCCATCGTCTTGCTGGATGACACGGGGAAGCTGCTAGAGCGTGTAGTAGCTTCTCGTGTCATCCGGCACCTGGAGGGTACTGGGCCTGGGCTGTCGGAGGCCCAGTATGGGTTCAGAGCAGGGCGGTCTACTATAGACGCCCTGCTCTGGCTCAAGAGGTGGACGCAGGATGCGGTCGGTGGAGGGGAAAAGGCGTTGGCTGTGTCGCTTGACATAGCCAACGCCTTCAACAGCCTTCCGCATGGAACGATACAGGAGGCGCTCCGTTATCACGGAGTGCCCCTGTATCTGCGGAGGCTGTTGGCTGATTACCTCCAGGACCGCGAGGTCCTGGTGGAAGGGCGTGACGGTTTGAGGCACCGTCGCGTCTCCTGCGGGGTTCCACAGGGGTCGGTCTTGGGACCGCTTCTGTGGAACATTGGCTACGACTGGGTGCTGCGTGGCACGCTTCCTGCAAATATGCAGGTTGCGTGCTACGCGGACGACACCCTGGTCGTAGTCAAGGGGAGGGACCTCAGGGAGACGGTGCGGCTGGCCACGGTGGGTACAACCCTCGTGGTCGACCGCATTCGCTCCCTGGGACTGGAGGTTGCCCTCTCCAAGACTGAGGCCCTGTTGTTCCACGGGCCTCGGGGGGGACCCCCTCCAGGGACTCGGGTACTCCTGGATGGGATCCCGGTCCCGGTTGGGACCCAGATGAAATATCTGGGTCTCATCCTGGACGGGAGGTGGACTTTTGGGGCCCATTTTACCCAACTGGCCCCAAGAGTCCTGGGTGCGGCTGCCGCACTGGGGAGGCTGCTGCCCAACGTGGGTGGCCCGAACGCCACGTGCCGTCGGCTATACTCCGGAGTTATCCGGAGTATGGCCATGTACGGGGCACCGGTCTGGGTGGACGCCCTCGGTCGCAATAACAAGGCCCTGCTGCGACGTCCGCAGCGGGTCATTGCGACGAGGGCGATCCGCGGATACCGGACGGTGTCCTGGACGGCGGCGTGCGTGCTGGCCGGTGATCCCCCCTGGGAGCTCGAAGCGGAAACCCTCGCCGAAGTTTACCACTTTGTGGCGGCGAGGAGGTCCCGTGGAGAGCCCCCAGCGTGGGAGGAGGTCAGGCGCCTGCGGAGGCAGGCGCGGGCCGCCCTGTTGCGGCGGTGGACGGAGGACCTGGCTCCACCGGTGCCTGGGCAGAGGACGGTGGAGGCCATCCGCCCGGTCCTCCGGGAGTGGGTGCGGCGGCCATTCGGGTCGCTGACCTTCCGATTGGTGCAGGTGCTTTCCGGACACGGATGTTTCGGAAAGTACCTGCACCAGATCGCGAGACGGGAGGCGACCCCAGCCTGCCACGAATGTGGGGCGCCGGAAGATACGGCGCCCCACACGCTGGAGGTGTGCGCTGCTTGGGAGTCTGAGCGGCGCACACTTTCAGCGGTCGTTGGCCGGGATCTCTCGTTGCCGAGCGTGGTGAACGCCATGCTCGACAGCGAGAGAGCGTGGCAGGCTACGGTCTCCTTTTGCGAGGTGGTGATGTCGCAAAAGGAGGCTGCGGAGCGGGTCAGAGAGGACGATGCCAACTCTGACCCCCTCCGGCGCAGACGGAGAGGGGGACGGAGGAGGCGCTTCGGGCGCCTTCTTCGTCCTCCGTAGTGGGGCCGGCGGCGGAGGGTCGGGGGACTCTCCGCTGCGCTCACACGGTCCCACACGTCTGGTGGGTAACTGAGGTGAAAGGTTACCCACCCACTGGCGCAGAGGCCCGGAAGGGCCTACCGCTGGGGCGAGATAGTGAATGCCAGCGCGACCCTATCTCGTCCCGTCCCGGCGGCGGACGGATCACGGGGGGGTTTTAGTGGGTTCGAGTCCCACATACCCCCTGCCATCACCCCCGTGGTGGCAGGGAAGTGCGAGGGCATTTCCCCCCCCCAAAAAAAAAAAAAAAAAAAAAAAGGTTAGGTTAGGTTAGGTTAGGTTAGGTTAGGTTAGGTTAGGTTAGGTTAGGTTAGGTTAGGTTAGGTTAGGTTAGGTTAGGTTAGGTTAGGTTAGGTTAGGTTAGGTTAGGTTAGGTTAGGTTAGGTTAGGTTAGGTTAGGTTAGGTTAGGTTAGGTTAGGTTAGGTTAGGTTAGGTTAGGTTAGGTTAGGTTAGGTTAGGTTAGGTTAGGTTAGGTTAGGTTAGGTTAGGTTAGGTTAGGTTAGGTTAGGTTAGGTTAGGTTAGGTTAGGTTAGGTTAGGTTAGGTTAGGTTAGGTTAGGTTAGGTTAGGTTAGGTTAGGTTAGGTTAGGTTAGGTTAGGTTAGGTTAGGTTAGGTTAGGTTAGGTTAGGTTAGGTTAGGTTTTTTTTTTTTTTTTTTTTTTTTTTTTTTTTTTTTTTTTTTTTTTTTTTTTTTTTTTTTTTTTTTTTTTTTTTTACTCCCGAGGGTAGGGGGGAATCCTCATGGATACCGCGGGGCTCGGGCCCCACGGTTATGTCCGACTCCGCCTTGGCGACCTACGGACTAAACCACCCCTCCCTTTGTTCCAAATCCTCTAACGAAAGTCAGAGACCTTGTCTATCTTCCTATTGAGTACTCATTCAATTTGTCTGTCGTGACTCTATTACTCTTACTAAACATGTACACACAATCATGTGTAAATGAAGTCAATTTCATCATTTTACTTGTATATACCATTCAAATTACATATTATCTATTTTACTCATATTATTTGTATATATTGTCACTATTCAACTCGTCAAAATAAAAACAAAAATTCTTCACTACATATTCAATTAATTATTATTATTGCATTATTAAATTCACATTATCATTAAATTAAAATCATTATTCAATTCATATCATTAGGTATCAAACTTATTACAATTTTATTATATTATTATGCTAACATCGTATATTATATAAATATACATATATAGCATAGTGATTAATTAGATTATGACTATTTACAATTTATATTCAATATATATAATACAATATACTTAATTATCTAGTCTTATTTCTATCAATAACTTTGTTACCAATTTTTATACAAAAATCTAAAAATATCTTCCTACTTGCTACATCTCTGACTAACTCGTGCAGAGTGTCAGTCGTCAGTTTTTTATTTAAACTTTGCTCTACCTCATATCTTTCCAAGCCATAAACAGGACATTCCAGTAGGATATGCTCTACAGTTTCATTTTTCCCGGGTTCACAGAGGCAAGATGGGTCCTCCTTACACCTAAAACGTGTCAGGTATTCGGAGAACCCACCGTGCCCAGTCATAATCTGTGTTAACGTTCCAGCTGGTTCTATTTGTTTCACTACTCTGTACGCCTCAATCGCGTCTGGGAAAAACAATTTTGTAACTTTAGCAGTCTCGCCCGACCTGTATCTACGATTCCATTTATCTAGCGTTCCCACTCGGATTTGCTTCTTAATATGTGAGATTGGACATAAATCGTAATCGGGTTTGCGTTTGATGTTCATTGCCGCATCCTTTGCTAATTGATCAGCCCGTTCGTTACCTTCAAGTCCTGCATGTGCCTTGATCCAATAGAGCGCGACATTTTTGTTCTGCTGTCTTATTGCTTTCAGGTTTTCACGACTTTTGACAGCCAAGGGATGCAGTGAACGGTGGTTTACGATTGATTCGAGTGATGATCGCGAGTCACTATATATACCAAAACTGGTGTCTTGTCCTCGAAGGATATCACATGTAGCTTTATATATCGCCAGTAATTCCGCTTGATAGACAGTGCAATAGGACGACAGTTTCAATTTCTGGCTTTTGATCTCGGCTGCATTGCTCCAATGAGACAATGCAGCTCCGACCTTGCCATCAATTTTACTGCCGTCCGTAAAAATGCGTACTGCTTGGTTGCCATGTATATCTACTTCAGCTTGGTCTGTCAGGCATATGAATTCCAGGTCAATATTTTCGGCTGGGTGAGGCGTGTTTGCATATGGTACTACGCGTTCCACTTCTCTATCTCCCAATGCTAATGCTATCTGGGGCACACCCCTCTTGGCCTCGTACAATGCGGCTGCTTCTTGTATTCTGAGGTCCAAAGGGAGTATCCCAGACAGCACCAGCGCCGAGTTCAGTGAAGTGGTGCGGTATGCTCTACACAGCTTCTGAGCGAATCCCCGTTGCACCACGTTTAGCTGTTTTTGGACACCAAGTTTTTCGGTGGCAGACGCCCACGCGCTGGCCGCGTACATTATCACGGGCTCCACAACCGCCGTGTATATAGTGTGAATCACTTGTGGATGGAGGCCCCAACTAATTTTTGCCGTTCTCGCTAGCTTTTTGTAGAAGTTTAGCGCTTTCTTGCAAACATTGGTGACATGTGTATTAAATGTCAGCTTGTCGTCTATTGTGAGGCCAAGAATCTTGATCTCTCGCGACATGCCAATGTCGATCCCTCCCATACTCAGAAGTGGGGTGTCGTACTTCAACTTACGCGTAATGACCATAGCGTTTGTTTTATGTGGAGCAAACTTCAATTTGTTCCTGACACCCCACTCCTCGACATAGGCAAGAGCGGCATTCGCACGTTGCTGGACCTCCATTGCCGTTTGTCCCTCAAAAAGCAACACGATATCATCAGCGAATGCTTGGCAATAATTGCCGCGTCGCTCTAACTCTTGCAGCAAAGGATCCAAAAGGAGATTCCACAGGAGTGGGCCCCCTATCGATCCCTGGACGCATCCTTTTGATGTTGCTTTGGTCACTTCTTCTCCTGCGTACCTCAGTCTCACTTTCCTGTTTTCCAAATAACTATCCATTACTCTTCTTATATTAACAGGACAGTTTTCCTCTGCCAATCGTGTTCTTATTGCAGGCCACCAAGCGCTATCGAAAGCTCCCTCTATGTCCAACGATACCATTGTTATTAATTTCTTTTGTTCCAGCTTTTCGCGTATGTATTGCATTAGGTCATAGAGGGAGTCTTCCGTGCTTTTCTGTGGCATGAATCCGTATTGACGAGGGCTCAACTTTGGGACAATATGCCACTTTATCCTTCCTACTAGCATCTTTTCCAAAATCTTTCCCATTACCGGCAACAATCCTATTGGTCTGTGGGACTTAGGCTCTGTGTACAGTTCCTTTCCAGGTTTCCTAAGAACGACCACCGTTGCCTCCTTCCAGATATTAGGGAAGTGACCCAGCTCCAGGCATTTGTTGGCCAGTGAGAGGTAGGTTGTTGGGTTCTGCCTTATTGCGTGCTCGCAAATATCAGCTGTGAGGCCATCTGATCCCGGTGCCTTTTTAGGATTGAAGCTGGTCATAGCGGTTTTCAGCTCTTCGAAGGTAAACAGTGGGTCATGGGTTTCATCATGACCCAGTTCGTTTGCTCGTGCTGCTTCTTGTCTCGTTCGCTTATGATCCAGATTGTCAACTTCCTCCTTATCATCGGGGTAGAAGGTCTCAACTAGCAATTCAGCTGATTCCTTTTGGTCCAGCACTTTCCCTTCCTTGATCAGTGGTACATCTTCATGTCTCTTAGTCGATCTGCCTATTACGCGATAGATTCCATCCCATAAACTTTCTCGATCCTGTTTCTCGCAAAATTCCTTCCAGCTAGATATTTGAGCCATCATTGCTTCTTCTTCATATTTTTGCTTTGCTTCCAGGTACTCCGCGACGACTCTGCTCTTCCGGACTGGCGCTGCACATCGGATCCTGCGTTTCTTCGTGAGGGCATCTTGTTTCAGCTTGACAAGTTCTTCGGACCACCACGGAAAGGTAAGTTCATTTACTGTTTTCTTTTTTGGTAAATTTTCGTTGCATGTTTGCGTTATCATATCTATGTATTTTACTATAATCAGCTCTAGTTCAGTTTTGTCTACTATTTTATTAATTTCTGTGGTATTAATTTTGCATGATTCTAGCAACTGGGCCAATTTCTCATGAAATTGGTTCCAGTTTGCTTTCCTAGTGTTATATATCCTTGTTGTTCGATTTATATGAATTCCCTTAGCTCTAGTCAACCTAATTTTAAAAGTGATAGCGTGGTGATCCGAACTCGTCATGCCGTCATCCACCTTCCAATCCTCAACAAGATCCATAATTTCCGTTGTGCATGCCGTAACGTCTACTATGCTAGAGTACACCTTGTTTCCTCTCACAGTATAAAAAGTCGGGGTATCACCTTCGTTCAGTATCTGCATGCTCAGTTCTTCCAACATTCCGGCCATGTCCTCTCCTCTATCATCAACCTTTGCACTGCCCCACCACGTACTTTTTGCGTTTGCATCGCCACCAATTAAGAGTCTTCGGCCCAATTTTCGCTCAATCGTTCTCAGATGTTCCAAGTAAGGCTCTATGGGTTTGTCGCCTTCAAAGTAGAGAGAGACTACAGTAACTTCCCATGCACTGGTCCTAAGTTTAACTACTGCGATGTTAGGCGTGGTCAACTCCGGATATTGGATAACGTCCATATCATTGTCAAAAACAGCTACTGCCGCTTTGATTGTTCCAATTTCCGGATTAGTGCACTGGAATATTCTTACTCCAGTGTAGTCTCTCATTTTTCCTATCGCTCCCACATAGGGCTCCTGGATTAATGCGAAGGCCATTTTCCTCTTGGTGGCTTCAAGCATGAGCTCTTTGGTAGCTAGCTCCTTTCTCTGTAGATTTGCCTGGGCTGCAAGGTATGGCCGCACTGTAGTTCGAGCTGAGATGACACTAGGGACGCCCTTAGCAGTACGCTATAGTAGCTCTCGCCAGTGCCTCCCACTTCCGTCTGATGCTGCATTCCTGACTGAAAGCATTGTGGTCTGTTTTATCGATTTTGGCATGTACGCAATTGCAGCATGATGGGGCTGCACCCGCCAGCCATTCCGTACATTGTGTTTTTAGGTGAGGGCCTCCACAATGGCTGCATTTCTCCAACTCTTCCTTGCAGAAACGACGGCCATGTCCATAGCCGAGGCAAAGCGAGCATTGAACCAGTGGTGACTGGTCTGACACCCTTACTCGCTGCAGATCTATGTGAACTGCCTCGGCTTCCACCATGCGCTGCCAAAGTTTTGGAGAGACTCTCATGACTATGTGACTCGTGTGTGGGTTTCTAGTTCGTTTTTTATAGGCTATCTGGATCCGATCATCTTGTTTATCCAGCTCCATAAACAAGGATTTGTTTTGGTTCCTCAGTGCTCTGAAGACGTCCTCATCCGTATTATACTGCAGCACATCCTTTAAAATGACCAATGGATCTTTATTTTTTATATCCTCCACATTTAGTTTTTCTTCTTTATTTAGCCTTTCTTTAACCTTTTGCCTTTCGTTCTCAGTTCTGCATCCCACTATTACTTTCCTGTCTTTGGCCTTCCTGATCTTCTCAACCGTTACCCATCCATCTTTTGCGTTTATGGTCTTCCTAATCCTGTCCAAGACCTCTTCCCCTGTTTCTGTTTCGTCCTTGGCGGTGACCACTACCGAGTGCAAGGCGGTCTGCTCGGGGAGCTGCCTCCTGTTCAGTGACATTGTTGCACTCGCGTATGTCTTCCTCTCCAAGGACTCCTTTAGCTGCCCCATCATTTCGTTATTCTCTTTTATCAGCATGCTATACTCTTTCATTTTTGCTACCACTTCTATTTCATATTTTCTTCTTTCCTGTTCAGTCTCCGCTGACGCTGACGCTGACGCTGACGCTGTCGTGGAGAAATCCACCTCGCTTTCTTGTCCTTTATATTCTTTTCCCTTCCCCATTTCCGCCTCCTTAACAAGCTGATAAAGTCGCTCTATCGCTTGGGAGACCTCTGTTTTTATTTCAGTCTTCAAGTTGCGTGAGTTATTTAGGTGCAACTTTGCTTTGCTCAGGCAGGCTCTAGCTTCCACTACCCTATTTGCATATTTGGGCTTTCCCGGAAGCGGCGGGCTACTCACAGTAACTACCGGGTTCCCACGCGCTGCCAATACGCCCTCTTGCAAGAGTGTATTCAGTTTTGGTTTAGAGGGGCCTGCAAGGGAGGCCTCCTTTACGGAGTTAGTCTTTGCACGTAGGTCTTGCTTGCCTGATTCCCACTCGCCGATACTACGCCTTACGGTTGAGGGTATCATTGTCTCTTCCTGCAATGGTCCTGTTGTCTGGCTTGGGGATTTTTCACCCCCTTCCGATACGTCTACTAAAGGGAATGTCGTATCCATCTGCGGGGTCTCCTTTGTCACTTTGGCCTTCTTCACGGGAGTGTGAATTCCAAGCATCGTATATAATGAATAGAAGATTTAATCAATAATGAAATAAAACAAAACAAAACAAGACTAAAGGGACTAAAGTTATATATCTTATCTTAATAATTATTCAAAATGTGTCAACTTTTACGGATGTAAATGGTCCGAAATTAATATAAAATATAAAAATATATTTGTCAACAAACAGTGTCACAACACAAAGACAAACAATAATACAATACACAGCAATAAAATAACTTTTGTCAAAATACCCTAAAATAAGTTTTCCTAGTGTTTACGCCAAAATGCTCCTGCCTTAGACCTATCAAAACCAAGTAATATATATACCAAAAGATTTGGAAAATTTAGCGGCAAATTTTCATCCGATAAAGTTCTCCTGGGTGGGAGGGTGGGTTCTTACTAGGGTGGGTGGGTTCTTACTAGGGTGGGTGGGCGGGCGGAAAAAATGAAATCCGAACAGTTTTTAGCTGTCGGGTGTAAACTTTTTGTACTGGGAGGTCCCGTATTTTCACAGGATCGGGTTCGCGGGGTGCTCCCGGATCTTTTGACACCCGTGACGGAGGCGGTCAGGTGTAAGTTTGCACGGAACCCTAAAAAATCCTGTAAAAACGCGAGATATTGGTTTTTTAACGGTTTTTTGACTCTAATTTGAAAATTTGGTATGGGACTGTTCCCGGATCTTCACGGTTTCGGGTGCGGGACGCGCACGCGGATCTATTGAGACCCGTGACGCCGCAATAAGGTGCAAGTTTGCTCGGCACCCGAAAAATAACCGTAAAAAACGGTTTTTTTCCCAAAAATTTCGGTTTTTTAAACTAACGGATGCGTTTTTGTTTCAGGTACAGCTAGTACTCGCGGAGACGCGTCTATCAGTGTATCACACTCATATACAGGACCTGGGTAAGTACCTTTAAAAATTACGTTTTTGTTTTCCGTATCGCCGGTTAGGTGGATTTTTCACTATAGACCAAGTACTGAGAAAATTTCGATGTTCTATTTTCGTTCTTTCTTGCAGCCCACGCTACAGACGCAGCTCCGTAGAGGTACGCCTGAACGTTTATTGCTGAAAAAAGATGACTACACCTGAAAAATACACTGAAAAGTGGCAAAATTGGGTGACGGGCGAAAAAATGAAATCCGAACAGTTTTTAGCTGTCGGGTGTAAACTTTTTGTACTGGGAGGTCCCGTATTTTCACAGGATCGGGTTCGCGGGGTGCTCCCGGATCTTTTGACACCCGTGACGGAGGCGGTCAGGTGTAAGTTTGCACGGAACCCTAAAAAATCCTGTAAAAACGCGAGATATTGGTTTTTTAACGGTTTTTTGACTCTAATTTGAAAATTTGGTATGGGACTGTTCCCGGATCTTCACGGTTTCGGGTGCGGGACGCGCACGCGGATCTATTGAGACCCGTGACGCCGCAATAAGGTGCAAGTTTGCTCGGCACCCGAAAAATAACCGTAAAAAACGGTTTTTTCCCAAAAATTTCGGTTTTTTAAACTAACGGATGCGTTTTTGTTTCAGGTACAGCTAGTACTCGCGGAGACGCGTCTATCAGTGTATCACACTCATATACAGGACCTGGGTAAGTACCTTTAAAAATTACGTTTTTGTTTTCCGTATCGCCGGTTAGGTGGATTTTTCACTATAGACCAAGTACTGAGAAAATTTCGATGTTCTATTTTCGTTCTTTCTTGCAGCCCACGCTACAGACGCAGCTCCGTAGAGGTACGCCTGAACGTTTATTGCTGAAAAAAGATGACTACACCTGAAAAATACACTGAAAAGTGGCAAAATTGGGTGACGGGCGAAAAAATGAAATCCGAACAGTTTTTAGCTGTCGGGTGTAAACTTTTTGTACTGGGAGGTCCCGTATTTTCACAGGATCGGGTTCGCGGGGTGCTCCCGGATCTTTTGACACCCGTGACGGAGGCGGTCAGGTGTAAGTTTGCACGGAACCCTAAAAAATCCTGTAAAAACGCGAGATATTGGTTTTTTAACGGTTTTTTGACTCTAATTTGAAAATTTGGTATGGGACTGTTCCCGGATCTTCACGGTTTCGGGTGCGGGACGCGCACGCGGATCTATTGAGACCCGTGACGCCGCAATAAGGTGCAAGTTTGCTCGGCACCCGAAAAATAACCGTAAAAAACGGTTTTTTTCCCAAAAATTTCGGTTTTTTAAACTAACGGATGCGTTTTTGTTTCAGGTACAGCTAGTACTCGCGGAGACGCGTCTATCAGTGTATCACACTCATATACAGGACCTGGGTAAGTACCTTTAAAAATTACGTTTTTGTTTTCCGTATCGCCGGTTAGGTGGATTTTTCACTATAGACCAAGTACTGAGAAAATTTCGATGTTCTATTTTCGTTCTTTCTTGCAGCCCACGCTACAGACGCAGCTCCGTAGAGGTACGCCTGAACGTTTATTGCTGAAAAAAGATGACTACACCTGAAAAATACACTGAAAAGTGGCAAAATTGGGTGACGGGCGAAAAAATGAAATCCGAACAGTTTTTAGCTGTCGGGTGTAAACTTTTTGTACTGGGAGGTCCCGTATTTTCACAGGATCGGGTTCGCGGGGTGCTCCCGGATCTTTTGACACCCGTGACGGAGGCGGTCAGGTGTAAGTTTGCACGGAACCCTAAAAAATCCTGTAAAAACGCGAGATATTGGTTTTTTAACGGTTTTTTGACTCTAATTTGAAAATTTGGTATGGGACTGTTCCCGGATCTTCACGGTTTCGGGTGCGGGACGCGCACGCGGATCTATTGAGACCCGTGACGCCGCAATAAGGTGCAAGTTTGCTCGGCACCCGAAAAATAACCGTAAAAAACGGTTTTTTCCCAAAAATTTCGGTTTTTTAAACTAACGGATGCGTTTTTGTTTCAGGTACAGCTAGTACTCGCGGAGACGCGTCTATCAGTGTATCACACTCATATACAGGACCTGGGTAAGTACCTTTAAAAATTACGTTTTTGTTTTCCGTATCGCCGGTTAGGTGGATTTTTCACTATAGACCAAGTACTGAGAAAATTTCGATGTTCTATTTTCGTTCTTTCTTGCAGCCCACGCTACAGACGCAGCTCCGTAGAGGTACGCCTGAACGTTTATTGCTGAAAAAAGATGACTACACCTGAAAAATACACTGAAAAGTGGCAAAATTGGGTGACGGGCGAAAAAATGAAATCCGAACAGTTTTTAGCTGTCGGGTGTAAACTTTTTGTACTGGGAGGTCCCGTATTTTCACAGGATCGGGTTCGCGGGGTGCTCCCGGATCTTTTGACACCCGTG